>JAIEZT010000084.1:27976608-28469108 GCA_019594935.1 Periophthalmus modestus
GTAAACACGCCATATTGTAGCTATGGGTTTACTCTCTCTCATAAATCAGTGCACATGGACACTGGAGGCAGGGTGAGGAAAGTGTCTTGCCCAAGGGCACAGCAGCAGTTTGCTCTAAAGACTCATTTAAGAATTTGTTCTTAATGATTTTTCCTGGCAAAATAAAGGTTATAATTAATAATAATAATTCATTAAGTCACTGGCACCTCACTACGACACCTGAGTTCCTAGTCCTAACCAATCCCAACCACGCTTAGCTTCTAGGATCGAACTACATCAGACGTTCTTAAGGTGGTATGGTGGCCTTAAAGAGTCTATATTAAGTCATTTTCCGATCTATGTTATAATGTTGTTTCCTCATTACAAACAGACCTGGAGTTGCGTTTTGTTTCATTCGCACATGTTTAACTCACAAACCCTGCATATTTACGCTGAGCTCTTCTCCTAAACGGCAAACACTCTGTTCCACATTGTGATGTCATATGATAATACAGGAAGTGCTACACTGTGTTTTTAAACTCTGTACACATTCACTATAATCATTTGGATAATTTCAGCCCTGTAATTTCCAACCTTTACCAAACAAAAGATAAAAGGAGCTGTTAACTTGAAAACTACCACTTCATGACATCACAAGGTGGAACGGTACATTTTGAGCTTTGGAGATGTAGACAGACTAATGTTAAAGTGTTACTCAAACATGTGTGAATGAAATAAAACACAGCTCTGGGTATGTTTTTGAGGAGGTAACAGCAGTATAACATGACCGAAAGCCCTCAGGAGTCAGTTTTGTGTAATATAGTTTTAGCTAGGACGACCGATTTAAGTAGAAAAGTGGTGAAAACTATAGTTCTGGGCAAAACGTGTTCACGATTCCCATGACTCTGGACGTTACTGCAATTAAGCTCTGAATGTCCCGCCCTTTGTGGTGCTGTCTGTAATGTTTTTTACTATGTCAACAAAAGCACACCCTGGTCTTTTCTGCACCGCTAGGTAACCACTAAATTTGAGCCTCTGAGTCAGGCTCGCATTTATATGTTAATTTTCTTTTGGGCAACTCTAACTTAACTGAATTAAACTTTATACAGGCTGCTTTATCTCCAAGTGCAACAAAAAGTGGTCGTGGCATCAGCCGAAACAAAGCCATCATTCCCGCAGTCAAACAGCCATTGTGGACCTTTTATTTACACCATGGAGTTAGCCTGTGCAGCTGTTGCCACCGCATGATTGAGTGTTGCATATAATTCTCCCCGGACAGGCAGGAGAAGGGAGATGTTGGATTAAGCGTAGAAGAAAAGACGGATGGGGTAAGCTGTACGCACATATACGATTAAAGGTTGGGGGTGCGGGGGCAAAAAGGGCTCCGGGGCTGCGGCAGAAAGCTAGCTCAGCAGGAGGTTGATTATAGCACCAAAGGGATCCACTTTGCACATCCAGCAAGTACAAGTCAAACAAAGGAGCATATAGGCACTTGAAAGTCTCGGTATGGGGTAGGGCGGCACCGTGTTGGAAAATTTTCGGATTTTCGATGTGGCTAAGGCTGTAGGCGTTTAGGCGTTTAGGCATTTTTGGCGTTTAGGTGTTTAAACCAGTCGAGCAAAATTTGTTCTAGTTTGTTTTAGTCGACTATTTCTTTTAGATTATAAATATTTGTATGGGACGCAGTGTTGGCGCAGTACTAAATTTAATAGACTTAATACTAAATACAGATTCCGAAAACGCAATGACAATAAAACTCTTTCTTTCGACAGTTTCTTTTATATTACCATGTGGTCTTATATCAGTCGTCCGGGTATGTTCCATAGTGGTCCATGATGATACAGTTCAAGATTATTCTAAAGCTATTCAAAAAAAGGTTCATTTCTGTCCTGTGAATGTGAATTTTTTAGTATCAGTACCTGCTTAAATGAGTATTAAGTTTCGATAGTAGTTTTAGTATCGATTTACCCTGATGGGACTATACAGGACGAAGTGAATCAAGAGTTTTTTCAAGAGGCTTTTTTAAACATGAATACTGTTTCCTAGTACTTTTACTCACTCCTCTAAAATGTGGCCAGCCTTATAGTTATTATGATACTACAGTATATTTAGGTATACACATTTCGAGTAGGAGATTGAACTGATGGATGATTTTACTACGATTTATCAACTAACGTAGTAATTCCCTCACAATATATAGTGTGGGGTCTATACATTTCTATGCGTTTTGGTTTAGGGGGAGACTTGACTGGGTGGTATAGGGGGAAGGGAGGGGTCTTGCGGCACTTTTATGACTGTCGAAATAGCGTTTTGGAGGGGACAAAGCGGACTCCCGTGTAGCTGTCGGCACACACACATCGTAACAGCTTGAGCGGGCTTTAGCATCAGTGTTTATGGACACAGGGATCAATACTCTCCCTAAGGGTCTATATTTAAGACTGCAGCTGAGAGGTCGACATGCGGATCACGGGGGAGGGGCCTCAAGATGGTCATTACCGGATTTGGGTGGTGGCCAGGAATAAAGAGATTATACCAGGGAATCCCAGACCTTTTTAATCAATACAAACATTCATACTCGTTTCCATGGAGATGTTATTGCTATGCCAGTAACGTTTCACAGTATGGCATAAAATGTATCTGTGTTACATTTGCTTAAACTCTATCTCGAAAAACTGATTAGGCTCATCTTTCCCCAGATCTGACCTGTAACTCTGCCCGCTGCCATTGCCAGCTTATCTCCAGGGCGGTAGATGCGTTCAATGCCATACCGTGCAACATTTCAGGCTAAGCAATGGAGACAAGCAAGTGACTGACCCACTAGAAAAGTTACATAATGCAACTTTTAACAACAAATGAATGTTTTCCACTCCAGTGTCATTTAACACACTCAAAAGATCAGTTTATTCCCATAAACCACCTGCTTCTACTGCAACAGAATTGGCTATAGACCTTTTGAAATCCCAAATACCCCATGATTGTGCGAATCGCTGACACATTGGACACACCTGACTGATGGGCCGTCCCGAAGTGGCTTCACCAATCTTAAACACTGCATTTGCATTCTCCTATCTCTCCTTCTAATACTCGTTATTAATTCAAGTCTTCTACTCTGTGATTATTCCAGCCACATCCTTCACCCTTGATTCCTCTTGCTCCCGCCTCTGGAAATGCAAATCTATCCGAAGCGTGACAAACGAAGTACAGCCAATTCCGACACGTTTGCCCCCCCCCCGGCATGGCCCCCTGCTCCTGCCTGGCTTCACCTCCTCTCGCTGCTCTGTAATTACCCATGTTGCATTGCTACGCCTAATCATACTTGATTTGGGGATGCTCCACCATTGTCTGCACTTGTTAGCCCCTTAAAGCGCGCCGTTCTGATAGAGTACACTGATAACAGGCCGAGTTTTCCAAAGGCTGTTTATATGCATAGATTTCCAACAATAACACTGTGATTTGGCTTTCAAAATGTTATCTCTCAAAAAGCTAAAGTGGAATTGAACAGTGACAATAAACTGCAAATCAGCTGTGAACCACGAAGATTTAAGACTTTCAAAAACTGTGTAAACCAGGGTGTAAATCAAACCAGATCTAGGGCTACTAGAGGCCCACAACTTGGACTAAACCAAATTTAAGCCATTTCCAAACTGCCGTTGCACTAGAAACTAGAATAAACCCATGATTAACAAAAGCTGAATTAGAACCAGAACTTAAAAATGACAAATGCAGCTGTACATGTAGGCTAATGCCAGAACCGAACTATACTTAAACTGGGAATCAATCAAATGAAATTGCGTCAAAACGTAGCTGTAATCAAGACAAAACCATCACAGGATTTAAGTGGATGATAAGTCTAAATTAGATCTTTACTTAGACTAAACAAGATTTGGGGCGAGGTCTAAAACACGCTGACTCATGCAGGTATAAAGTTGCATTCACACTTGTTCTGGATTTGTCTTGGTTTGAGTCCAATTTATATTATAGTCTCGATGTAGATGTGGTGTGTCCTGTCCTAGTCCTGGTCTAGTCCTGGTCTAGTCCTGGTCTAGTCCTGATCTAGTCCTGATCTCGTCCTGATCTCGTCCTGATCTCGTCCTGATCTGGTCCCGGTCTAGTCCCGGTCTAGTCCGGGTCTAGTCCAGGTCCAGTCCAGGGCTAGTCCTGGTCTAGGCCAGGTCTATTGCAGGGTAAATTCCTTTCTAATCCCAATTTTGATGTAGCAAATGTGAATGCACCTTAAAACTACCACTTATTTAGACTAAATAAAATTTGGGGCGAGGTCTATACCATGATGACTCATGCAGGTATAAAGTTGCGTTCACACATGTCCTGGATTGTTCTTGGTTTGAGTCCAATTTATATTATAGTCTTGATGTAGACTTGGTTTGTCCTGTCCTAGTCCTACTCTAGTCCCAGTCATGGTCTAGTCCTAGTCTAGTCCTGGTCTAGTCCTGGTCTAGTCCTGGTCTAGTCCTGGTCTAGTCCATGTTTAAGTCCCATTCTAGTCCCAATTTTGACATGGCGAATGTGAACGCATCCTAAAACTACTTAAACTAAACTAAAACTTGTTTCAAACCACAATCTAGGCTTTAAAATCGACGCTCCGGGATCTGATGCCGGTCTATACAGTAGTACACTAATACTGTAATCTGAATATATTCAAGTATTACTGCCACAGAGTCACCGCTCTTGTACTTAAATCCCGAATACATGTAAAAAAAAAAACCAAACATACATTGTCCATAGTTCACTAATTAACTGATCCAGATAGCGTAAAACGAGCTCTATACAGTAGCCTATGTAATACGCTCAAAGAGAGAAAGGGTGTGCTGAAGCGACTCCCAATTTGTTCTCACTTTGTTCAAGTAATAAGATCCAGGCCTCCCCTTCCAATGGACGAGATAATTAACTCCCGGGGACAGGCAGCGTGTGGAAGTTTTACGGCTTTCTCCAATAGATCTCCCCAGCCCAGCCTCTGCCTGTTGGAATAAATCCTCTATCGTAGTTTGATATGGCACTGTATGTTTTTAGAGATACGCCGAGACGGAGGGAGCCGAAGCCATTGGGGGGGGGGAGGGCGGTAGAAACATGTAAGCAGGGTCTATGAATATGAAATGCAAAAGGTGAAAAAAGCGAAGCTATGGTAATCTTGTTAGAAAAGGTGGTGTTTGTGGATCGTAGAAAACGCCCCGGTGAGAATACAGTGACATAATGTAATAACTGTCAAATTGATAGAGGCTGTGGAGTTTACAGGCTTAGTTTTATATGCAAATATGGGATATGAATGGATTACATTAGGGTTTGAATAAAAACAGCTGTATTAAGGAAATCATAAACAACACTGGGGAATCGTAGTAGTGGTAGTGGTGGTAGTAGTATTAGTAGTAGTCAGTTTTTCTACACTAATATTTTCAGTAATCAAATTTTTCAGTAGAGACTATAATTAACATACAAAATTGTGGAATTCTCTTTTAAAATGATACCGAGATTGATACAAAATATACAATTTGTTATGTCAGTTACTAATCTAAACGTGTGATCAATACTGGGTCATTGATTTCAGTATTTCCTTCAGTGGTAACAACAAGCAGTAGATGAATTGCACAATCAGACCAACTGGCAGCATTTTATATATATAGTTTACTCATAATTGTGGAGCATTATACACATTATAAAAGTCTTGTACTATTTTCTAGACCCACTCCATAAAACTGTCCTTGTGTGTCCATTTGACGTTGATGAATAAAAACATTAACTTGATTTTTTTTCTGAGATTTTCTGAGTGTTCAATCGCAAAAACAGATATTGCAGTTTTTATTTTTACTACCGTGCATCTTCTACAGATAAAAATAATATCTAATGGATTTTGTCAAGGAGGGACGGAATCATTTTGACTGCAGTAAAACACATTTGGATTTCGAAAAACATAACTGTACAAAGAGTAACAGTCGCTCAGTGTGTTTGTCCACCGACCCGCAGGTTGGTCGGCGTGATCCCAGCTCCCACAGATGAATGCTGTCGTTGTGTCCTTGGGCAAGACGCTTAACCCACCTTGCCCCCAGTGTCTGTGTACACTAGTATATGAATGTGTGTCAATGGGTGAGTGGTTCCTTGATGTGAAGTGCTTTGAGTGCCTTGAAGGTGGAAAAGTACTGTATAAAAACATGACGATTTACCAGTAAATTGCTATCCCCTGACTTTTTTTTTTTGCAAATTAACTTTTGGGTTGTGCTGTTCTTGACCACAATTCGCCTTTGAGATAAGCAAGCAATTTGAAGTGCTTAGTTTGTAATGCAGTTCAGTATATTTTTTCAGCATCATTCAGCAGTTTGTTGTTTTTTTCATTCAGTTGCAGTTTAAATGGAGTATATGTGAGAATAGTGTTGCAGTGGTCTCTAAAAGTAGCTTGTGACAGCAGTGGGGACTCAGGTCACTCTCATTCTCGCCACGGTAACCTGCCTCTCCTTCCTGCTTTGTCCGGCAACTGCTTTGGAATGTGCTGTATAATGCTTTCCGTCCATTGTGTGTGCTTCGCTTTTTATATGACTATATAACTCGGGATGAACTTTGACCGTTTAGCACACTGACACATTCCCATTCATGTTTTTTATGTGCACCCATTGTACATCTTTTAGTATCTAACGTGTATTTTCTGTTTCTCTTCTTCTGCAGAAACATGTGAAGACCTTTGGCCCAACCGACAAGTCAGCCTTCAATAACAAAAAGGAGGTCCTGGCCTTTCTTCCTTTCATCTGTTCTTTCTTCTTCCTCTGCAACTTCCTATTTCCCACAACAAACATGGAATGGTCAATAAAAAGAACTTTATCACCCAAGTTTGGTTTGATAGCTTCCCTAGCAAGTCTGTGGATCTTAGCTTCTTTCTGCCACGGACAAACTTTCAATAGTTTCCATCCAGAACGCCGGGATTGGGTCTTCAACCATTTGACAGTCCACAGATCAACAGGAGCGTTGTACATCGGAGCGGTCAACCGTGTTTACAAGCTTTCCGGAAACTTAACTTTACTAGTCTCCCATGACACCGGCCCCGAAGATGACAACAAAGCATGCTATCCACCTCTCATAGTTCAACCGTGCTCCGAGCCGCTAGTCTCGACCAACAACGTCAACAAACTTCTTCTCATCGATTACTCCCAAAATCGCCTGCTAGCTTGCGGTAGCTTATATCAAGGTGTCTGCAAGCTTCTTCGACTTGACGATCTCTTTATCCTAGTGGAGCCATCCCATAAAAAAGAACACTACCTCTCTAGCGTTAACCAAACCGGGACCATGTATGGGGTGATCGTGTCTTCGCAAGGCCAGGATGGGACACTCTTTATCGGAACGGCAGTTGACGGAAAGCAGGACTACTTCCCAACCATCTCCAGTCGGAAGTTGCCACGTGATCCTGAATCTTCCGCCATGCTCGACTACGAATTGCATACCGATTTTGTGTCGTCACTGATAAAAATCCCATCGGACACACTTGCGCTAGTCTCCCATTTTGATATCTACTATGTCTACGGATTCTCAAGTGGTAGTTTTGTTTACTTCTTGACCGTCCAACCAGAGATACCTGAAAATAGCATGTCTTCAAGTGGATCTCCGAGTGATCTCTTCTATACTTCACGTATTGTCAGGCTTTGCAAGGACGACCGCAAGTTCCACTCCTATGTATCCCTACCGATCGGATGCGTAAAGAATGGGATTGAGTACAGGCTCTTGCAGGCAGCCTACCTTGGAAAGCCTGGTCGCGTTCTGGCATCTTCGCTAAACATCAGTGCTCAAGACGATGTTCTCTTTACCATTTTCTCCAAAGGCCAAAAACAGTTCCACCGCCCTCCAGATGACTCCGCCCTCTGTATCTTCACCATCAAGGATATCAACGCTCGCATCAAGGAGAGGCTGCAGTCCTGC
The DNA here is from genome assembly GCA_019594935.1 of Periophthalmus modestus. NCBI lineage: Eukaryota > Metazoa > Chordata > Actinopteri > Gobiiformes > Gobiidae > Periophthalmus > Periophthalmus modestus. The sequence continues at coordinate 27,984,499 of JAIEZT010000084.1, forward strand.
TACCAGGGAGAAGGCAACCTGGAGCTCAACTGGCTGCTCGGCAAGGACGTACAGTGCACCAAAGCAGTGAGTTCACATAACTATTTATTTCCATTCAAATGTTATGTTATGTGGGATTATGGTGTAGTGCACTATGTATATTTTCTATGCCAATGTTCAGGAATAGAAGGAACACCATGTGCATATTTGTTAGCATCAAACAGCAGTTAAATTTGGGTTTGTATGAAGTCAAATTTGGTTGCCAGTTTTGACAGTTGAAAGATTTTACTTTACATTTGATAGCATTCCCAAAAATGTTGGATAAGGCAACAAAAAACTGCATAAGAGAGAACAATGAATTATAAAACTACTAAGCAACTAGCAAACATTTTTTGACATCCTTTGCAGGCTTGCTTCTCCGCAGACCTGACTTGTAAGTTGGTTTGGTGGTGGGAAAGCCATGGAGATCGGGTTGCTTTGCCATGAATGTTCCAATTAACTGGATTAACTTATGGAAACAAGCAAAAATGTTACACAGGGGGCCCTCTCCTTCTCAGGTTCAAATTTAGATTTACAACAATAAACGAGTAAAACATTTGCCAAAGCATAATATCACCCCCAATGAACTAAAAATATTTTCTCAACAATTTACAAGGTCACACGGTCACGGCCCAACAACATGGATCTAATTTCTCCCAGCAGAGTAACATGTTTAGGGCATGGCCTTATCTTCTTATTGAGGCAGAAAACCACATTTTGCAGAGCTGGGTGTGTTCTGTAATACAAACAAACACAGGCATCATTAGGAAAAGCATTTCACTGCCTTCTGAACAAATCACACTCATTCTACACATAATTATGTCAAATTGTTGTGGAATCCCGATATTAGCTTCCTCTTTATAGTGCATTTCTGTGGGCGCTATTCAGAAATTAGAGGCTTTATTATTCTTGGCAAGCTTCAAAGCAAGACGGTTTTCAATACAAGCAAATGCAATCTTCAATTTTGTGCATGCGATGAGAAGTGGGGGGGTGATACTCCAGATAGTCGTGTTCTGATGCTAGCATAGATCACACACAGGCCTATTCTGTCTGAAATACCCAATTATCCCATAACGCTGCACTGTTCGACTGCGCCATGTTGTCAAGTACAATTAAGTGTCTTGATTCTCTTATTCCCAAGGGGCCCCGGTCCTTTGTGTGTTCACTCTGTAATTGCTAATAGGAATTTAAGAATATTAAGAATTAATGATTAGCTACTAGTCCTTATGTGTGTGTGTGTGATGGTGCATATATATTGGTAGGCCTGCCTGCATGTCTAAGGTCTAATAATGTCTTTATATAGCCACTTAGAAGCGCTGATTAGCTTGCCTTGTTGCTAATCCCCAGGCGCTCCATTGACCAGTTTTATTGAAATCAGTATAATTCCCAATTAGCGGCGAGTCAGAGGTGACTGTTGGGATGTGGAGATGTTATCGCAAGTTTCATTAGCTCTCAAGTGAAGGTGGTATAGGGTTAGCTGAAACTGAAGACGTAGTAGTAGTAGAAGTAGTATACGGTAAAATAAAAGGCTTACTATGGGAATTTGAGTTTATTGTGTAATTTTTTGTTTTTTTTTTACTAATTATTTTTATTGGCTTAAAGGACAATCATGTTGTTTGTGCTGCTGCTGGAAAATACTTTACAAGGCAGTTTTACAATCGCAATTCCGACTGGTTTTTAGATTTTGCCTTGTGAATTTTAATAGCGTGGTTTTGCTATCGACTATTCAAATATGCAAACAGCATTTTTGAAACCCTTTCATCCATTTTTTTGTGCTTATCCATGGCCACATCATGGGGGCAGCAGTCTAAGCAGAGACTGCCAGACTTCCCTCACCTCAGACACTTCCACCAGCTCTTCGGGTGGGTCCCTAAGCCGTTCCTAGGCCACCCGAGAGACATAATCCCTCCAGTGTGTCCTGGGTCTTTCCTGGGGCCTTCTCCCGGGAGGTGTCCAGAACAGATGCCTTGACATGGAGGAGCAGCGACTCTACTCCGAGCTCCTCCCATGTGACTGAGCTGCTCACCCTATCTCTAAGGGAGCGTCCAACCACCCTGAGGAGGAGCATTTTGACCGCTTGTATCCGTGACCTTGTCCTTTTAGTCAGTTCCCAAAGCTCGTGACCATAGCTGAGGGTAGGAACATAGATTGACCGGTAAATCGAGAGGGTTTACACTAAGACTTGTTAAATAAAAATGTTGGCGGCCATAGAAGGTACTTTTTCAACCCTCTGCAACTCAAATCTTTTCATATTAAAACCAAAATAACAAACAAATCTCCCCACTATTAGTGAAGAAACTGTAAATATTGAGCCCCAGAATCTATTGATCCATCAATCGATACAGTAATGATCATAACAGGCCTGCTAAAGATATCAGATATGAGTTTAAACTTTTACACTTTTGGTAGATGGGCTTCATTCATTTTAACCACAGAGCCCATACAGCTCCCAAATACATATCACTTCTTTCTTTGTCCAATTTTGGCCTTTTGCTTCAGTTACGTTATGTCAACCAATGCATGCAATACCTTCATACTTCAAATGCAGTTCAGTTAAGACTTTTTATTATTCCAAATCTGTTATCAGAGTTTATAGTCTTGATGGGCCATATACATTTTAATATTTCACATAGTTCATAAGCCTAGGATGAATGAGCGTGATAACAGTCGCATACACATAGATGAATATAAAACATGGTGCTTAAGTCCCTGTCCGGCCTCTCACTGAACAGTCAATAACTCTACAGAATAGTGCTGTGGATTATGCAGATAAACATCAATAGAGCTCATAAACATTTGACAGATTACATTTAAACAGGGGGAGATATGTCGGCCATATTAACACTGCCGCTCTACTACCACAGTGCTGGGTTTCAGATGACAAGACAACTTCTAATAGTCGTGCATAGGGCTAAAGCAGACCTATTCTGCAAAATGGACTTTTCAGAGCTTTTAAGCATGTTATAGTTGTTTCCACTTCTCATTTACCCTCATTGAAGTTGTTCGTGCATGTTTGAGCAATCTTTATGTGCTGATTTTCAAGACGCCATACTGCCGATCAGTCACACTTGATACAAAAATACTAGCTCCTGCCTTCAAGTTGCAAGATTATGAAAACTACCAGATCCATAGTTCTGTTTACTATTAAAAGCTGACCTCTTATTTTCACTTTAAAGTTCTGAATCTTGTATATAATATTTGAAGACCACCTGGGTCTAAAATCAACTTTTAAACCTCCCTCAGACGTCTTTTCAGCCGGTGGAAGTACTTTGCTGCTTGGTAAATTGCAGGTCCTTTGCCTTTCCTGTGGCCCATAGGAGCAGCAGGTAGTCGGTGATATTAAAGCTTTGGGAAGTCTTAATTATACCTCCAAAAAACATTTGAGTAGTTTTAGTGGTTTTTAGTGGTTGGCTTAGCTAGCACCATGTGGACAAAGGTGGTGGGAGTCAATGGTGTAGGCACGAAAAATGTTTTTTTCAATTCAATAAAAAAAAAATTGTTCAAAGTAGTACTTCAAATGACTGCAGACAAAATGCAAATGATTTCATTCCAAAGAATATTATGCAATGTGAAATTATTCTGAAATTAAACAAAAGTAAGCAATAGAAGTTAAAGGTACATTATGGCACTTTTCTGGTCGAGGGTCTGCCATGCGCTTGTCTCTCTGGAGCTAGTATTGCTTTGCCTGGAATGTTCCACAATATGGCATTAATTGTATTGTATTGTGAATTGCACTGCCTCATGGCCAGGACACTCTTAGAAAAGAGATTTTTATTTTCAGTGACGTTCTCCTGGTTAAATAAAGGTTAGATAAATAAAAATATGTCAGTATTTGAATTACTGCAAGATGGATACATTTAAAGCCATGCTGTGGAACACTTCAGACTTACTCGTCTTACTTTAGTTACTTGTATAATAGCCAGTATATTTTGAACATTAGGCAGTAAGTAAAAGACAGAAGGTATGAAAACGACTTAAATGCGAGTTGGTCCCACACCTCTGCATGTTGCCCAGCCTGGAGTGAGGACTAGAGCAGAGCCAGAGGAGACAGTACTCAGCAGCCAATCAAACATGTATCAGACAGCCGCTCAGCCGCTCAGCCGTCTGTCGTCTGTGGGGACACGACGCCATGTTTGGAGAGACTGAAGAAAGAGGGCATCATGTTTCTGTGGCATCTTATGTTATTATACTGTATCATGTGTACAGACGGGGGACTCAGGTGTGCTTTTAAGTCAGTGGAGTAGTACTTTCCTGCTACTACCAATTTTGAGAATTGAAGTGAACTAATTCCTGCTACCACCACTACTACTACTACTACTACTACTACTACTACTACTACTACTACTACTTGCACTACTACTACTATTACTACTTCTACTACTACTACTTCCACTACTACTTCTAGTACTACTTCTACTAATGCTTCTTCTACTACTACTACTACTACTGCTACTGCTATTACTACTACTACTACTACTACTACTACTGCAGCTACTACTACTACTGCTACTACTACTACTACTTCCACTACTACTACTACTTCCACTACTACTACTTCTACTACTACTTCTACTACTACTTACTTCCACTACTACTTCTAGTACTACCTAGTACTACTTCTACTACTACTTCTTCTTCTACTACTACTACTACTACTACTTCTACTACTACTACTACTGCTACTACTACTACTACTACTACTACTGCTTTTACTACTGCTGCTACTACAGCTACTACTGCTATTACTACTACTACTACTACTACAACTTCTACTGCTACTACTGCTACTTCTACTGCTAATTCTACTAATGCTTCTTCTTCCACTACTACTTCTAGTACTACTTCTACTAATACTTCTTCTACTACTTCTACTACTACTACTTCTACTACTACTACTACTACTACTACTACTACTACTACTCCTTCTTCTAAAAAAGTTGATTTAAGTGATTCATTTAGCTGTTACGCTGTCAGTTCATTCCAGCCTATAAATAGCTTACATTTGGCAAGCACTATTTGTATCACACCAAGCAAACTGAGCCATATAAACCTCATTTCAACACAAAGGAGGAGGGGAGACAAAGGACTGTAAAAGGTGTCCACACACACACTTAGACTAAAACAAACTGCACCACTCAGACTCCAGAGGGACTGCTGTGGTTGCCAAGTCTGCTACAACATCATCTAAACAATCTCTATGTAATCAGGACCAAATGGTGAGGAGCTCAGCAGACCATATGTGGCAGACAGGCATGTTCAGGGAGGAGGTTCTGATAAGCCCAAGTCTGTTACTCAAGTCTGCTCCTCTCAGGATATATGGAGCTCCCCACATCTCCCATCTGAGACAGTCTGCGATCGCCATATGTGTCAAACACGACTAAGAACATTATAGACATACTACCATAAAAGCTGAACACATTCTAAAGCTTTTGTACTTGGGCTATGGAAACAAGGCAAACTAATTATAATTGTGCAGTATTATGGAATATAAGATTACCCTGAATTACTCTGACTGAAAGAATGTGAAGGTTAATTACATATGAAGTGTTTGGGAGCAGCACGGGCAATTTGTAACTATTCAGAATACTGTCTGCAGTTCTGGAGTAATAGACTGGCTGGTCAAAGCTCTTTTCTTTCTGTTTCACGCCTATAGGCTGTATAAAGACGTGGACTAAGTGAGTGTGCAGTCAAATGAAGCTCATCGAGGCTAGCGGTTATAGGGACGACTTTAGAGGCGAGTTCTGTTTAAGGAATTCCAACCACGATTGTCATGGCAACCAAAGAGCCAATCCAAGAGTGAGGCTGTTGACGGTAACGCCCCTTCTGCCCGCACTGCTGGTTTAACAGGGAGGGGGCGCTTGGCAATGCTGTCAATCAAACCTGTTGCTAACGGTAGCGGGAGTGACCTCGGGGAAAGAAGCTGCCTGATTTGTCTGTTATTAATGTTCATACCTTTATTTACAGACAAAATAGCCAAATAAAACCACCGGGATCATGTAGAGTGGGTTAATACGAACATTTTAAAGACCAAACTCACACGTCTGACAGCAGCAGCAGCAGCAGGTACAGAGAGAGGGACGACAGTTTTTCAATAGAAAGTGAATTGGAGCCGGAGCCGGAAACGAGCCCGTTATTATACAAAATTGTCTTTTATGAGCTTTAAACCATGTCATAATGGTTCTCGCTCATTATTGCCATATATTATCTTATATTTTGAGTGACTCATGCATGTTTTGAGTTTCATCCAAGGCGCTCTGTACGTCTATTTTTACCTACGTCCTGTCCCTGCCCACATCCCTGCACTTACACACTCGCAATTGAGCTACGCTATGAGGAGAGAAGCAGTTCTGCAGTTTCTGAACAGGAAGTCAATGTACTTAAAGTATTTATATTGTATTATCAGCAGTACAGTTTACAATGAATACAATGTCAGATCGTGGTCCACACATGCAATACTCGAAATGAGACTCACCATGTCGTCCTGTCTGCTGTTAATAATCCCTCCTCAAGTTCGTTTGCTCGGCTCGTAAACTTCGAACATGCCGACAAGCTGTTTTTTTCAGTCTGTTCTGCTATTTTAAAAGGTTGACTCGTGTTTTATCATTTCTGTCATGTTCGAAATAAATAAAACCAATCACTCAGTAGATCCCGATGTGTCCAACAGCGCTGATAGTCCTTAAGTCCAGTTCTTTCCCAGGTGACAAATTGTTGGCTAAGTCGCTCTGCAGAGTTTAGTGGGTGTTAAAACATTGATTTATTGGGGCTTGCTTGATTGATGTACCAATTGTTCCCTTGGGTCTTTTATGTCTTGAATTTTAAGCAACAGCGGTAACAGTAGTAGACTAAATTCCCTTTTTTGGGTCAGAAACGTTGAATATCCAAAAATAACTGTTGTTGAAATTATGCCAAAATGAACTTAAGGTGACCTCGTTTCTGCAGGAAGAGATTTCAGAACAACTTCTCTGTATCTTTTTTGACAGCAAAGGTGATTCACTTTGGTAAATAAAGTGTGAAGTAGCGCATGGGTCCATCTAACGAACTTGAGCTGTACGAGTTGTGACTGTAATGCCACAACATACGTCATAGCCACGAGCGTTTGATAAATAATATAGTTTTACGTATTACAGAAGCTTTTAAAAGGACGCGACCTGCATGAGTAGTGATGTAAGCGTTTTTTAAAACTGTAGTGGACCCCGTGTGCCCCCTGTCCTATTTTGAGACATGGGGATAAAAGACAGTAGATAGTCTGGCTGTAAAATGTGTGTGATTCGTCCTTGTCAGCAATAACGCTTTGGCTCCACTTGAAACTCGGAGTTGTGCTGACTGCGTTCACGCTCGCACCCACACCACATTAAAATTAATACCAAATATAAATCTGCTCTTTGAATGGCTGCGATTAAAGGTGTACCATGTAACTTTTTTTCTGGTGGAGGGTCACCTGGGTCCATCGAGATGTTATGGTCCTGGTTTAGTCCTGGTTTAGACCTCTTGTAGCCTTGGTGTGGTTCCTGGTATAAATCTAAATCTGCTCTTTGAATGGTTGTGATTAAAGTTGTACTATGTAACTTTTTTCTGGTGGAGGGTCTGTAAGCTGGCTCCATTGAGATGTTGTTGCTTCGCCTGCAGTGTTTCGCAGTATGGCTCTAAACCTATTTCCACGGAGACAATTTTGCGTCACCACGAGGTCAAGTTACGCATCAGCTCAGTGGATATCACGAATCTAATCATAACTGCAATGCCAAGACAGGACTAAGACAGGACTAAGACAGGACTAAGACAGGACTAAGACGGGACTGAGGACTACTGGCAGGACTAAGCAGGACTAAGGCAGGGACTGAAGGCAGGACTAAGGCAGGACTAAGGCAGGACTAAGGCAGGACTGAGGCAGGACTAAGGCAGGACTGAGCCAGGACTGAGCCAGGACTAAGGCAGGACTAAGGCAGGACTAAGGCAGGACTAAGACAGGACTATACCACAACCATACCACAACCATGCCACAACCAGGACTAAGCCAATATTAGGAACATACCATGACTATACCGGGACTATACTGGGACTATACCAGGTCTATACAGGGACTGTACCAGGACTAGACTAGGACTAGACCAGGATTAGATGAGAACCAAAACTAAACCAAGATTACACCAGGACTAAACCTGGACTAAACCTGGACTAAACCTGGACTAAACAAGGACCATCCCAGGACCATCCCAGGACCATCCCAGGACCATCCCAGGACCATCCCAGGACCATCCCAGGACCATATCAGGACCATATCAGGACCTTACCAGGACCTTACTACGACTATACCGGGACTATACCGGGACTAGACCAGGTCTAGACCAGGATTAGACCAGGATTTGACCATGACCAGGACCAGGACCAGGACCAACCCAAGACTACACCCGCACTAAACAGGACTGAAGTGTGAAAGCAGCAGTTCTTTTGCAGCAGCAGTGGCAGTGAGGGGGATAGACTGTCTCCGAGTAGGTGCCACTCAAAAGTAGCCAACTTGTGCTTCCCTGACAGCCCCACACCGAGACGGGCCGACTCAAATGCACTGACAGCAGAGGATAATGAGATGGTGATGTAAACGTATGCGGGATGGGATTTGGCAGTGGGACCTATAGAACAGCAGTCAGAACAGGGTGAGAGCCTGAGTCAGTCTAACAGTTTGACTTCACTACATATGGCACTTTGAGTACTGCTGCTCTCTGCACAGTTAACCTCATTCAGCATCGGGACTTGTCTTTTTTCAGCATTTTTAATATGTGTGTAAATGAGCTTCCTTGGTTTGTCAGTTTTTATTTATTCACTTTCAGATAGTTGAGGTTGAGTATTGAATTGAAAATGTTACAGCCATTCGAGATGCTGTTGCTTTGAGTAAAATGTTCAACAGTAAGGCATTAAACTTGTATATCTCCATGGAAACAAACATGTGACACCACCTGGCTAATCTACAGGTCAGATTTATGAAGAGGCGATCCTTTTCACAATACAATGTTTTTGATTGATACGTTTAATGCCCTATTATGAAACATTCCAGGAAATACAGTAACATTTCCATGGAAACTGGCAGGCGGCTGTTGCATAGTGGACCCAAATAGTACTATTTTCTTTTCTAACTTATAATGTTGCTTCCTCATCAAAAACACACCTGAAGTTGTGTTCTCTCAAACATAAAACACACTGTTCCACCTAGTGATGTCATCAAGTGGTAGGAAGTGCTCCACTGCATTTTTAAACTCCATACACCTTCACTAGAATCCATCCATCCATTTTCTTCCGCTTATCCGGGGCCGGGTTGCAGGGGCAGCAGTCTAAGCAGGGACTCCCAGAATTCCCTCACCCCAGATATGTCCTCCAGCTCCTCCGGTGAGACCCCAAAGCGTTCGCAGAGACATAGTCCCTCCAGCGTGTCCTGAGTCTTCCCGGGGCCTTCTCCCAGTCGGACATGCCCAGAACCTCCCTAGGGAGGTGTCCAGGGGGCATCCTGAACAGATGCCCGAGCCACTTCAGCTGGCTCCTCTCAATGTGGAGGAGCAGCGGCTCTACTCCGAGCTACTCCGAGCTCCTCACCCTGTCTCTAAGGGAGCCGCCCATCTGGGATCTTGTCCTTTTGGTCATTACCCAAAGCTCATGACCATAGGTGAGGGTAGGAACGTAGACTGACTGGTAAATCGAGAGCTTCGCCTTTCGACTCAGCTCCTTCTTTACCACGCTCCATCCTTCCCTCACTCGTGAACAAGACCCCGAGATACTTTAACTCCTCCACTTGAGGCAAAGACTCTCCACCAAGGTAAAAAGTAGCTGTTAACTTGAAAACTACTGCTTCATGACATCACACAGTGCAACAGAGCATTTTGAGCTTTAGAGATGTAGACAGACTAATGATAAAGTGTTACTCAAACATGTGTGAATGAAACAAAACACATCTCCAGATATGTTTTTTGAGGTAACGGCATTATAACATCTCAAAGCTCTCAATTTTGTGTAAAAAAACAAAAAAAACCCATATATTACTACACTGTCTTTTGTTATTGGATGAGAGTATAAAATGTTTTACTTATGTTTACTCATGCATTGCTTACATAAACAGTTTGTTGGTAGCAGAAGTCCTTCATATAAACTATTTATTCAACGTAGGCCCTTGACACATGGTAAATGCTCATTTATTTATTCATGTTTCTCCCTTTTGGCTTGCTCCTTTTATTTATTCAGCATTGCTACAGTAAACCAGTTGTGCAGTGCTTTCGCAAGTTCTCACCCGGGATGTCTTTACTATGACTAACTATATAATTAGGTAGTGAATGATGTGTCTTGCCAAGGGACACAACAACAGTATGTGCTCAGACTAGAATCAAACTGGGAATTTTCTGGTTGGTGGCTGCATGCTTAATCCCATATGTCAAACTTGCTTGGACTTACATAATTAAGTTAAATTTAAGTTGAGAAATCCAAATCCCAAATGTACCGATTCATTTTATTATTTATATATGTGCACATAACATTTGGTTGGTCAAAATACAGTAGAAAAGTTATAAAATATGTTAAGAATATTCACTACCGTCGCTTTCTTCCATAAAGTGATAAAGTGTTTGGGTTGCCAGGTAGGGTCGTTGCTATTCAGCCTGTGTACCTAGGCGAGGTGCGATGATTGGCCGGGGTAATGAGCCTCGCTGAGAGCACGAAGCAGCCCACTCATCCGCACCTCAACCATGTCTGCCAAGTCGAACAGAAAGAAAGCGCTTGTCTGAATGGAAGACTAGTTCACGCACCTCCGCTGACCTTTGACCTCCCTCTGTCTCTCTCCTTCTCTCCTATCCATGTGTTCCTCTGATGACGGCTTTATATTTCCGCAACTTTGATCACTCACCTTACCTCGTGTCGTTTCCAACTTTATGTCCAACGTAAGACGCTCCGCTAACAACGACTAGCAAGCTAACGTGCAAATTTGGTCAATAAAACACACAGATTTGCTCAAATACATGGAAGAACTGGGTACAGGGTCTTGAAGAAGAAGAATAAACTTGAGAAAGAAAGAAAGAAAAAAACAACATAGGCATTAGCAAATGGCATGTTTTTATATGAAGCTGAAGGAGACCCCCATATTGGTTTTCGGGCCCCCACACTTATGTTTACAGCCCTGGCAGAATTAGCGTGTTTGTATCAGTCACTGTTAAGTCTTTTTAATTTGTATAATCGTCTATAACATTTCTCAAACTGTTAAATGTTTAATTCAATAGAAACACGAATTTTTTGTCCTCTACAGCAAAGATAACAAACTAGTTGCTAACTATAACAATGCTAACGATCTGATCTGAACTGAAGAAATAGGCTTCAGTGAGCAGCGAAACGTCTTCAATCTAAAACATTTTGTCCATTTGACAGAAATACCACCATTAATACCAGGCGACTGCTGTTCATTTTACTCATATTGAAAGTTTTGCCCTTTTTACTAGTGTTACTGTAAGAAGTTAGCATGCTGGCTAATAGCTATCCAGCCATAAAAAGCTTTCCGGTCCAAACAGGTGCTGGTCTGGGTTTATAGTTTATGTGATGCAACCTACAGCTGCAACAAAACGTCAACACTTGAGTGGCCAGATTCAAAAGTTTGTTTTTGTGGTGTGGGGATGTTGGCCCTGTGCAAATACTGGCCTGGCCACAACAAAAACAACACATTTTTGGCAAAACACGTTGTCGAGTCAACATCCTCGAGGGCAGACTGTCTGTGAGCCTATAGACAACAGACCATTTCTACATACTAAGAGGTTTGGGGAAATAGTTTGCTTTTACTTAAATGTCTTAACATAAAGTAGGACAGTGGGTTGACTCAGATAGTGTCGTGATTGTTTAAAAACTGAAAGGTTGGAGGTTTGATTTTTCTGACTTATGTGGTTGTTTTGTCCTTAGGCGAGGCCTCTTTGTATGTACCCGTATATGCTGAATGACTTTGGGGCAATAGCAGCACACAAAGAGCCTTAGGGCCCAACTAGAGCATACTGATGTTGTGTCCTTGGGCAAGACATTCACACACCAGCATGGCCGGTGCAGATTACTGTCAAGTCTGTCTCAAGGCAATTGTGGTGGCAGTGGCTCAGTTGGTTTGTCCCCTGATCCAAAGGTCGATGGTTCAGATGCCTTAGGTGCATACTGTTCTGTCCATGGGCAAGACACTTACCCCCGGGGTATGTACAAATGTGTGGCTGAGTCGCTCCATGATGTGAAACGCCCCATTTCCCATTTGAGGTTTAATTTTCTGTAGTAGTACCAGTCTGCAGGGTGAATGAATAATGCAATGTAACGTGACTTTAAGTGTCCAAAACTATAATTTCAAATACAGTGATCAAAGCTACATTATAAACATGTAGTAAGTGTTTTTTAGTGTCATGACTGAACACACTGGCTCTTCACATTGAGACAATATAATTTAAACTTTGAAATCTGAATTACAGTAAATATGTATGGTGTTTGAACTGTTATTCCCAAATCTCTTCACCTCTGCACCTCACTAAACATATTCTTCTTGTCTTTCTAGCCGGTGCCTATCGACGACTCGTTCTGTGGTCTTGACATAAACCAGCCTCTAGGGGGCTCTCAGCTGGTCACAGGTCACACTCTGTACACAGAGACCAGGGACCGCATGACCTCCGTGACCTCTTACGTCTACAACGGCTTCTGCGTGGCGTTTGTCGGCACCAAGAGCGGACGCCTCAAGAAGGTAGGAACTGTTTTAAATACGATTCTTCTTGCCGTTTGTGTGATACTGCTGTTTTTTACGATTCTCAACGATCTAAATGTGTAATGCCTGCTGTCACCAGAGGGGGTGATAGAGAGTTGAATTTTTGAGGGTAGGTTTATTATGGCTAATGAATTTGTAGTTATTTTGGAAATACTTGAATCAAACTTTTGGCAAATGTATAAGGTCATTGGAAAACGCTTAATTTTTATTTTTCTGAATGCATAACAAATTGCACTTTTTGGTCACATTTTTATATAGCTCTTTTCGACCTTCAAGGCATTCAAAGCAGTTTACATTCACACACACATTTGTACACGTTCGTTGACACTGGGGGCAAGGTGGGTTAAGTGTCTTGCCAAAGGGTACAACAACAGCATTCATCTGTGGCCCGCCAAACGTGACCAAATTATATTAAAATAAACCTTGTTCAAAGTTTTTCTGCTGTGTTGATGTAACTGAAATTTCATAAATTAATCATTAATTTAATTAATGCATTTGGAAAAGAATCTGTACAATGAGCGTTAATATTTATGCTTCGCTACATGTTACAGGCCAAATCTCTAATGTAATATCTACATATATATACCGTGGCCCGGCCCCTCTGCCAAATGTTTGAACCCATTGTGGCCCATGTGTCAAAACGTTTGCCCATCCCTACTCTATGGTCTCTCTGTGGTGCCATTTTGAGGACGGCTGGGCATTCTAAAGATAGATTCTGTGTTGAATTGTTAATCGCTATGGCAACGGGCCTAACTTTTGTATGGATAAGTAGCATTAGCATCATAGAAGAGACAGAAATAATTGGTGATAAATAAACGAAGCATGGCCCTGGTTAGAAATTGAACCCACAACGTTCTTCGAAAAAGAAGCTAACCTGTCTGGAGAATGCTCTTCCAACTGAGCCACTGCTACTTCTTTCCTAAAAGTAACATTTCAAGTAACAGAAATCTAACATGTTTTGGTCTGTACCTCTGGCTTTCTCTGTGTATTTAAACCTGCAGCGACCTCACAGTAGCTTAGCGGTCAGTACCTTTTCCTTGTTATATTAGCATGTGCGTGAGATGCTTGTGTAACTCTCAAAGTGCCATTCATTCTAATAGGCTCCTGTTTTGCCTGTGGCTCTTAGGGTAAAATGAGAGTGGGTTATTTCACTGTAGAGGTGTGAAAACAGAGGACACCAGAGGGGTTAAAGGCTGCTGGCCACTTAATAATGATAGATTTCACACCCGCTCCACAGGAAACGAGGTATTAGTCGAGATGGCTTGTTGACAGCACTGACGGTGAGGAAAGTGTGAAAAAACGTGGAAAAAAAAGCAAAAGTGAGACTGTCAATCACACATGTTTGGCTAGTTAATGTGGAACAGCTGCTGCAACTGCTTTAGCACCGACGCCGCCAGCTGATGCACCGGCGACTACACTGCAAAAGACATATTTGCATTAGTTAAAATGTGTTGGTTTTGTAATATTGAACTAATTAGATTTTTTATTTTTTTATTTTTTCTATGGATTTTGATGGATTTACCAACACAGCCAGGAATACTTGGCCAGTGGTAGAACATAACAAAGTACAAGTATTAAAGTATTGTACGTAAGTAAAAACTGAACCCTTATAAGACCTCAAAATCTCCATGAAATACTTTGACTTTTTACTCTTTAAGTATATTTTTAAACAGGTACTTTAATACTTTTACTTAAGTAGATTTTCAGGTGAGATATTTGAGTATTTTTTTGCTCTGGTACCTTTTAACAAGCACATAACAAGTTGAATACTTCTTACACCACTGTATTTGGCAAATATTTTTAACTACTGACAGAGAAGCTATTGAGAGCTAGCATGCTAACGTGCCCTTCCTGATTATGGTACAATAAAATGCTTTCCAATTAGATTAGCACGGAGGTGGCACATTTTGAGCACTGATGCAAGAGAAATTTTGCTTAAATCCATTTTTTTTTTTTTTTTTTTTTTTTTTTTTTTTTATAATACAACCACAGATATTTACCAAATACTTCTGACTGCTATCAAGATGTTTCTATTTGTAAAGAAAAAAGGGGGAAAAAAAGTCTGCAAGTGAACTTCCACGACAACTTTCACCAAATTTGAATTTCAAAAAGCACAAAAATATATCAAACCCTATCGGAAAGTAAAGCTAAGTAATTTAACTCCGTGCTGCCCTGATGTTGTCCGTTGAACCACACTTAACTGTGCATTTTGACACCGTGATGGCGGCCCTTGCATACTGATGGTGCTTCCATACACCGCTTGTAGACAGCTGGTGGAGGGATTTGTCAGGAGCACCGAGCCCCTCCTCCCACGGGGCCAGGCGGGCTTTGATTGACAGCTGCAGTGTGGCTGTAACTGGCTAACACACATACGCATTATGGGTTTTACGTGTTTTATGGGGACGTTGCGTTGACATTGACTGCATTTATTTCCTGGCGACTGAGCCTAACCTTAACCATAACCACTACTTGCCCAACCTCAACCTAATCCCTGTGCTTAAAGACACTGTACCTGATTTTTACTGTCTTAATAACATGAAAAAACTGAGCTAGTTCATTTTAAACAGTTTGCAGTGGTCCAAAGTTATTCCGAACAGCCTAATTTTTCACCAAGATGAGTTTATAAGCGCTTTTCACAACTCTCAAAGATGACAGAGACAACTAGCATGCTAAAACTCACTTCCTGATTAGCAGACAATTTTCTAATTAGATGGAGACATTATTTTTACCTTAAGAGCTGCTTATGCAATATGTCTACACTGGAGCGAGAGAAACTGAGCTCAAATACATGTGGAGACAATGGGTGTCGTAATCCATGTCTTAAGTGTAAATCATGTTGTTAATCTAATAATAAAGAATAGAGAGATGAGTTTTGTCGTCATAAGGAAGGTAGGTCCCCATAATGTGAGTGTGTGTACAGATTTTCGTCCCCACAATGTTGTAAATACCCAGCCACACACGTCCCCACCCCAACACAACAGCTGCATGGAGACTAAATCTACTAAAGCCATAATACCTGTTAAATCAAAGGGATGTCTACATTAGGGTTACACTGGGGATTTCATTCGTTTGTCTGGAATGTTCCACAATATGGCAATAAAGTTAGCATTTATTATTATTTCTTTATTCTTCAAAAATACCCTGCAAAAAAACACAAACTCTTTCTTTGAGCGGGGTCTCTTCCTCCACAGATTAGACCTGTAACTTGGCCCAGTGGTGTCAACGTCTTGTCTCCTCGAAGAAGGTTAATGCCATACTGTGGAACATTCCGAGCAGAGCAATAATAATATCTCCTAGACATAATATTCTCCAGTGTGAGCCAGTAAAGCCGTTTCTATACTTGTTCATGCAAAATCTTTAATTCACGTCTGACAAGGGATCCTGGGTTATTTTGGTCTCCTTCTTTCATAATTAAATCGATACACCAATCAGGCAGTGCTGGCGAGGGCATTCATTCTGTCTAATCCTGCTCAATAATGGAGTACTTTTTCTCCTTGGTTGCAGTGGACCACGATGAAGCTCTGTTTTCCTCACATAACAGATCTTGTTGTAGTTTCGGGCTTTCAAGGTGCAATATAATAAGATCGTTGCAAAATAATGGTTTACATGTGCTAATATCATAGTCTGTATAAAGAAGTGAGTGTGACGTAATGTTCAGCTAATGTTCATCGAGGCTAGTGAGTGTCATAGCAACCAAAGAGCCAATCCGGAGCGAAGCCGCGAAAGGTGACGCCCCTTCCTGCCCAGACCGCTGGTTTAGCAGGGGGCGGGCACTTAACAACGCTGTCAATCAAACCTGTTCCTAGCGGGAGCAACCTTGGCGAAAGAAGACAGCTGATATGTCTCTTATTAATGTTCATATCTTGAGTTACGGACACAATCTCAGAATAAAAATACAAGGATAATGTAGAGTGGGTCAATACGAACATTTTAAGACCAAAATGACGAGTTTGATAGCAGCAGTTGTAGAGAGAGGGGTGACAGATTTTCAATAGAAAGTGAATTGGAGCCGATGGAGCTGAAGGTGCACACATGCTCACTTCCTACTTGGGACGTGTCGGCTAGCAGGTTAGTTATGTCCGATTTATATATGCAGTCTGTGGTTAATATAAAGCATGAACATTTTTGAAGTGGACAAGGGCATGATTTGGTATTTGTGAATGTTTTGTTCACACACTAGTTTTGTTCACACACTAGTTTTGTTCACACACTAGTTTTGTTCACACACTAGTTTTGTTCACACACTAGTTTGGTGGTTGGAGATTCTGGTCTACCTTTTTTCACAAACAAAAATGATAGAAAAACAGTTTCTGTCCAAATGTTAAAAAAATAAAATTAAAAAGTGTTGATTGTTACCAGGGCAATCAAAAATGTTCTGGCAAAATGGGCGTCCCTTTGTTGAATGGGCGCACAAAAGGAATTTTAATCAAATTGTGTTCCAATACTTTCATATCAGCTCGAGACTTTCTAATCAAGCGGTCTACAGCCAATCCGTCAGTTAAAAGATGTTGTTTGGAGTAAATCTTGATGATTTTCTTGTGTTAATTGGCACTGAATGGAAGTATATCTTGTTTATGCTATCGCTCTGTCTGTCGTTTCTTTGTTTTTTAATGAGAAAAATGTACCAAAATGATTTAAATGTATTCCTTTTCTCCATAGCACTCAGACATTGTTCCTAGCACTGTACATGTGACTAGTCCAATCGAGTTTGCCCTTTACGGAAGCTCCCATTTCCACATGTATGCAAAGCAGCCATGCCCGGGGATTCCTCACATGACCATGACTGTAACCACGGTAACCACAACAGCACAAGAATTCAACCGGGATGTGAGGGTAGCCACGTATAGAGGGAAGGTGCTATGCCCAAATGAATCCACCAAAGATTGAATACAGCTGAACAAGGTCATTATGGAGAACATTGTAGCTGTATATTTATTTAATGTTTTATGTGACATTACAAGAATCGGTAAATATTTGAGTAGCCCTGGCCTCACTGGGGTTTAGTCAGCTTTTATGCAGCTTGTCAGTTTCATTTATGTTACACTAACTCCCACTAGTCTCTGAAGTGGATATGTTAAGCTACTGGTTGTCAGAACACAATAGCACCACAATGATGTCTGGAGAAAAACTGAAATGAATTATGATGAAACACAGTGCAGTGGCAGAGTAGGTAGCCTCATTTTCGAAGAAGGTTGTGGGTTGAGCTCGCAGTGTAAGTACGATATCAGAGTCATGTTTGGAGGGAAGCTGAAATGAGGTATGGTGAAACACAGCACAGTGATACACAGGTTAGCTTCTTTTTCGAAGAAGGTTGTGGGTTCAATTTCTAACCAGGGCCATGCTTTGTTCATTTATCACCAATTGTTTCTGTCTCTTCTACGGTGCTAATGCTACTTATCCATGGAAAGGTTAAGGCTGTTGTCATAGCGATTAACAATTCAGCGCAAACTTGATCTTTAGAATGGCCAACCGTCCTCACCGTAGAGAGACCATAGAGCAGAGGTGTCCAAATGTTTTTTATCGAGGGCCACATCTCAAAACATATTCGAAGCAGAGGGCCACAGACCGGTGATCAGTGCAGTTCGGTGCTTTAAACACAGCTTTGACAGAGCCGCTGTGGATTAATAAGGCTTGAAACACATTCATTTTAGGTCTGTATCACACTACGATGTGACGTTTGAGGTAATAGTGGTGGAAATAGTTTAATTTGCTGTTAAAAGTTCTGCTTATGATCAATTGGGCTGGTTCAACAAGAGGGCTGAGGGCCAATAAAAACTGGTCTGAGGGCCGCATTTGACCCCCGGGCCATAGTTTGGACACTGATCCAAAGGTCTGCGGTTCGAATCCCACTTTTGACGTCAACATTACTGGTTGAGCAGTCAGATCCAGGTTGGCTTACAGGTTGGCGACGCGATTCCAGCTCCCACAGATGAATGCTGTTGTTGTGTCCTTGGGCAAGACACATTACCTACCTTACCCCCAGTGTCTGACATATAAAGGTGTGTGTGAATTTACCAGTAATTGTACTCTCATTTGCTTGCAGTTGACACTAACATAAAGTGCATACTGGTGGTTCGTTAAGATAAATTATTTTGTCGTGATTTCAAAGTGCAAAGTCTTGTTTTCAAAGTTAAAATTTGAAGTTGCTAGATTTGAAATAATACACCACAAAATAACAATATAATGAGATCTAGGTTCCTGTTGTTGTTGTGCCGAGATGTAGTTTTGAAATGGCAGGCAACAGACGTGAACTTTTCGAGCCCTTCTGTCACTAGCGTGTGCTTGGAGTGAAACATGTTGACATCTCCTGCATATATTTGAATCCAGGGGTACATTAGAATGATGCATAGACAGGAAAACACAATACAACTATCCACATTATTACAACATTCATGAAACCTGAACTTGTACAATGAGGATACGCACAGCACAGACTGAGCATTACACGTGTTTATTATGATTAACTATGATTTTGTTTTGGTTTTTGGTGGAAGTGAAATTGTTGCAGTCCTGTTACATTATTCATTTGTTTACATTGGGGGTGTTATCCGCGGGCTCCCTTAGGTGTCACAGGGATTGGGTGCATTGGGTGACCTGGTGATGAGCCGGTACCTCCTCTGTTCCATGTAGATAAGCTGCTCTGGAGCTGTCTGAGGCAAAGACTGGGTACAGCACAGTGCCAGCTACCAACATCTGAGTGTGTACATGGTAGATTTATGCGTGTACGAGCGAATATGATTTTGTTGGAGGTTGTTCGGAGGTATTTATTTTATAAATTGGCATCTGGGTATCACTGTGGACTTTTACAATACTACGTCACATTGGCGGCCCTTCTAGACATTAAGGATGTCTCCTGCTTGTCTCCATGGAGGTGTATCGTTTTGCTCAAATACACCTCAAAAACATGCATTCTTCCAGTGAGCAGGCTTGCCTTTTCACAGATCTGACCTGTTATGTAATTTGGAGTGACTTGCTTGAACATATATGCTCACATTTTTATATAGCGCTCAATCTTCAAGGCAGCTTTACATCAGGGAACCACTCACCCATTCACACACATTCATACACCGGTGTAAAAGTGTCTTGCCCAAGGACACAACATATGAACAACATTCCTGCGTGGAAGCTGGGATTGCACCGCCAACCTGTGGGTCAGTGGACAAACTCTGTGGAACATTCCAGGCAAGCAATAACATCTCCATGGAGAGAAATGACATAGTGCACCATTAATGTCTTATATACTACATTAACCATGATGCTTTGCTCTTTCCTTTATTTTTGTGCAACACACCAGAAGTGACCTGATACAATTATAAAACACATTTCTGTCTTGATCTTTTGAAATATGGAGCTAGCACAAAAGGCTTTATCGGAACAATGGCATTAATATCAAAAGATATTCCATACAGTGAGGTTTAGACCAAGAAACATGATCTCACAAGCCTATTGGTAAGTGCTATGTGGGAAAGAAATACAAGTAGCAAGAAGGGACAGATGCTTGGGAAGGAAGCAGGCAAGCGACTGTTGAAATTCAGCTCTGCCAAAGGAACCAGGCCTGCACCACTGCTTGTAATTGGATTGGCTCCATTCCCAAAGAATTCCCTCTCCTCCGCACACACAATCTCCTAGCATCCCTGCTCCAGTCCTTACACTCCCCCTCCCTCCGTCCTTCCCTCACTCCTCCTCTCCTCCTCCCCCCGACGGCCAATTCCTTCTGTATTCTGGTGTGTTTCCTGAGATTTGCTGGTGCATGGAGAAACAGCAGGGATAGTGGGATAGTGTTGTCCAATACAAGGCTTTGGAGGGGATTTATTGAGGAAGAAGGGTTAAGAGGTGTGGAGCAGTGAGCAGCCAATAAGGTGAGGACAATGGAGGAAACACTTAAGGCTTGTACAGTGTAGCTGCTAGGGAGTCAAGATGGTGGAATTCATGATGGATTTCCCCATACTGTGATATATGCAATATTCCGAAGAGATTTTCCCCAGTTGAAAAGATATAATATTTAGTTTTAAATGGTTAAACGGTTCTAATTTTGTATCATTCTGAAACAGTGACGTGACAACATTCAAGAAGACATATCTACGGGTTTCAGAATGATGGATAATGAGGACTGTTGCCATGGTAATTGACGATTTATAACAAATATCATATCTTTGGAACACTAAAAAGTCCTCAAAATGTCACCTATAACAGGAAGTTGAATGTTTTCAAATTGAGCTGGGAATAAGAAGGTAGATTTGGCAGTAATTACTGTGCCTATTTACATGAAATAAAAACTGGTGCAAAGTTTTACATCTTTGTCAGCATAAACTACAACAATAATATCACAATTGCTTCAGAAAGTGTGTTTATTCAACCCTAAAGACATGATTTTTTAGAGCCAATCAGTAACAAGTAATACAGTTAAACATGGATCATAACTTGGGATATTTCTTTCAAAGCAGTGACGTGTCCCTAGAGTAATATTTATGGGTTTCAATCACAGACTGTATATATAAATGGACATACCTAACCTGCTAGTCGCCACGTTCCAATGAAGACGTGATCACAGGTGTGTTTCCAGCTCCATCCACTCTCGCGCCTCTCTCTGTAACTGCTGCTGTCAGGCTCGTCATTTTGGTCTTAAAATGTTTGTATTAACCCGCTCTACATGATCCAGGGTACTTTTTATATTTAAGCTATTGTGTCTGTAAATCAAGAGACGAGCGTTAATAATGGATAAGTCAGGCACCCTCTTTTCCCGAGGTCGGTCCCGGTAGTGTTAGTAACAGGTTTGATTGACATCGTTACCTTCAACAACCTCGCTCCGAATTGGCTCTTTGGTTGCAATGATACTCCGGTCGGAATTATAAATGACTCGAAACTCGTAATGGCTAACCTCGATGAGCTTCATGAGTGACGTCACATTCCCTTAGCCCATTTCTGTGGTTTCAAGTCTGTGGTTTCATTGATTTATTGGCAACATTTTGGAGACTTTTGACCATTCAAAAAGACATTTTGTATTGAATTGTTAATTTCTTTGACAACTTTACTTTGCAACACTCTGAAACCCATGGATCGACGCCTGCCCTGCCTCTAAAATTATGTCATCAGTTTCTATATGGTAACAAACACTACCTATAAAAGTGGCCTGACAGCTCTATGGGGTTACAAAAGCGTGTCAAAGATGGTCTAAAAGGCTCTGTGGACTTGTGGGTGGCACCTCCAGGCAGTGATTGATCGCACAGGCCAGAAGATGCGCACCTCAGCAGAAACGTGGGGCCAATCGATAACGCGAACCTCCATGTGTTTTCTATAGCTACAGTAAAAACAATTATGATTATTATGTTTGGGCGAAGCTTTCATGCCAAGTACTACAGCGGAATGACAAATACAGAATCAAATTGCTCACATAGATTTTATAAGGTTTGTTTTTACATTAAACATTCTTGGACAAATGCTGACTTGGACAAATAAAGCAGTTAGCTGGTTTATTTGAGGACATGGTGTTTTTGGCTTGTTCCGCAGCATTGCAGATCACAGCAAATAAAGTTTGCCTGTTTTTTACGCAAAAGCTTTTTAAAAATGATTTAGTAAAACAATATTGATTTGGTTGTAGGAATTTGCTTTCACAATATGCCTGGTTGAGTCTAGATAACATATGTTAAGAGAACATTTATTAGAACCACAATGGGGAAATTTTAGTGTTGCAACGTGAAGTACAAGAACAGCAGGATCTTAAAAATATGCGATACAATCTGACAATACTAAGAAAAGGCTTTATACTCAATACCACAATAACAGAAAAACATTGTCGGTGCCTTATAATAAGTTTAATTTCATACTCTGGAACATCCCAATATCTCCAGGAGACAATCCACTCGGAAAAGTTACATAGTGCTCTTTAACCCTTTAAGGACTGAGACTGAGACACATGTTTCACTGAAATTTAATAAATAAATTATTTATTTAATTAATGCATGTTTGCCCACCCCTGTTATAGACCGTTATAGCTCGCCTAGACTTTTTTTTTTTTTTTTTAGCCATAAAATCATGTTAAAGGAAGTATCAGCACAGCATGTACTTTCGCCTTTTGTCACACAACTTCCTCTATTTTACATATCCTTCCTTACTTTTCCTTTGATGCATCAAATAAGTGGCTGGGAGAATCCCGGCGGCACCTGCGCTCTGATTGGTCGTCTTCGAGAGACGATGTAAGCACATTACCGTAATGACAGCAACATATTTAAAGAACCCATGCCTCTGCTTTGAGATGCCGATTTGAATTTACAAGATAACACGATTGGTTGTGGAGTTATGGTAATGCAAAGTCTGCAACCGCAAGTTTATCGGTGGCGATAGCATCCGACGCTATAGGGTTAAGAGGATTTTGTTGAAGTGGTAGAACTAGTAAAAGTAACGGTTTTGGTCTAATCTTATTCTTCTGATCAAGACTATGATACAACAATTCAAAAAACCTCGTGGATGGAAGTAATTACATTTTGCTCATATAGTTCCCATTTATCATTAATATGGGTTTATCAAAGACATGCTACAATGGCAGACTATGGTTAACCACATCACAACAATAGCTTATGTGCAATCCATTCATGAATTCACATTACTAAAACATTGCATCACTTAAATTGGCTTTAAATCCGAATTGTCTGCGTGTGATTCACTTTGCACTTGACTCTCCCACGAGGGCTCTGGGATCGGTGGGAAGAAACAATAGTATTAAGCGGGAGAGGAGCAGGCCCTTTGATACAGGCGGAGATGGAGGGCACAGCTGCACATGTAAAATTGGATGTTGAAACTCATCCCCACTGTAGATGGCTGAGGAGCAAGAGAGAGCAAGTTCTGCACAAGCACATTAGGGATCCCCTGGTTAATCACACTTCATTCCCACATTGTTAGAGTGAGAATTTACCACTGAGAATGACTCCTGGTGCGGCACTGATCCTGCATGACGATTGTTAGTTGGAAGTCAAGACACGATTGGCCTTTTGAAATCTCTTTTGGCTTGGTTAATGGGTTGTGTTCATATGGCTTCTAATAGTTTGACACTGGGGTGGAGGGCAGGTCAGAATTCTATGGTAGAGTAGGCGTTGTAATTGTCAAACTGAAGATATTTGACCTGGTTTATGGTTAATTGCTGAGTTTCAGATGGCACCACACCAATAAGTTTTAACGCAGATGGGGGACAGCTAAAATTAAAATCGTTTAAATGCTGCTTTTTGTTGTTATATAGTGAGTTCTTGGGTCTAGTCTGTAGTAGAAATGATGAGGTTCAACATTTGTGAAGTAACTTTTTGGATATTTCATTGCAAAGTACAAGATAATCAGTATGAAAAAAACATATTGGGAGTATGACCAATCACGTTATATAGACCTCTGCCCTCCATCTAAACTATAAATATACAGTGGTCCCTCGTTTATTACGGTTGCGTTCTAAAAATAACCTGCAATATGTGAAATCCGAGAAGTAGTCAGGCTGTAAACTCCTCACCACACACTTTATACACTTTTCTCAGACAGGCATTAACATTTTCTCACATTTCTCTTGTTTAAACACTCTCAAAGTTCAAACCTTCGTATATTATCTCCCTCTTCCTCGATGATACTTTAAATGTGTTGTCCTCGTGCCTCTGCTCCAGCGGTATCCACAGAGGCACCTCTTCGTGCACAGAAACACTTAAGTCCTAAAGCGTTTCTGAAATTTGTCAGTGCAGAATGCTTCATCGTTTTGTCGGGGATAAAACTTGCAAACATACAGCACTTAAGAGTCACACTGCGATCAAACATTTGTATAAATTTGGCTGAACGCATTCTGTACTGTACAGGAGACACAGCATGTCCCTTCGCCAATCAGGACGCAAAACACAATGTGCGTTCATACACTGTTAAATAAAAAATTGCACAAAAAAAAAAAAAATCCGCAAAACAGGGAGCGAGGGACCACTGTAGTTAGTTATAGTACTTGTTTTATACATAGTTCTAGCCATATTTTCGACACAACACATTTCCATCACGCTTTGTGAAGTCATTACGCTACATTAGCTAGCCGTTAGCATCTGCACTTCAAAGCTTGGTTCAGGTGCTTGACGGACAGACAGGCTCTTGAACTGGTTAAATTAGCAAGAACGCAGCTCGGACGTCTCGCGTGGCAAGCAGCATGTGTCCTGGAAAAACATTAGCGTAGCGAAGCCGGGGATAGCAGCTGAGGCTAATGCTAAAAGTGTTGGCGACTTGAAAGAGTGGCACAGGCAGCTGCTCCACCGAGGCCCCTGCGGACAAGTGGTCGACTCCCCCATGACCCGCCCCATCCCGTCACGACCCCCCTCCTCTCCTCACCTGCTTCATGTGCTGGCTCTGCTTTGCTTTGCTGTTAGGTCTGCTGTTTTATATGGACATGACAGAGCAGCTGGCGGTGTTTGTTTTCAGTCCAAACAATGCATTTGCTATGACCCACCTGGACCGTCCCTCAGGTTATAAACTGAGAAAGTGCAGAAAGGCACAACACAGCCAAGGCAAACTTTCAAAGGGCTACAGCAGGGAAGGATGAGGAAAATAGAAAGTGTTTGATGATGGATTTGGTTGACAAAATATGCAAAGGAAGACTCCCAGACCAGGTGGGGTTGTTCGGTGTGGAATTTG
Source organism: Periophthalmus modestus (assembly GCA_019594935.1). Taxonomy (NCBI): domain Eukaryota; kingdom Metazoa; phylum Chordata; class Actinopteri; order Gobiiformes; family Gobiidae; genus Periophthalmus; species Periophthalmus modestus. Next base: position 28,009,895 of record JAIEZT010000084.1, read on the forward strand.
CATGTCCTCCCTGTACGTGGGTGGGTTTGCATGTGTTCCAGTATCTGCATCAAGCTACAACATGCACAGTATTGGTTGTTCGTGCTAAATCTGGGTGAACGGGTTTGAAAGATGGGTCAAATGCAGTAGGCTGGGATCAATAACAGAGGTGTCTTACTTTTTGCAGAAAATAGCTTGTAATTAATGCAACTTTTAGCTAAAATATTGCATTCAAACATGATTCTTACTGTGAACGGGATCGTCTCTCCACAGATCTGACTTGTGACTTGGTCTGGTTGCGCCTCCTGCTCTTCTCCATGGAAATAGATACGTTTAAAGTCATACTCTAGAACAATAAAGCAAAGCAAATATCTCCAAGGAGACCAAGAAGTTGCATAATGCCCCTTTAAGAAAATTATGTGGAAGTGGTAGAACTAGTTTTACCTCATGTTCAGTATATTTTTTTTGTCATTTTTTTTTTAAACTATTTACCAGTTTCTAAATTGGTTTTCACATTTCTACACTTGTTACACCAACGTAACAATTTTCCCATTGAAAAAAGACCACCACAACTAAAAAGCGTTGCTGTAATTGGCGCGTGATAAAATCTCTTTTCAATCATCACAGTGTAAAATCCTGGACAAGCCCCCAATTTCTATAATGTCACTCACTGGCCACCGTACCACTTTGTTTGAGAAATCTAATTATAAACCCGCACAACAAATACACTCAGGTCTTTGTTTGACTTCTGTTGAATTGAAATGAAATGCACACTGAACGCACCTGTGGATGAAGCGTCACAAGGCTAAACAATGAGATGACACTTTGTGAATGACAGCTGCCAGTGCGCTCCCATTAGCCTCATCTTCAGGTTTGCCGAGCTGTAAATGACCTGCCATCGTTTTAATCAGGCTAAACAGTCGCACAGCCGCGGTTTGGCTAGCGGCAACAGAGAGGGGAGCTCATACCCTGCAGTTATTGTTGCTGGTAATGGAGTTCTCACTTCAGCAGATTGGTGCAGAGATAGTGCAACGATCTACAGCACGAGTAAAGCTATTTGGTACTTTTTAGGAGTACCAAGATAGGTCAGATTTCATTTCAGTTTTGATCTACAGTAGGTGCACGATGAAACCTTGTTGCTTGTCTCCATGGAGATGTTATTGCGTTATCTGGAATGTTCCGCAGTATGATATTAAACGTAGCTATTTCAAAGGTAGGCAGTTGACGCCACCACCAGACCGCGTGACAGGTCAGATGTGTGGAGACGCAACCCCACTCGCAGTAAAAATGCACATTTTCCAAGGGATTTTTGAGCATGACAAAATGCTAGAAACTCTAGATCTATGCTAGAAACTTAATATAACTGTGTGACAGACTTTGTTTTAGCACTATTGCAAATAAACTGACATCTGGTTGCAGGTTTATATTTGAAAATAAATCAGCTATATTACAAAGCAAAAGTTCTTCCAGTCCTGATTTACACCGGACATAGTTCTAATGAGTAAGTACTATAGACCAGGGGTGTCAAACTCAAATTCATGGAGGGACAAAATTGAAAACTGGGACTAAGTTGTATTTTTCAGAAGGGGTGGATTAAATTTGAGTGAGGCGACAGGAAGCAGATGCTAATGAGGGGGCTAGCACCAATGTATTGGCAAAACATTCTGGGGTTCGTAGTGTTAGCAGTGCAAAACATCAGTATCTTTTAGAGTGGATTAATACGAACATTTTCAGACCAAAATGACGATCTTGATTGCAGCAGTTCAATAGAAAGTGAATTGGAGCGAGAGTCAATGGAGCCGGGAGTGCGCTCATGCTCACTTCATATTTGGAACATGGATTATAACAGGGTAGCTATGTCCATTTATATATACAGTCTATGGTAAATACTCAATACCTAAAAGAAATGTAGATTTTTTTAAATTTTCTGTTATTATTGTATTTATTTTGTGGGTTTGTCCTGGACGGTAGTGAGACAACAGCATGCCTGCACTGGTATTCATTGAGAAAAACAAAATAATTTCAATTGCACAGAGCTTAAGTGTACTCTGCTTAGAAACGTTCACAGACATCTCTTCCCTTGCTGCATTATTCCTGTAATCTCCTCTAATCCCCGTTGCCTTTTAAAGAATGGCAGGTATGTCTGTTCACTTCTGTGTGTCGTGATGTCTTTTCTTACCTAATTGCCATATACATCTCTCCGGTTAATCTAATGAGCACTGTGTTCATTGGCTTGTGAAGTACCAGGATGTGTCTATATGACCTTTATGAACCCGGCCCCCACTTGACCCCCTCCAGCTCTGCTCTTAACCCCGAGACATGAGAGAGACGACACCCCCCAGGAAGCAGGGGGCGGGGTCTGTCACGTCTGTGTATGGAGTCCTTTGCTGTGTCTATGTGGGAGATACATATAGGCTTTGGTTTAGTCCTATTTCTAGTCCTGATCCTGGTTGAGTTTTTGGGGTAAAAAAAATGTACTTTGAGCTGTTTTAGCATAAAGTTGTGCTAAACCAATTCAGTCTTCCTATTAAGATTCATGCCCGGTTTTTGCACTGCAGGTTGCCATATATTCAATACAAAATGCAGCAGTTTAGTCACTGAAAAGATGTTTTTATTTTTCTTTTGTCAACAGTGGTTTGAATTTGCTTCACACGGTGCCCCGACATTGAATTACTTTTTGATGTGCCTCTTTGAAAAGTGCCCTTCTTCTTATACCTTTGCGCCGTCTGCGGTATACCTCCATTTTTGTTTTTTAAAATGCATCCTCGCTGTCCACCTGCTTTCCCCTCTAATTTACTCAACACTCTTTCACTTATTTGTCTTTTCCTGTCTCCTTTCCTGGCATGCTTACCCACCCTCTGTTCTCTCTTTCTCTCTTTCGCTCTCGCACCTCATCCTTTTTCTCTTTCATTCTGTCTCTTCCTTCCTCTCTTCTTTCCCTCAACACTCTTCCTCTCTTTGATTTTCTCTCTCTTTCACTCTCTCGCTCCTCTTCTCCCTTACACCTACCTCCCCTCCTCTGTCTGTCCGTCTCTCTCCGTCTCTTCTTTGCCTCGCTCCCTCTCTCTCCCTCCTCCTCTCTCTTATTCCCCCCTTTCTTCTCTCTCTCTCCCTCCCCCTTTCTTTCTCTCCCCTTCCCTCTTTCCCTGTCCCTTCCTCTCCTCTGTCTCTCCCTCTCTGTCCGACTGTCTCTCTCTCCCTCTCTTCTTTGCCTCGCTCCCTCCTCTCTCTTCCTCCCTCCTCCTCCTCTCTCTTATTCCCCCCTTTCTTCTCTCTCTCTCCCTCCCTCTTTCTTCCTCTCCCCTTCCCTCTTTCCCTCTCTCTTCGACTCCTCTGTCCCTCCTTCTCTGTCTGACCGTCTCTCGCTCCCTCTCATCTTTGCCTCGCTCCCTCCTCCTCTCTCTTCCTCCCTCCTCCTCCTCTCTCTTATTCACCCCTTTCTTCTCTCTCTCCCTCCCTCTTTCTTTCTCTTCCCTTCCCTCTTTCCCTCTCCCTTCGTCTCCTCTGTTTCTCCTTCTCTGTCTGACAGTCTCTCTCCCTCTCATCTTTGCCTCGCTCCCTCCTCTCTCTTCCTCCCTCCTCCTCCTCTCTCTTATTCGCCCCTTTCTTCTCTCTCTCTCCCCTTCCCTCTTTCCCTCTCCCTTCGACACCTCTGTCTCTCCCTCTCTGTCTGTCCGTCTCTCTCCCTCTCTTCTTTGCCTCGCTCCCTCTTCCTCCCTCCTCCTCTCTCTTATCCCTCCCTTTCTTCTCCCTCTCTCTCTCCCTCCCTCTTTCTTTCTTTCTTTCTTTCTCTCCCCTTTTCTCTCTCTCTCCAGCTAACACTATTACAATGACACAGCCTTCCCTGCAGTGATCTCATTTATCACATTCGGAGCAGTTCACTGTCGCTCGTCCCCCTCTCTCACCTCCACTCCTCCTCCTCTCTCCCCCTCTCTCTCTCCCTCTCTCTCTCTCCATTCTCTGCCTCTAATTGCTTGCTCTTTTCTTTTGCCGGAGTCTCGAAGGAAGCGTTTTTCATTATCCAACAACCAGAGACAAACGGCGCGCACACATTTTCAAAACTACTCAACTACACATGGATTTTCAACCATAGGCGTATTGCCGTCGCCCGTGGTTACGCCAAAATCCCATAAGACGAGAAGACAAAAGCTCTCACTGCTGTAAATATGTTGGGTTTCTTATTCATTAATTCATTTGTAAGATCACGGATTTTGTGTTTGTTCGTTTTCATTGTCGTATTGGCTGGTATTTCTTTGCGATAAATGGGTGACTACTCGAGTGCCTTCGTAATAGGGCTTTACTTCAGAAGTGAGATTAATTAAGGCCTTGTTGATTGGTTTAGCAAAAGCATTTTACTGGTTGTTCTTTTAGATTTGATGAACAACATTATTACAAACATAAATACGCGGAGAACGGTCTCTTGGGTTGAGATGCATCGACAGTGGAAGTAATTATACGAATCAGACGACTCGGCTCCTCCAAGGCGTCGGTCCTAAATTAACATTTGGAACAAAATATCTCATGAATTCTGAAAATAAAGGCTTAAGTTTGAAATTCAATTATACATGGGCACAAGGGGGTAAAGCATTGAAAATTCAGGGTTTCCTCATCGTTTGCTGGTATGGAATTGTGGCGTAGTGGTTAGCAGTCTTGCCTCACAACGAGAAGGTTTTGGGTTTGATTTCCGGACTCAGTAAAGCATATCTGAAGTTAGTAGTTTGTGCATTTTCTCATTTCTACATGAGCTTTTTTTGGGTGTTCCAGGTTTTCCGATAAGATGTTCTGTGGAGCTTGAGGTTATGCTTATACAGAGGTCCCTCGCTATATCGCGGTGTGACTCTTAAGTGCTGTATGTTTGCAAGTTTTCTCCCCGACAAAACCCACAATGTCGATAAAACGTCTTGTACCAACTGATTTCAGAAACGCTTTGGACTTAAGTGTTTCTGTGCACGGAGAGGCGCCTCTGTGGATACCGCTGGAGCAGAGACACGAGAACAACACGTTTAAAGATCATCGAGGAAGAGGGAGATAATATACGAAGGTTTGAACTTTGAGAGTGATTAAACGAGAGAGAAATGTGAGAAAATGTTAATGCCTGTGTGAGAAAAGTGTATAAAGTGTGTGGTACATAACCCCCGCAATAAACGAGGGACCTCTCTACCTCTAAGAATATGTTAGCCTAATGTTAAACCAATGGAGATTTTAAGACGCTAAATGCTAAACTTAGCGTCCAAAATTGTTCCTCACTTACCTTACGCATTCCGACCATCCTAATTATTCACCACGATGAGTTGATAAGCAGTTTTCACAACCCTCAGAGACCACTGTGGAGTTTTGCCGCGAGGGTAAAGCTAACAGCAACTAGCATGCTAAAACGCACCTCCTATTAGATTGAGACGAATCTAGTGGAGTCTACATTAGGACTAAAGTGAACGCTGCCTTAGTTACGTCTCCAGTTTCCGCGCTGACCTTGCTGTGGTGACGCTCAGAGAAGAAGTAAACATCTTTAGGACAAAAACAGTGAAACGGACGAGAGGGGGCCCGTCAGAGTGGATGTCTGGAGCCGTGCCAGGACTTATTGATTTGCTTTACAAAGCGCTTGAATGGGCCAGATAACTGTGATTAGCCAATTCATTAGTGGAGGCTGCAGAGTGCTCCCAAATTAGATAAACCGGAGAAGAGGAAGGACAGAGCAGTCAGGGAGCGTCCTTACTTTGTCAAATTGTACAGAAAGTCCCACTACAGGAGGTGATAGAGGCACTTTGAGTAATCCCATTTTAATAAAAGTTGGTACACTGCGTTCAGTTTCATTTTCGAATTTGATAACAGTGAGATCTAATAAAGACCTCACATAATAACAGATGTTTTTGCACTTTCGGGAAAAAAAACGTTGTGCATTTTTGTTTGATGAAAGCAACAGCTGGAAGTTGGGAACAAGTCAACAAGTTTAGTGAGATGTGGGTGCGTTTATGTAACTACAAACTTTTTGCAAGTTTAAATCGTATTTGATGAAATTTAGAAACGTTTTTTTACTAGGCCACCTTTTCATCGTGCACTGTGGAACTTTCAGCTAAGTTCAAAAACATATAGTTAGTGGTCGAAGGTAACTTAAGTAGAATTTTTAGGTCTATACTTTACTTAAGTACATTTTACAGTGGATACTTTTAACTTTTACTTCACTACATTTGAGAGCAGTATCTGTACTTTCTACTCAATTACATTTTTGAACAGGACTGGAAAGTAAAAAGTACTTTTTCATATGATTTGAAGGGTTATTTTTTTACCATGTTTGTGGTAATATTCTGACAAGTTTTCAAGTTCAAGCTTCAGCTTTGAGTAAAAAAAAAAATGCACAAAATTAATGAGAAAATATTATTAATTTTATATTGCAACTGTAGCAAAATATGTGTCATTTTTTAAAATTAATATCACTATGCTGAACAGTATTTAACAGAAATTAACGACACTTTTAACTCTTGAAGTACATTTTTAAACAGGTACTTTACTTGAGTAACTTTTTACTTCTGTATCTGTACTTTTACTTAAGTAACACAATTGAGTACTGGTGCTTCATCCACCACTGAATATATTAGGCTAAGGTGTAGTTTTTTCTGTTTGTAATTGGAGTAATGGTACATAATCCTTCTGAATAGATTACGTTTGTGTTGTAGAATTTGAAGTTTATTTTTAGATGGAGAGCAGGGGCCTGTGTAACTCTTTTTATTGAATCACTATTTGTAAGAGTGGCTCCATAAACTCGCCCTATTAAACTTAAGTCTCAAAGTCCTTTCAGCTGTAGTAAAGCCTCCCCTTTTTGAAGTTATTCTGACAAAAAACAAGCTTTCACCTTTGTTTATTCCTGCTAACAGAGAAGACACTGACCTTCGTGCTAGTTTTTGTTTAATGTGGATGGGCCCAAACCCTCATTGACATAAAACTGGACAGGAAGTAGTGACGCTAACAAAGATTTCACAAAGATATTAAACATAAACCAGGTCAAAACATCTGCATTGTCACAGTTAAACAGCAACCACAGACCCGTCCTCCAGCTCGATTTTAAACTGCAAACAACTAAGAATGTTTCGTGAACTCAACCAATCATCCAAGCGTGCCTAACAAGCTTCATTTTCTTTGCAAATGGCTAGCGTCTTTTGGAGTGCGTGTAGCATGGATTGATTTCATAATTGAGAGCTGTTTTGGGCTTTGACGCTGTATTAAAGTGCTGTCTGTTTGAGAGGCAGAGCGGAGTGTGACAGAGACTAATGTTTGTGTCTGATACTGCTCCTGTCTGCCACTCCAAACAGCCACTTATCAGAGCCCGCCTGTTCTGCCTGTGCGAGCTGTGTCTCTGTCTAATGCAGGGTTATGATGGGCTAATGTACACACAAGGGCTTAGGAATCGCTGTTCGCTCTGTGGGTGCATTTACTTTGTGTACTGCAAATCCAATTTTGAATGAACAAGAGGCACTGGAATGGGAATAGAGAAACACTATAGTCGCCGCAGTTTGTAACTTGTTTGCAGCTGAACAACACCATCAGAAGTTGGCATTACATAATAAAAAAATGTATTGGTGGACACAAGCAAGGGATTGGTTGTTGTGTCTGATGTTATGTAATTACTTGCAATTAGAGCTTCAACACAGTACAATAAAGCACAGTATTGATACCAGACTCTCTTTTTCATGGGTGTCCTATTAAAATACAGAAAAATACAAGCAAAAAAATGAACAAACCTAACTCCATAAGTCACAACTTCACTAATAGAGCAGGTCTGAGTATAAATGTTTATCACCAAATTATTTAAGTACATTTGTGGCACCAAAGTATCCAGTTTTGGATGTCCTTGAACTGACAAATGACGCAATTTCCCAGTTCTTGTGCGGCCATTTTTTAGAGACAGACCATCATGTGATCTCGTATTAAAAGTTCCCGTATCAAAGTTCAAACAAGTGAATTCTATGAAGTCTGTGAAGTAGTCCTTATGAATACGTTTCATACAGTGCTGTTCTCTTCTCACAGATAGCGATGGCTAACCTACGTTTCCATAGAGTGCACAGTGATGGGTTTTAAATTCATCACCTGCTATAAAACGAAAGCCTGAGTGAAAGAGTGTGTCTAAAGTTTTTAAAGTAGAGGCTGAAGTCTGCATGTGTATTATATCTCAATGATGAACAGGAAGTCAAATCATCTGTAGCCCTATAAGATCGATATGTTATAGTTTATTGCTAAAATACCTCCACAAAGTCTGTATTTATCTTCTTTAAAGGTCCCGTATTATGCAAATTTGACTCTTGTGAGCTTTAAGCCATGTTATAATTCATTCACACCTTTATTATTACTCTTGTCTCCATCTCCAAAGCTCAAAATGCTCTGTTCCACCTTGTGATGTCATGAAGTGGAAGTTTCCAAGTTAACAGCTACCTTTTACCTTTAATTCTGGCAATTCCAAGGCTGAAATGATCCAAATGATTCTAGTCAAAGCGTGACGGCGGAGCAGTTCTTGTATTACCACATGATGACATCACAAGGTGGAACAGAGTGTTTTCAGTTTTAGAGAAGAACTCGGCGTAAATATGCAGGGTTTGCGTGTTAAATATGTGTCAATGTAACGAAGAACAAGGAAACAACATTATAACATAGATCAGAAAATAGAGTAATACAGTTCGGGCCCTTTTAAAGTTAGATTTCAGAATTATTCCAAATCGTTGGGTTTTGTTTGTGAGTTTTATAGATCGATCTGCGACCTTTAATATCGTTCTTTCAGTACTTTAAATCTACCCCCGTTTACCTGCTCATAAACTCCAATATGTGCTATTATCCCGGTAATCAGAGCGTGTCTTCCTTTGACAGTTGCTTGTCAGGTCTTGGCATTGTGTTGTAGTGAAACAAAGATGTCAGCTGATTTCACTCTTAATCGTCCAGCTGTCCGCCACTAGACATATGTAGTCCTAATGGGATTGGACGCTCCATTACCCCTCTGCGTTGCAGCGGAGTGTACAATGGGTCTGTAGACAAAGAATAGCGAGATCATCCAAGCAAAACACAGACACTGGGATTTTCAACTCGCAAACGATATTACATTGGACGGGGAACGACGGCGGTAAAGAATCGCTTGGCGTAAATGGTTAAAGGGCTGTTTTTTTATCTGTTATAATGTTTCCTCATCACAAACAGACCTGGAGTTGTGTTTTGCTTCATTGACACGTATTTAACACTCAAACCCTGCATATTTAGGCTGAGTTCTTCTCTCAAACTGAAAACACGCTGAACTTAAGGTAAAAGGAGCTGTTAACGTGAAAACTAGCACTTCATGACATCACAAGGTGGGACAGAGCTTTTGAGCTTTGGAGACGTATTTACATAAAAGGATACGTGAAAACTACCACTTCATGACATCACAAGGTGGGACAGAGCATTTTGAGCTTTGGAGACGTAGTTACATAATCGATCTTTAAGGACCACATGCTCAAATCTATTGTTTTACTAAAGCCTGGTGTTTGGGGAATTATCTTTTCCCCTATCTCGCAATGGCCTAAAAAAAAATCCCGCAAGAACAGAGTGATGCAGTTGAATTTGAAAGTTGCGTTTAACATATTATTTCTTCCTCAACTCAACAATTATCGATATCCATTAAAGGTCCATTATGTAACTTTTGTAGCAGAGGTTGCTGCTTGTTGCCATGGCGAAGTGTTCTACTATGATACTAAACTTAACTAAACTTATCTTTATCGTTATTTTAAGTGTCTTTATTGCTCAAAAAACATACTTTTGTGAATGGGGTCACCTTTTCATAAACCTGACTTGTAACGTAGCCCAATTGTCCATGGAGATAGATCAAGTTAATGCCATACTGTGGGACATTCTTGGTAAAGCGATTACATTTCCATGGACGGATTTTTGCATATTTCAGTAGAAACCATCCACCAGTTGAGTTGTTTAACCAACCAACAAACTGGAGCCAATTATTAATGCTAAGATTTACCAGTGTGAGACAGACATTATAAACCCAAAAGTTACTGCGCAGCTTCACAAACACCATCACATACACACCGGATATTTATGACTGTTGTAAAACTCTAAATTGCCTACACAGCGGACGGGCACATGTCACCCATTAGCAAGAATAGCGAAGGTGAAGGCTAATAGAGCTAGCATGCAGACGAACGCACAAAACCACCTGCGAAACCAGAAATCTCATTCCTGTCCATGCATAGGGCATTAACAAGGTCAAAATATCAAAGAATCCAAGATGGCGTCCCGAGACCTCCATAGACACAGGTCAGCTCGCGCACTGCTGTTATTCATTAAGCCCTAATGGTTTGCGGTTGGGAAAACATTACGAGGCCCCCGTGTAACTTGACTAAAAACGAAGGGTCACGGGCAGGTGGTTCGAGTACATGTCTGTGTTCGCTTTGACGACGCTGCGCTGTGGTCAGTGAGATGATCCATCAAAAAGGAGAAGGAGTGATGATTTTATGGCAGACCGAAACTGCAATAAAATATCAACAGTCTTGCTTTTCACTCTTAAAAGCTTGGATTAGGTTTACCAAAGGGAGTCGAGCGGCACTGGCGGTTCTGGTGAATGTTTTGGTGGATTTGGTAGCGCCTGGCAGCAGCTGTTGTCTCAGTGGGGGTGGAAATGTGTCTGTGTTTGTACAGTGGGTCTACTGGGAAGTACATCTTTACTTAAACGGTTGCCATGTTTGTTTTGCGCAGAATTTTAAGCTTTTTGTGGCTATTTAATGGAGCACTGTGTCGCTTTTCTGGTTGGGCGACTCCCACCTGCGTGTCTCCGTGGAGATGCGATCGCTTTGCCTGGAATGTCCCGCAGTACGGCATTGAACTTGTCCATCGCTGTGGAGATAAACATTGGTGTAAGCAGGTAAAGTTACAAGTCAGATCTGTTGAAAGGCAAGCCCGCTCATGGTAAGAAAGCGTGTTTTTCCAGGTTGTAAAATACTTTCGTTTAATGCCATACTGTGGAACATTTCAGGGCAAAGCGATAACATGAAGGTGGCAAATCCTCCACCAGAAAAGCTACTCAGCGCAGCTTTAAGTACAGTTGATTTTGTTGGCATTGCAGCGACAGTAGCTCAGTTTGTACATTGGTCCGAAGGTTGTAGGTTCGAATCCCGCTCTCGACCTAAAACATCATCGGTAGACCAGTCAAGTTGGCAGTGTGTGAGCATCTACCTTTTCTCATTTCTTTATTCTTTTGTGAAACGTCAAGCTTTGTAAACACGGCAACACAACTGACAGATAATTCAAACCTGTAATTTAGCAATACAAGTTTACAAAACAAAATGATAAGCTATGAGTTTTATTTATGTTTTACTCCTGTCTCAACAATACAATAAAGGTGTGCGTGAGATATTAGAAAGAGCATCTGGCATAAGTCTGAAATAAAACTAAACATTGATTGATTGAAACATTTTTTCAGTGTTCGCTGATTTATTCATGTTCTGTCCTGGTGTTTATGTCGATCATAGAAACAATGCAAAAGTCATGCAATCGTGCGCCGTGTCCCTATATGTGTCGCAAAGCTTTGTTAAATTTTTGATGTTAACATGTGCACTGAAAGGCTACATGCTGTCGTGTATATCTCCATTATTCACATGTATGCATTTCTAATTGTGACTGAATGTGCGCATGGTATAATATTTATTTTGGGGGAGGTGTGTACAAAGCGCCTTGATCATATATTTATAAGAGTGTTCACATTTTCACTCTGTTTCCCGGGTATTTCATCACTCGCTCCGAGGATAACGCTCTGCCTTCAAACTGATTAGGAGAAAACATTTATGTGTCTGTAACGGGGAGGGGTGTAAGAATTTGGAGTATGGCTATGTACAGGTAGTAAAGTGTGTTTAGTATTGGAAAGGTGTGGTGGAGTTGTTATTGCTTTGGCTTGAATGTTCCACAATAAGGCATTAACGGGCCTGTAGTAACGAGAGGCAAGTTAGAGGTTAGATGTGTGGAGAATGCTCGCAATACCATGGCATGTTTTTTTACAAATAAAAGAAGCCATTTTGTGCTTGTGTGCTGGTTATAATCTTTGACACATGTGGATCATTATGTTATGACTTGGACATTTTAAATCGCGATATTGATCTAAAACAGCGGTGTCAAACTCATTTTCACAGGGGCCACATCAACAAAATGTTCTCAGAGGGTCAGCTGTAACTAAATGTAACAAAATGTAATGTAAAATAAATGCAACTACTTTTTAATCTTGGCTAATCGTTTCTATATTTATTACTTATTCAAGTTACAGATATTACACATGGATTTGCATAGATATGAAAAAAATGGCTCTAACTGTGTATCTCCTGATAAAATGTTTTAAGTTTGTAATTTACCTTGTCGCGGGCCACATAAAATGAAGTGGCGGGCCACATTTGGCCCACGGGCCTTGAGTTTGACACATGTGATCCAAAATGTGATACCAAAATGTCTAGGTGCGCTGATCAGAGCAATGACGTTTTGAATACAGGAGAATAAAGACTATTCAAACATGCATGAATCAGACTAAATACAACTTCAAGAGGCTAAATTAGAAGGGAAAGCCACTATAACATGATTAACAGTTGTAAAAAGTCGATTTATTATCATTTTGTGAAACATTCCAGGCCAAACGATAACATGGTCACATATGTATAGCGCTTTTCCACCTTCAAGTCCATCAACATCAACAAAGCTCTCACCCATTCACTCACACATTCATACACAAGTGTACGCAGGCACTGGGGGCGAGGTGGGTTAAGTGTCTTGCCCAAAGACACATCGACAGCGTCTGTCTGTGGGAATTGGATTTACACCGCCAACCTGCGAGTTAGCGGATCTATCCTCTCAATCAATGATTAAGTCAAGAAACTTCTGATTCTGAAGAGTGGGATGGAAACAAGCAGGTAACTCATCAAAAAGTTATGTAGTGCATCAACACCTGCTTCACTCCAGATTTTGGCTGTTTGGGCCGATAGTGGTCTCATAGGCATCTTCACTGGAGGTTAATGTATCAAATGTCTCTTTCTCTCCCCCTCCCTTCCCTTCTTCATCTCTCTCCTCCTCCTCCTCCTCCTCCCTCTTTCCTTGTGTCTGAAATGGGATCATGGAGTGTTTGGGTTCCTCCACACTGGGAGTGCTGTCTTCCTTAAATAAGACACAGTGGAACAAAGTGCTGATCAGATTAGCCGGGACGATCAGGTTTCTCAGCAGGGTCCTGGCTCCTTCTGTCTGAGCAGCTTGATTCAGCTAATGGTGTTTTGGACTAAAGTGTGTGTTAAACAATAGGGAACCCGACTGAGCAGTGAGTCTCGAACTTTACGCAGCAAGTAAAGTACCGAGCTAGAAAAGCGTTGGCGTCATCAGTTAATTGTATGCATTTAATGAAAGTGAAGCTAACTCAAAATGAAGATAATAATAAATACAGCAATGAAGTAAGACTAAAGCAAAACTATTCTAGGACAGGACCAGTAATAACTTGGGTCTACACCAGGACTAGATGTGAATATCCGTGCCATGACAATGTTTTACTGTTGTCATAGCAATTAAACATCCACACAGGAAGTGGAAACACATGCACAGGGCTAGACCCGGACTACACCAAGGACAAAGCTAAACCTGGACTATACCAACAGTGAACTTGGAATAAACCATAACTTCAGAAGGACTAGACTTGGACAAAAAATAGGTTGAACTACGACTAAACCAAGACCAAAGATAAAACTAGTCCAGGACTGCCTGAAACCAGGACTAAACCAAATCAATAGGAGGACTTTACCAGAACTAAACAAGGTCTAAACCAGGACTTCATTCAGGACTAGTGTAACCCAGATCTACTGGAGGACCTTTTCAGGACTAATCCAAGGCCAAACTAATCAGGACTACACCCGGTCTAAACCAGAGCTTAACTGAATCTATAGGAGGTCTTTATCTGGACTAAACCACGACTAAATTAGCACTAAACCAGGACTACACCCAGTCTAAACCAGGACTAAACCAAATCTATAAGAGGTCTTTATCTGGACTAAACCACGGCTAAACTAGCACTAAACCAGGACTACAGGACTATTCCCGGTCTAAACCAGGGCCTAAATAAATCTGTAGGAGGTCTTTATCTGGACTAAACCAGGGCTAAAATACATATAAACTTATCATCTAAACAAGGACTAAACCACAGCTTGATCTAAACTTGATCTAAACCAGCTTTATACTAGATTTTAAATGTGTCTACAGTAACTTAAAACTATTCTAAACCAGCTATGAACCAAGACTAACCCAAAAATAAAGGAGACTTTTGTGCTTTACTGTACAAAATCCATGCACCACATTTTGCGAAATACTAAAATAAATGCATAGACCGACATTTGTAAGGACACAAAACACAGGAAATAAAGATCAAGGCTTTTCTCACAATAAAGGTGCATCCTCTCCACAGCTCGTGCAGAGGAATCCTTGAGTTTAGTGGACCGCCGAGATTTGATCAGAACAATGGTCATAACGGGAAGAATCGGACCAATCGAGTAATACAGACTCGCATTGTTAAGTCTACCTTTGTGGGGCGAGCGGGGGATTGTTTCTATTCTCAGGCTCTGATGAATCTGCCCCTTCAGAGACCCAGAGATCACACAAACCATATCAGACACTGCATGGGAAAATACAGGGATGCATGCAAGAAATCTCGATTCTCTGTACTACTATAAAAGTCATTATACGGGAGTTATTCGTGTTGTTAATAGTGACCAGCGTGAACAGTTGCATCCAGATCTCACATTTTAAAAGAATCAAATATTTTTCTATCCATTTTTTATGCATTTTTGCACAGATTAACACCGAGCCAACGCAACAAGCAGCACAGAAGCAGAGCGGGCGATACAAGTGAGTGATCTGTGCACAAAAAAAACATATTAAATAACATATTAATGGTTGTTTTTTGAATTATTATTATTGTAGTGCAACATTTTATTTAGAATTTCATCATTCCAAAGGGTAAACACACTCCCACTCTGAGTTTGAACCGTTTTAAACACATCTGAGCGTTGGTCGTTTCGCTCTGTGATTAGTTTGTAGATAAAATTAGTTCCTACATTGGTTTCTGTCATAAATAAATGGTAAAAGAGCCAGTCCTTTGATCGGCTCTTTGACATGAAAGGATCCAAAAGATTCGGATCCCACAAAAGAGCCGAAAGTCCCATCACTGATTGTTACTTAATACAAATAATTAGGCTTTTAAATTCTCGTTTTAGGCAAAATTTGGATTAAATACAGTAAAAGCAATGATTTAATGTTAATCCTTTCTGTAGCTAAGAATTCTGCAATCGATTTAAAATAATATATAAAATAATATACAGTTCTAAATTAACAAATACAAATTCCTAGTGATTTGTATATTTGTAGTAATATTTATTTTGTCCATTCACAGTTTGAATCAGAAATTGTGTAACTGTACTGTATACTTATTTTTAAAAGTCTGACCTCAACCTGTCAAACTTTCTCAAATTTTCTGGTTTGGATCCGCCACCTGCTTGTCTCCATGGCGATGTTAAAGCTAAAAATACAGCGTAAACTCATGAAATCTTACTGTGAGTGGGGTCGCCTCTCCACAGATCTGAACTTGGATTTCTAACATCACCCGCTTGTCTCCTTGGAGAAAGAGAAGTTTAATGCCATACTGTGGAACATTCCAAGCAAAGCCATACTATCTCCACAGAGCAAATGATGCATCCTCCACCAGAAAAGTTCCATAGTGCACCATTTGAGTAAGTTTCTCGTCTTTCGTTGTAAGCTTCAACATTTTTTTTTTTTTCCAAATTGCCCTAGATTCTTCAGAGTTGTATAATTGGCTCTTACAGTGTACCCTTGCGTGCATACCCGGTTGCCCATGTCTTAAGTTATTTTTTTTATCAAATCTCTCCATCTCTGCCCATTCCATCCCCCTCTCCTCTCATTCCCGGTGGCTTTCCAACCGTGATCCGCACAGGCCAAACCACAATCCCTTATAAGGCCGCGGCGAGCCCCCATCTGGCCCCTGTATTTCCATATCAGATCTGAGTTTGAGGTGGGCTTTATGGAGGATCAGGGCTGGAATGTGAGTCCAGCCATGTGCCAGGCTCTGCTCCTGGGTACTGTTCTGGGTACCCCACCTCCCTATGGACCTTTGCTCACACCCAAAGCATTCTCAGGGGGGGGTGGCTGTAATCTGAAATTAAATAAATATAAGTGTGCCAAAAAAGTGAATGATTGATGTTCCTTTCTGTTGGTTTCCTGGGATCCAGAATACAAATTTATTGAATACTTTAGGTATAAGATTGAGTCTGATCACTGGTGAACCTCTCTGAGATGGGCGTGATTGACAGGTGGGTTAGCCAATCAGGGACACACAT
Source organism: Periophthalmus modestus (assembly GCA_019594935.1). Lineage (NCBI taxonomy): Eukaryota > Metazoa > Chordata > Actinopteri > Gobiiformes > Gobiidae > Periophthalmus > Periophthalmus modestus. Next base: position 28,026,256 of record JAIEZT010000084.1, read on the forward strand.
GATCCATTCGTATCAAAACAAATATGGCCACCTATAAAGGAAAAAAGAACAAAAATGTTGACCAGACTGATATTGTTCTGTATCGTTCTGGACTTGTCATGCAGTTCGATTAGTGTTAAACAATTATCTGGAACGTATAAGCTAAAAGTACTCCAATAATACTTTCAAAGATGACCCACTTCTGGAGCAAAGTAAAACTATAAAAGCATCAGTAGACTTTGATAAAATACTTGTATTCTGCCATTGCTTGAAATTTACTGATCAATCTAACTGTAGAGCTTCTTAGAGATCAAGAAAACTTAAAAAAAATCCCAAACTGGAGTGATCTTAAACATGGTTAAGATTTCAAGACTTCAACTTTATGGAGCAATCCTTACTGAACTTGACATCTGTGCACATAAATATACCATGAACAGATTTCCGGACTTCTCTAGAGTCTAAACATTTACCAACAATCCAGTTTACCATTGGCTAAAAGTCCAACAGTCCATTCTCCCAAAACTTGTATCATTCATGTAGAAAAATCCACTTTAGTTTTCACCCAAGTCTACAGTAATAACTCAGCCTCCGTCTGTCCCAGCTTGAGCACATATTTGCGGCTGTGGCTGCTCCTCCTCTGCCTCTAAAAGCTCTCTCGTCCTCCTGATTGCTATCGTCTGTCTGCTTGTGTCTTCCTCTCTGTCCCGTCCGGTCCCCGCGAGCCTGTTCCTCATTACAATTTGATGTTTCCACTGCGTTTTCCCTTCTCGCTGTAGTACTTTAATATGTAAAGTGTGGGCTTCCCTGTGAGTGCATGTGGTTTGTTATGTTGTTGTAGTCGGCCTGGTTCTGATTAGAGACCCCCGCTTCACCCAAACCCTTCAAACCTCTATTTTGCCTCTACTTTCTCTTTTTCAGTACTACTGTACAACACGTAACTTCATCTATATAACTTCCAACTTCATCAAAGGGTACTGTTTTTCCCATGACAAAACCTCACTTCTGGCTTTGGTTATAGCGGCAATAGAGTGGTTGGTTGAGAGGTTCACCCACTAACCAAAAGACTGGTGGTTCAATCCTCCCTACTGGTTTCATACTGCTGTCGTATCCTTGGGCAAGACACTTCTTCTACACTTATTTTCTTCAGCAAAATGACCTACAGGCAATATGTATTATCAGTATTTTGCATTTAACCCTGGAGAACCCAAGAACACTTTTCTTCTTTGGAAAATTATGAACATTACATTAAATTACTGCTTCAAGAACACTGAAATATCCACTTTCAATTTTAAACTTTTATTCCCTTATTTGGATCAGGGCCAAATTTGACCCATTGGGCTTGCGAATTTATTATTCAAAAAGAATATAGAACCTACTTCTAGACATTCTGCAAGCTATTACTAAAAAGATTAATAAAACAAAAACACAATTTTACCAACCACTCGTTTGCTGAGAAGAGAAGATTTTGTTTGGGTAGTTTTCCAGTTCAACAGGTCCACCATCTTGTCACTATCACTCTGGCTCATTTTAGTTCAATATTCATCCACTAGGTGTCTCTATACAGGGGCCAGAAGTGGCACTCTGGGCTTTTTGAATTTTTTTTATTTGAATTTAATTTTTTTTGAAATTTTTATTATTATTTTTTCATTTTGGTAGCAGCAACTTCGGCCAAATTTGACTTTGTTCTCCAGGGTTAAATCCAATATTGTTCATAAAATTATAATTATATTGTTACTATAAATCAATATTAGCTGAAAAGTGAGTTATTAACCATATATCCTTCATGTAAATGGACGAGTTACTTCACAACGTGGGTGCTTTGAGTCCCCTGTAGAGCTAACAAAGTACTATCTATGTAGCCCATTAGGTTGTGTCTTTCCCCTTAGCTTTTCCTTCTTCATTCCCCTCTGTGGTACAAATACATGCAGAGATGAGAGCAGCTCTTGTATGGCCTATAATATCACCTTCCTTAGGGGCCTCTTTAGCTCATTAACCTCCCTCAGTCTTCTCATGCTTCCATTACACACAGACACCTGGCTCCCAAGGGCCCGCCGGGGATGCGACAAGTCCAGTCTCCTCTCCCCTCATCATCATCAGAGGAAATGTAAAGCATCTATTAAAGATAACGACTGCCTTCCTTATGTAATCCACTGTTACATCTTTATAGAGGAGGTCACTGCAAATATTGATGTTTAGATTCATTAGTTGTGTCAGATTTGAAGACATAGTGATTAGTCAGATGGAGCGAAAAGTGAGAAAGAAATGGATGACTATCAGCTTTCTGTCATTGAAATTATACTTTCATAGACCGCATAGACATTTCAGTCAGCATCATAGACTGTATGTATAAACGGACATAGCTATGTTACAAAACAGGAAGTGAGCATGAGCGCGCTTTCGTCTCCATCGACTCTGGCTCCAATTAACTTTCTATTGAAAAACTGTCTCCATAACTGCTGCTGTCAGGCTCGTCATTTTGATGTTGGTGGTTTTATGTGGCTATTTTGTCCGTAAATCAAGATATGAAAATTAATAAGCAATTAGGTGGCTTATTTCCCTCCCTGCTAGCATTAGCAACAAGTTTGATTGACAGCGTTACTAAGCGCCCCTGCTAAATCAGTCGTGCAAGTGGGACTCTGGAGTAGCTCTTTGGTTGCTATGATACTTGTGGTTGGACTTCCAAATATGGAGCTCGGGTATAAACTCGCCCTTATAACTTCTAGTCTTGACGAACTTCATTTGGCTGGAGCCGAAAGACGTCACAGTCCCTCAGTCCACTTTTTTATACAGTCTATGGGCAGCATATATAGTAGATCTTGCTCAATTTTGTTAAGTGGAAGCTGCATTGCAGAGGTTTGCTGTCAGTGTTTGTTTCTGTCGCTCTATCCAAGATTAATGCAATACAAAAATGATGTTGGCGATAAACTACCCAAAAGGCATTGTGGTTTTTATATGACTCTAAATGTCAACAGCTCAAATAATTGGTTATTGTCAACATAGCACCTTCATAGTAACCTTGGATAGGAACCCTGCGTTCAACTTTGCTAAACAACAGATTTGAAACGAGAAACGTAACTCAAGAGATTCACTATTCAAAACGCATGCATATTCACGGTTAAGATAAAATGAGTCTCTCCAAATGTGTTTAACGTCATCCAGAATATAATTTAGGACAGCCAGATTTTAAGCACAATCTTCAAGTCTAATGAACCACTCTTCTCTTTTTAACCATCCAGACATGCGCCCATCCATAACAAGTCGTTAACCTAAAAGTGCCACGGACTCCACCATGTTTTAAGATCTACTCAGACACTTACCCTGCAGAACAGTGTTTCTCATGGTACTAAACAGTGATTAAACATCAATAGAAAGAAATACATTTGTACAGTTGGCGTTTTCACAGTATTCAGTTGCTCTAAATGGCTATGGGTAAAGACCAAGCTATAGATATACTATATACATAGATGTGCATGAAGGTTCAGATGAAATTAATTATTTTTATTTTAGCCAATCAAGTCTGAGTTTCAAAAAAGTAGTTATGCCAGCTTTAACTTTCTTCCTCGTCACTGTGGTTGTAGTTGCTGTCAAAACTAACTCACCGCTTATGATTTAAAGCTACCAAGCTATTAAATTATGTCAAAATAAATTGCATGAGGCGACAGCAGCTCAGTTGGTAGAATGTTTGTCCACTGATCCAAAGGTTGGCAGTTCGAATCCCGCTCTCAACATTAACATCATTGTCATGTGTCCTTGGGCAAGACAGTTAACTCATCTTTTCCCCCATTGTCTGCGTACACTGGTTGGTGTATGAACGTGCTTGTGAATGGGTGAGTGGTTCCTTGATACAAAGCGCTTTGAGTGTCTCGAAGGTGGGAAAGCGCTATATAAAAATGTGACCATTTACCATGACCATTTATGTCTCAACAGGGAACAGATAAAACCAAAAAATATGGCGTACACTGTAATAGAGTGAGTCAAGGTTAGAAAGACAATGTATTCTGTTCAACTGACCCATGTGGCTAGTGGATGTACTGTAGCTGCAATACCTCAATAAACAATAAGCAATAGAAGGGAACTGACTCTATATTATGCAAAGACTATTCTCAATTCCTCACGTAACTAAAACGCTCTTTGTATCCCATAATACTTTGTTTCGTTCTTATTACATGCATCCAAATGGAGTGACTATACAGTGCTGCATGTGCTCCAGTGATCTGTAGTGTAAGCCTTGTGGTACAGTGTCTGAGATTAGCCTAAGTCCCTTTTCTAAACCCGAGCCCTATCATCGCACTCACTGCTGGGTTACGCGCTGAAATGTATACTGTGAGTAATTGCCAGTGAAAAGCCTAAATCGTCTTTGGGCCAGGCGTGCTGCGGCTGTATTCTGCTCTCCTGGCTGTGCTTAATCTGCTTGGTGTCGGGCCTTTTGGAATGTTCCTTTAGTGCACTTAGCAACACAGAGGAATGCCAATAGGGTCTATAAATAGTCTATAATCTCATACAGTTGTACTCATCATCATTTTGCACTTCGGCTAAAATTAAAGGTCCGCTTTGTAACTTTTCTGGTGTAAGGTCAGCCATCTGCTTGTCTCATTGCATTCTAACTGTGAGCCGGGGTCGATTCTCCGCAGATCTGAAATGTAACTTAACCTGGTTGTGCCACCGGTTTATCTCCATTTCGATGTGTACGTTCAATGCCGTACTGTGAAGCACTTCAGCCAAAGCAATGAGACATCTCCATGGAGACGAGCAGGTGCTAAACTGTCAAACAAAAAGTTCCGTAGTGTATTCCCACTTGAACGAGAAAACATATATTTAACCAGGATAATGATGGGATAAAAGTATATGTGCATAGCAGATTGTCCTATTCAACTGGTATATGACATTTTGTAAATGTTTTATGGTATTATTTACATATTTTAATTGTAAAAGAGTCCAACTTGTATATTTTATAATTTCTCTTTCTGTTTGAATGCTCAGAATATGTGTCTGATACTCTATATTGAAAATAAAGCTCCATTGAAATAGCGGACGTCATTCAAGAGGGGAAATGAGTTAAAAATCACAACTTTTGAACAAGCATTTTGACTAGACAGCTTAGAAATAGGGATGTCGCAAGTATTGGTTACCTGATATGAATCCATACTAAAACTAGCAATGACAGTAGATACTCATTTGAGCAAGTGATACTGAAAAAATAAAAAATGAAAATCACATTAATGGAAACGACTTGGGTCTTTCCTGAATAATAGCAAAACCACATGGTAATATGAAAGAAGATATTCATTTGTGATTATTGTGATATCAAAATTGGAATGGAGTATTGAACCTTTTCCTAGCATCAAAATCCAGTTTGGCTTTATTAGCATCATGACAGCACTACTTAAAAGGTACCTTTACCAAAAGCGATTCCATGAAATAAACAATAAATTAAACTAGGTATGTTTTTGAATCGTTAACTGCAAAAGTAAAAAAAAGTTCTGTAGCCAAGTCCATACATCCTATTCCAGCCTATAGATATTTCAGCTGCAGTTTTTTGAGAGAGTGAGGAGGTCAAACTGTGTAACTTTAGTGTCAAATTGTGTTTTCCACTACACTGACCTCTTTGTGTGAGCCCCTGCAGTTCCACTACTCTAGCTCCTGTCTCTCCGCTCCACTCCTCTGACACTGTGTTTGCTCTAAACTTTGGCTCATAACTGTATGTTACAGGGTTACTCTGACCTAGATAGTATCCGGGGCCCTTCTACTATACTCATCACAACTTCCCATGAGATTTCATTCACCATATTACGACGTATGGGACAGTGTTGAAGTCCTCAATCTATTGCAGCCAGTTTCCCAAAGTTTACATATGAGCTAAAATGGACAAATAAATATAACATAGCAACATCTAGATACCTTTTACCCATAACCTAATCATTGTGTAGACACCATAGACTGTATAAAGAAGTGGACTAATCGGCTCCAGTCAAATGAAGCTCATCAAGGCTAACAGTTATAGGGACGAATTTGGAGCCAAGTTCCATATTTGGAATCCTGACAGCGAGTATCATAGCAACCAAAGAGCCAATCTGGAGCGAGGCTGTTGAAGGTAACGCCCCTTCGCACCATCACCGCCGCTTAGCAATTCTGTCAATCAAACCTGCTAGCGCGAGCGAGAACAACCTCGGGAAATAACGCACCTGATTTCTCTGTTATTAACGTTCATATCTTGAGTAACGGACACAATAGCTAAATAAAAATACCAGGATCGATACGAATATTTTAAAACCAAAATTATGAGCCTGACAGCAGCAGTTACAGAGAGAGGGGTGGCAGATTTTCAATAGAAAGTGAATTGGAGCCAGAAGCGTGCCTTATGCTCACGTCTTATTTGGAACGCGGCGGCTAGCAGGTTAGCTATGTCCATTTATATATACATACATACATTTATATATATCAAAAGCTCTTGCCAAAGGACACAGTAGCGCGAGGTATGAACTGGCCTGAGCAGGAATTGCACTGGAAACTTTTGTGTTAAACATTTGTTGTATGGTCTATTCGCCCAATCGTTGGTTCAAGTTACTGTATATTTATTGCACCAAATGTGTCAGTGGGTAAATCTATAATTTATGTCATCGCATAATATGTTACTGCTGCTTTTTAAAAATGCCAACACCTTTTCAGTTGAAAAATACAAAATTTTACTGCTGCCTCGGGCCTGCCAAAACTTTACATCCACAAGCTAACTTTTTTTTCCTGTAAAGATCTTTTCAAAATGGACCAAACTAGCAATCTGGCATCAGTCTTTACAAAATGATGCTACTCAACCTCAAAAATCAGATACGACTCAATACTAGAAGTAGTATTTAAACTAGATGCTCAGTTGAACAAGTATCGATACTAAAAAAGTCACAGAAATGAACCTTTGCTGAAGCTTTAGAATGATCTTGAGCTGCATCAGAACAAGTATAAGACACATAGACTAGTACACACACACCCACGATGGACCTGGACCACGAGGGATTACATACCTGGAATATAAAAGAAACTGAGGGATTGAAAATCACATTCTGTTGTCTAGATAAGTGCCATCATTGAGTTTTCCAGTCCTTAATATCGAAATCAAGTTTGACTATTTTAGCACTGTGACAACACTACTTTGCACTGTATCTAAATTCAAATGACAAACTCCAGATGTGTGAGTATATAATGAATTTAACATGTATCCCTCCTCTCTCCTGCCTTTCACTTCCTTCAGTCTGTCCCCGCTGCAGTCCAAAGACACATTAGCATATCATTGCCGTAAGGAGCTTCAAACTTCACAATTAATGGGATTTTAATAGCTCCCCAGCCCCCTGCGTTATGTGGCCGGCCCGTCTTAGCCTAATCCTGCAGGGACCATATGTGAACCAGGCCTCTCCATACGCGGGACCCAGAGGTGCTCTCAACCCAATGGGGGAAGTGCGGGCTCAATGTATTTAAAGGCTTTAGTGAGACCGAAGGGACATTTATTTGTTTGAGAGCCGCAGAGTGCTAATACAGGGGGCTTGGCTGCTTTTAGAGACCGGGATTATAGATATTCAGTCGGGATTCAGGTGGGGAACGCTTGGATGTGTGCTCGGGATAGACAGTCGATGCAGTTAAATGGGATATATAGGTAGAGATCTGATAGTCGTCGTGGATACAGGGACTTACCTTAATGTTCTTGGAGTCATGGGAATCTGAAAAAAAAATTTGTCATAAGTCTCGCTACCCAAAACACATCTTATGGCATCTTGTCAATATACTTATTTTAAGGTTGGGGTTAAGGGTATGGTTAGAAAAAGTAATTGCAGTTTCAGTGAAATTATAGATTTCAACTATTGCAAGATATACAAACGACTTGATGAAGGTCTTTGTGAAACCGGGATGTAAGCATTGATTCTTAACCATAAAACCGGGACCCGAAGTTTTAGGGCCGTGACCACACTCTTGAGGGCTAAGCAGAAAAATATAATGTGTTTAATAAGAGATTTGGCCCTAGGTTGCTTTGTACAGAAAAAGTCGGGCTCTGAAGTCAAAAAGGCTAAGAATTCCTGGTTCCTGTCATATTACACGCTATTCTGGCTGCTAGCGTGTAAGAAAAGTCTATAATCTCATGCATTTGTACTGATCATGCACTAGTCTCCATGCATTCTTACTGTGAGCGGGGTCGGTTCTCCACAGATCTGACTATCTCCTTTTAGATGTATTCAACAGTTCAATGCCAGACTATGAAACACTCCAGCTGAAGCAATAACATCTCCACGGAGACGAGCAGGTGCTGAACAGTCGACCAGAAATGCTCCACGGTGCGTCTTTCATCGACCTACCGTGGACCTCGACATTACTACATGATCCTATAGTCTGCGACATGTAAGCTATAGGCATGTTGACTTCCATTGTCCTTGCATGAGCAGTTGTTGCTTCATCCATGAGATTCATTATGGTTGTCAGGGCCCACAGCTGTATAATTAGTCACCCAGGTAAATGCCCCTTTGGCCAGCCCACTTTGCACACGTCTTTCCTCTTCTTTACAGGACACAGACTGGTTTTGTCCTGATTCAGCAAACACTCCCTCATCGTCCCCTACCCTTATCCCCTACCCTCGTCCCCTAGCTGTCCACTCAAACTTCCTCAGACTTTGTCCTTGCCTTGTTCACTCTCAGGAAACTTGCCCTGATCCAATTTGGAAATCCAATCCTTCCAGATGGAGTGGAGAATAAATTAGTGCGGGTCACGCTAACGGGCCGCTGCAGCTAACAAGCCAGAGCTGAGTGTGGTCAACACCTGAGTGGACAGGAGCCAGAGAGCCTCTTTACTCATTACAGTCTGTCGATGGAGAGGAGATTCAAAACCACTAAAGACTATGGCAGCCAAACACACGCGCTTTCTCTGTAACATCAGCATTTTAGGGCTAAATTTTGAGTGGCTGAATCGAGTAAATGTGCTGTTACTTACAAAATTATAAAGTTTTTGATGAGGTTACTGCATCAAACATATGCAAGACTATTGATTACTATGGGTACTACTAATATTGATGGATTTGAGTTTCCTGTTCATATACGCTATTTTGAGACATTTGACCACATTTCATTTTGAATCGTTTATTGCCCTGTCAACGGTGCTATTTTTTTCAAAACTCTGATATCCATAGATACTACTACTACTACTACTACTACTAGAGAATTGGCAAGAATCCAGCACTGTAATACATACATACACTACTGAGTTATACAATGCTGTTTAAAATGGACACATTACCCGGCACAGAGAACGTCTGCAGATACAAAATGTCGGAGGTCTTGTGGTGCCGATAAAGCAGGTCACTTCCACATCTTCTGGAGTTGCCCCTCAATAATCCAGTATAGGACTGACATAAGAAATGTCATAGATGAAGTATTGAATATTAAAATTCCATTAAGTTTTGAAATTCCATATCTAGGAAAGATTGAGATAGTGAATTTTAGAAGAAATGAAGGTTATAAAATGAGAAGAAATGGTATTGGCGAGTAAAAAGGCAATCACAAGAAGATGGCGAACAGATCCGGTTCCTAGGGTGGAAGTATGGGTAGATGTTATGCTTAACATCTATAATATGGAGAAAGTGACTCCATCTTTTAGGTTGGAAGTGGACATATTGGATAAGATTTGGAAAGAGTAGCTACAATACATTAGACAAAGTAGATCAGACTTTGTGTAGGGCTGACCGAGGAGGCCTGTGCAGTCTAAATTTTCTATTTAGTCATTTATTTCATTTTTCTCTTCCTTACCTTGTATAAGTGTGCCCCGGTGAGAGATGAAATGACAGGATCTTTTACACCCTGGTTTTCATTTTAAAAAAAAAAAAAAAATGTTATTTGTTATTCTGGAAACTTGTTTGGTATAAATGTAAATGTAAAGTACAAATAAAAAAAATAATAATAGTAATAAAATGGACACATTATATTTTCAAATGGAATTGCATTGTTTAATACTGGAGATACAGTTTTATTCTGCATTTCCAGTGAAAAAGACCAAACTAAAATATATAAACAATAAATATTAGGGCTGCATGATACAACATACAGATGCAGTATTTGATAGTACACAGTATTTGTATTGCGATAACAATGTTACAGTATGTTCAGATACAGATATTTCTTTTCTGATATTTTTTGCAATATATTTTACAACCCTAATAAATATATTTCCTCTCTGGCCTTATTAAGTGCTCTAGTTGTGGAGTCTCTCACCCCCTCCACCCTCCTGTCCCCTGTAATGCTGAGTGAATGTCACCCTTGTATAGTGGAGTTAGAGTATGGGAAAGTGCTGATGCTGCTGATGGTCCCTGTCCAGGTAATGGCCTGAAGCAGCACTGCAGCCTCAGGCACTGACACTGACACATCTCCCTCCTCCTCATCCTCTCCTCTTCTCCTCCTCATCTTCTTCTCCTCTTCTCTCTTCCATCCTCTCTTCTTCCATCTTCCTTCTTCTTCCTTCTCTTCTCTCCTTCTCCTCTCTTCTCTTCCTCCCTCCCCTCTCCTCTGCATGAGTCCCAACCTGCTCATTATCCAGCACCTCTCTCCTCCTCTTAACCTTAACACTTTCTTTTTGTTACTATATAACCAACATGCATCATCCATAAATGTAAAATTGTGTGTATTTCATCAAATATTTTTTTTTTAAAAACCTGTTTTCTGTATGAATAAATTATTTAATTGTTAAATTGAGATTCAAGTTTTAGGATTAAATTTTTTTTTATTGATTTTCTATTTATTTAATCCTTAGCGCTTGCAATATTGTCTTGTTTTGCATTAAAATTGCATGTAAAAATATGAAAAAAGGAGAATACATTTTAATCCATTCGCAGATCCATATTTTTCTTTTTCTTTTTTCTTTTTTCAAATTGTCTTACGAGATTCAGAATTCAAATCAGTGTACACCTTGTATCTTTCAGACATCAGGTTTTTTGCAGATAATTTGAATAGCAATGCATGAAATACCTCAAAAAACGGTTCATTAGAATAAAAATATGAAACTTGTTCAGAACTAGTCTAAACTCCTCAAATCAAGATTCTGAAATAAAACCAATGTGCCCCTTGTATCCTTCACACCTATCAAGATACAAGACAGATTACTTTTCAAAATGGCTCCTTCTTCACCTGCTATTCAGACCATTTTATATCTACCCCATTGTATTTTTACTACATCTTCAATCAAAGGGAATCCAGGAGTCTGATTGGGCTATTGTAACGTTCAAGACTTTTGAAATTCATTGTCATTTTTCATCCGAGACAGATACTTCTATTTCGATTACACACCTATCTCAAATTTCATGACTGCTCTTTCGTTGATTGGAGGGACGCTCTTGTGCTAACGCTAATGCTAATGCGGTCCACTTATTACACATCTCCAGTGCGCCTCTAACGCTCTGATACCTGATTGTATTATTGCATTTACTGTGAGTGGCTTCACACTCGATATTGTGACCAAATGATAGTGAAACCTTCGATCTCGTTCAACAGATTCCTACGTGCTCAGTTTTATGGAACTTTCTGATAAAGTCAACTTCATGTGACATAAACAGTCAGCTAAAATAACACTCGCAGTTTAAGTTTCATGCCTCTGCCTCGGGGATGTGCAGACTTGGCCGAGCACAAACTTCCTGAACTTTTAAATCAAAATAAAACTGAGATTGTGGCCAAACTAACCCACTGCTTGGACCTGCGTTGTCTTATTGTCCCCCTGCAGCGACGAATCTTTGGGCGATTGTGGAGTCTGCGTTCAAACTGGAGAAGCACATTAGCAAGGAGCCTCAACTGAAAGAATCTGAAGTTTATGACAAAGACCTACCTTCCACAGCTAACATTTTGGAAAAAGGGATCCACGCATTTGTAACGTGGCGTCTGGATTATTGTCGTTCCTTGTATGTGCTTCGATTTCATATCAGGTGCAATTCAAAGTGTTATAGATTGTGTTTAAATGGATCCTCTTTAACTGAGGGAGTTAGTGCAGCCCTGTACTCCACGCAAACTCACCTATTCTCCCTGGTATTTAACAGGATATCTTGGTGTTTCCTATGCACCATGCTATCTTTTTTATTTGTCTTTTGTTGACTTTTATGTGAAGTTAAATGTGTTGTCTTGAATCAAACTGAATTGTGGAGTATGGAATGATTGAAATTACTTATTTTTGCTTCTAAAATGCAGCTTATTTATGTCTTATGGCGTTTTTTTCAATTCAAGGGCTGCGCCGATAAATCTGCCTTGTTACCAAAGGATTATTAAAATAAACATTGACTACTTTAATAATCGTTATCCGGACTCAAAAACGCATACACATGCCCGATAACGTTGACACCGTCGCTTTATTAAGGGACAGGAGGGATGCGATATACTCGAGATGACATGGAAAATACCACTTGATAATTAAAACGTCAAAATACACTCTGTAACTGGGCCATTGTTCCTCCACGGGCTTGTTCGACGCTGACAGACGAGAGGGACAGTGGTAGTGTTTGTTTAGTAGGCGTGTGAGCGATGTATATTGGTATTTACGATGTGGAAGCCTACTTAACACCTCCTAAAGGTTTAAAGCAACAGGAACTGGTCAGATAGAGTTGTGAGTGTATGCTAGTCAAGCCTGTTTGCTGTTAGCTGAGTTGTTCCCATCTTACAGTGAGACTTCTTTGGGTTTCTGAATTGGTTTGCATGCTCTCTCTGTGCATTTGTAAATGAGAAATGGTCACTTTTTTAAGCGCTTTCCCACCTTAAGTCACTCAAATCGCTTTATATCAAGGAACCGCTCTCCCATTCACACACAAATTCATACACCGGTGTACGCAGAACTTGGGTGAGGCGGGTTAAGTGTCTTGCCCAAGAACACGATGACAGCATTCATCTGTGAGGGCTGGAATCGTACCGCCAACCTGTGGATCTGACCACTCAACCAATGATGTTTATGTCGAGAGCAGGGATTCGAACCACCAACCTTGGGATCAATGGACAAAGACTCTATGGTTTGTTTGAACTGGTGTTTATTTGTTTATTTGAAAAGGGACAAAGCACATTAATGAACACCAGTAAAAACTACACGTGTAAATGTGCAGAAGTTAGCTGAACAGCTACTTTTCATTCTCAGTCCCTTACATCTAAAACAGGACAAGAGACAGGACGACACAAACGACAAACAAAAATCAAACTCCTAAAACATTCATCCTTATATACATATTTACATATTTACAAATTAATGTCATCAAAAAACAGTGACCGCATAGATTACAGAGTGACAGCATGAAATGCAAGGTACATGTCTGCAGTGCATGCCTACATACGTATATGTATGCATGCACTGCACAACAACACACCGTACGATGTGAGTCTGTTCAGACAGTCATGGCATGCCACATACGTATATGTAGCATGTACCATGAGGTCTGGACAGCTCTAATGGGAGCATTGTTGATGTGGATTTGAGCAATTTTTTAAGGTGCGTTTTAAAGGTCTCTAAGGTTTAATGGTCTCTCTATGGTGCCGTTTTGAGGACGGTCAGCCATTCTAAAGATACATTTTGTTTTGAATTGTTAATCGCTATGGCAACGGCCTTAACTTTTCCATAGATAAGTAGCACCAAAGAAAAGATAGAAATGATTGGTTAGAAATTGAACCCACAACCTTCTTCGAAAAAGAAGCTAACCTGTCTGCCACTGTGCTGTGCTTCACAACGACAGCATTCACCTGTGGGAGCTGGAATCGCACCATCAACCTGTGGGTCAATGGATCTGACCGCTCAACCAGTGACGTTTATGTTGAGAGCGGGATTTGAACCGGCAACCTTCAGATCAGTGGACAAACACTTTATCAACTTGGCTACTGCTGTCTTATTGAGTTGTTCTGGTGTTGAGTTGTAGTTCAGGATAATGCCTCCCTAAAACCTTTTTTTTTTATTGACACCTTTTATGTTTTTTTTCTCAGTCAGGAATTATAATTAAAGTTTTGTTTTGTTCAGTTCAAGATTCAAAACACTAGGAAAAAAAAAGTGTTTGCTAGAAGGAACCAGGAACCTTCAAGCCACATGGTTGATTTTGTATTGACATTTCCACGTAATCTTTCCATTGGCTACGAGGTTTTTCAGATTTCAGACTCCAGCTTTAGGGATGTACTTTTGTCCACCATTTGTGCCTTTTGGTGTTTCAAATGCCAAAATATGTTATAATCCCAAACAGTCATTTACTTGAAAACTACCACTTCATGACATCACAAGGTGCAACAGAGCATTTTGAGCTTTGGAGATGTTGACAGACTAATGATGCAGGATTACTGAAGCATGCGTGAATGAAACAAAACACAACTCCAGGTCTGTTTTTGAGGAGGTAACAGCGTTATAACACGGCTTAAAGCTCAAAAGAGTCAAGTTTGCGTAATATAGGACCTTTAAAGCGTCTCTGTACGTTTTCAAGTGGATGGTCTGAAATCTTTGTTATTTTCCCTTTAAAAACATCTATAACTGAATGAATGAAAGATAGAAAATTGATTTATACTGTGGAACATTCAGTAACAAAGCAAAAGGTACAGAGTGCAGCTTTATTACGCTTTTGGTCCCTGGCTGGACACGTTAGAGTTTCCGATTTCTCTTTAATTTTCATATCACCTTTTGTCTTCCTTTCACTTCATAATTGCCCGTCTCATACATTAGCGTGAGTGTCGCATATGACTTCATAACCCTCCATATCCTGTCTTTCCCTGTATAATGTGAAGGCTCAGACAGTAGACAGTGGTGACTCATAATGACTTATTACACAGGGGCCGGGAGCCGCTCGGGGGCCCCTGCGTGTCTCTCTCCTCTGAGCAGGTATCAGGCATCGAGCAGGTTCCCACAAGAACTGGATTACACAGCACCGCGCGTCTGAGTAAACATAGATTCATACAGGCTTTTTTCATGTCAGCACATTTGAGATGAAAAGGAGGAGGTGAGTTTAACTACCTCAGGGGAACGGGTTTAACTGCAGAGGAAGTTAAAATGAGTTGGGCTTTAATTCTGTGTACCTTTTTTGGGATTGGAGAACTATATAATGTTGTATTACTTGGATGAATTACAGTAAATTGGTTTGGAGAGGAAGTTATCTGAGGAAATAATCAGTAAATGCTATGGGGAGTGGCGTACTTTTACTGTGTTACTTACTATATTTGTTACTTGCATATTAAAGGGCCCATATGTCGCTATTTTCTGATCTGTTATAATGTTGTTTCCTCATCACAAACAGACCTGGAGTTGTTTCATTCACACATTTAAGATAGTTGTTAATCTGGAAACTACCACTTCATGACATCACAAGGTGGAACAGAGCATTTTGAGCTTTGGAGATGTAGACAGACTAATAAACCAGGGTTACTCAAACATGTGTGAATGAAACAAAACACAACTCCAGGTGTGTTTTTGAGGAGGTAACTACATTATAACATGACTTAAAGTTCACAAAAGTCAATTTTGTGTAATATAGGACCTTTAAAGGTGGTGTACGCGACATTATTCTTATAAATAAAGCTAATTTTGTTTTTCGAAATGCTGAGCGTGAAGTGACTGACCATTGACCGTCCTCCCCAGTTTCACTTTGCTGCCTGAAAAAAATAAAAATAAAAAATAAAAAATACATGCATGTGAATACCAGCATTGTGAGAGCTAGGAGATGGATGGGAACAAAAGTGTGTAATGCAGTTTTATATCACTTTCTAATCTGATTTTCATTCTTAAACACGCCATTGTGAAATCTGGCTGCAAAGAAAATAAAATGTATGTATAAAAAATAATTACTTGAGCAACTAAACCCGTTTACCATTCACTGCGGCTCTACTGAACAATATGAATCCTCCCACATTCTCACCATATATAGATGTATCATA
This sequence comes from Periophthalmus modestus, assembly GCA_019594935.1. NCBI lineage: Eukaryota > Metazoa > Chordata > Actinopteri > Gobiiformes > Gobiidae > Periophthalmus > Periophthalmus modestus. The sequence goes on from JAIEZT010000084.1 coordinate 28,042,116, forward strand.
ATGAGTCCTCCATGTTGTCTTCATCCTTCCTTTAAGACAAACGACTTTACCACCTTGTTCTTAATATTTACATGAGCAAAGTGACAACGCCACTAAAACTACTCTCTGAGTTGGCAAGAAGAAGTTTAAGCTTCACTTTGTCGCACACTTGTGTTTAGAAAGAGGAAACGGCACAGTGCCAAATGAAGTGCCCCTTTGACCTCTCTCCCCTGTCCCTCCCTGCCTCTTTCCCTTTCATCCTATCTCTCTCTTACTTTCTCCCTCTCTCTCTCTTTCCCTTACATCCTCTCTCTCTCTTACTTTCTCCCTCTTTCTCTCTTTCCCTCTCCCCTTCTGTCTTTTACTTTCTCCCTCTCCCCTTCTCTCTCAATTACTTTATTCTTCCTTCTCTCTCGCTGACTTTCCCTCTCCCTCTCTTACTTGCTTCCTCTCACTGTATCTCTCATTCATTCTCTCTTACATTCATTCTCTCTCACTCGCTTTCTGTCTCCTCCCTCTCGCTTGCCTTTCTCTTACTTTCTCCTTCTCTCTACTTTTTCTCTCTCCCTCTCATCCTTTCTCTTTCTCTCTTACTCTCTCTTACGTTTCTCGTTCCCTCTCTCTGCCTGTCTGTCTCTCTCTTATTTTCTGTCTCTCTTTTCCTCCCTCTGTCTCTCTCTCTCTCTCTCTTTCTTACTTTCTGTCTCTCTTTCCCTCCCCTGTCCCTCTCTCTCTCTCTCTTTCCCTCTCTCTGTCTCTCTCTTTTCCTCTCAATCTTTCCCTCTCTCTGTCTCCCAGTCTCTTTTCCGCTCTCTTTCCCTCTTTCTGTCTCTCAGTCTCTCTTTTCCTCTCTCTCTTTCCCTCTCTTTGTCTCTCAGTCTCTCTCTGTCCCTCTCTCAGTCTCTCTCTTTTCCTCTCTCTTTCCCTCTCTCTGTCTGTCTTTTTTCTCTCTCTCTTTCCCTCTCTCTGTCTCTCTTTTCCTCTCTCTCTTTCTTTCTCTCTGTCTCTCGTCTCTCTTTTCCTTTCTCTCTTTCCCTCTCTCAGTCTGTCTCTCTCTTTCCCTCTCTCTGTCTCGCTCTTTCCCTCTCTCTGTCTCTCTCTTTCCCACTCTCTGTCTCTCAGTCTCTCTTTCCCTCTCTGTCTCTCTCTTTCCCTCTCTCAGTCTCTCTCTTTCCCTCTCTCTGTCTCTCAGTCTCTCTTTTCCTCTCTGTCTCTCTCTTTCCCTCTCTGTCTCTCTCTTTCCCTCTCTGTCTCTCTCTCTTCCCTCTCTCTCTCTCTCTCTCCTCTCTCTGTCTCTCTCTTTCCCTCTCTCAGTCTCTCTCTTTTCCTCTCTCTGTCTCTCTCTTTCCCTCTCTCTGTCTCTCAGTCTCTCTCTTTCTCTCTCTCAGTCTCTCTCTTTCCCTCTCAGTCTCTCTCTTTTCCTCTCTCTCCTGCACCACCCACTGCAGAGGAAGTGCCCTCACCAAACAAATATTCCGTGTGCAGCCAATGTCGAGGCGGCTCTTCCCATCACAGACTCTTTCACTTCAGAGTTCTGGTCTGGATGTTGTTGTCCTTCTCGTAAAACTCCGGAGTGGTGCGCTCGAGTCTTTGTTGTTTGCCTGTAGTTGGGGTCACTCCTGTTTAATAGCAGACTTGACTTTGACTGTCTGAAAGTGATTGTGGTTTCTTTAAGTCTGAGTTTGCAGATTTCTGTGGCTTCATGGTCACTCCACACTGCACATTTAAACGGATCAGACTATATTGCAAAAGTAGCATGAGTTGTCATCACCGACAGCTGGATTATTCACATCACAAATGACACAACAGCTCCGCTTTGAGCACATTTTCAGAAAGTGTAGTTCCTTATAGTTTACCTTTTAGCAAATGAAAATGAATCATAGTTTGCATTTTAGTCTTTACTTACTTAAAATGAAGTATGACGTGTTTGTATTTGTGTAGTTGAAGTTGGCTGGATAACCTTGATAAAAGTGTATTCAAGGCAGACAATGCAAGTTTATTTGTAATGCGCAATCCATACACAAAAGTGCTTTACAGAATAAGAAAGACATTAAAATCACAATACAAACAACGCAAAACATAAATATTCATCATAAAATTGACATTATAAGAGAAAAATGCAGAATAAAAACCTTTCAGTCATATGCGCAGCTGAACAGAACCGTTTTGAGCCTGGATTTAAACATTGTCAAAGTTGAGGCCTGTCTCACATCTTCAGTAAGACTGTTCCAGGTTTTAGCTGCATAAAACTGAAACACTGATTCTCCATGTTTAGTCCTGACTCTCGGACCAGCAGGAGGCCGGTCCCTGAAGTCCTCAGAGTGTGAGATGGTTCATACGACACTAACATGCCAGATACAGTATGTGCTTTGGTGCTAGGCCATGGAGAGACTTGTGCACAAGCAGAGCTGGTTTAAAGTCTTTCCTCCTCTTCATGTCGTCCATGGCTGCTTTGAGCTAGCGTGGTGTCTTGACTTTTGCTGTGGCAATCAAAAACAAATGTATGGATTGTCAAACAAACTTAGCTCAAACTTGACTGAATTCACGGAGCTTTCAAATGAAGTATGGCATGTTTTGTATTAGTTAGGCCTACTGACCAAACCATCAGCACAAATTGATTACATTTTGGCTGATGTCTTGTGAGACTCCAGTATTTTCTTATTTACTTGGCAAAACAATAAATCTGCAGTTGTATTCTTTGGGTAGACAAGGAAAGTTTGTTTGTAGAGCACAGCACGAAGCAGAGCCTTATTCAAAGTGCTGTACAGAACAAAACCACGTTAAAACTATACAATTGCATAGTTTAGTTTTGTTTGAACTTCGATAATACCAAGTCCGTTCCCACAATATCGCAATAAATATCGTACCATTTGGATATTGTTACATCCCGAGGCCAAATGGGTCACCTCTCCATAGACCTGACCTGTAGCATGGCCTAGCAAAGCGAAAAAAAACATTTCCAGACAAGTAGGTGGTTGACCGTCCACCAAAAACGTTACATAGTGCAACTTTAACCTGGATGGGAAGGGGGGGGGGTGCGTCCTCGGGCACACCCCGTCACGGACCTGTCAGACCCACGGGCGACCCCTTCACCTGTCAACAACATTCACCTCATCGCCGTGGTAACAAGAGGCAGGCGTCCCAACATGTGCAGGACCCACTGTACTGAGCGAGATCAGGTACAGAGGAGAGTTCAAACCGCCTCGGGGAGAGTCTGTGGTTGTGTTTAGTCATGTTGGACACTGGATACTTTTTTCATTATATGGAGTAACTTTTTTTTTTTCCTGAGAAGTAAACTTAGGTGAAGGGTTTTTGGCAGTTTGTCTGTTTCTTGCAGAACAGTCCAAAAGTCATGACTGGACACATACAAGATTGTCAAGGAAAGGAGAAAACTGGTCCTAAATAGTAAGAGCGTCCTGAATGCGTACTGCTGTTGTGTCAGTGGGCAAGACACTTATTGCTTACTCCATGTTGCATATTAATCTGGCAACATTTTTCACCATTTTCTTATCATAACCTTCTCCAGTGTATCATAGTTGTCAAGGAAAGTTGGCAGTTGGATTTAAACATGAAGACTTTGTGATTTTTTTTTTTCTTGAATGAAGCTGCAAATGGACTGAGGCATACAGGCTTTTAGTCAAGGGATAGAGAATCAACCCCTGAACTAAGTTTGTTCTAGTGCTTCTAGTTAGAGGTAGACCCGTATATCGGTCGGTCGATATATAAAGTCGATATTTGGCTTTTTGGCGTATTGGCGATCTGCTTTACAGGCCGATATTTTGTTTCGGTTGATGTGCTGCCTAAAAATCCACGCACAAAACCTGACTACACAGCTCTCTTTTATAGGTTTCTGGTGAAAAAAGTGGCATGGGGGGAGTTTGTAGTCAATTTAAATGACATAATTGGGTGGAAAATTATCAAAATGTCACCCCAAAATGTCCTCAGAGCTTATCGGCCATTGGTTGACCTGGTTTCTAAACAATCGGTTTCGGTATCTGCCATGAGAACACTTAAATCGATCTTTACATCTGGTCACGTCAAGGCGAGAAAGTCTGCAACAGAACAGCAAAGCAATTAATGTAAAACTGGACTTCCAACAGAATAAAACATATACAATCCCAAGATGTACAGTTTCTCCAGCCTCAATGGGCCAGCAAAGAAACAAATATGCCATAACTGATCATTCGTTAGGCTACTACTACGAGATGCAATAATGTTTGATGATTTCACACACACATATATAGAAAGATCCCTTTATAATCCAAACATTTGCTGCTGTCTTTACATTGTACGATAAATATACTGGCTTTAAAACAATGTACTTCTAGATTTGGATGCTCTCCCAGTCTGTGTGCCAAAAAGTATTGCATTTCATGAAAGACATCTGTCCAGAGTTAAACTTCTGAACCAACCGCTGTAACCATTGAACTGTTATTGAATTGACTTTACAATATAAGTGATGTAATCCTTTAAAAGAACTTGACCCATAGAAAGCAGTTCTTTTGTGTTTAGACTCCGAAAAGTCTGTTTATGGAGTCAACCGCAATGGAAAACAATGGCCATTATTGGTAAGAGGCGTTCAGGGGCAGTCATTAGATTTGTGATTTATGTTTATTTATGTTCAAACTTCACATTTTAAACGGGTCCAGAAGTTTTGAAAAAAAGACGGAAATAGAAACTGACATACCTATACCAAACTCAAGGGGTCAGTAAAGTTACAAACTGACTTATGTTGTATGTTATCTTTCGCCATTATGAGGTACACAGGCAGAGAATTTACCCCTGAACTAGATTAGTTATAGTGCTTCTGATTAGAAATACACTTTAATACAAAGAGATAGATGCACAAAACATGACCACACGGCTCTTTTATAGGTTTAGGGCGGGTAAAATAATCAAAATGAAAGTTCTAAACCATCGGTATCGACATCAGCCATGAAAATAACCCATATCGATCGATCTCTATTTCAAAAAAGGCAAAAGACTGAAATATAAACTGACAAATCAATACAAAAACACATTTCAGAACTATAGGGTTAGCAGTTTTTATGCAGAATAAGACCGGATATTTTGTTGTGTGTGGAGGAAATACTTCAAAAATTGCTGCCTTCGTGATTTACCAGTTTTGATCGTACAAATTTCAAATCGATTGCGTTTAATCTCGCAGGCCTACTATTTGGAGCAGTCAGATCTTTTCACAAATTGACATGATAACGTTTCAGAGACATCATGTGCGTTTCATCATGATTCTGACTTCCTGGGTAAAAGAAAGATGAAAGCGAGCAGAGAGAGACCCATCTGATCTGATTAGCTCATTCTTGTTCAGTGGTTAGTGCTGGCGTCTGCTGAGGCCAACGCCAACGCCTTGTGACAAGAGCTAGAGCTGCCCTTTGGATGGATTATTACCTCAACAGTAATAAATAAGTCAATACAAGTAAGACCATTGTTACTTACTTGAAGGAGCATTATGTAACTTTTCTAGTTTTCTTATTTTAATAGATATTTTGTCAGACCATGGTTTAGTTTGTTTTCATAGATGACATTTTCATTTGGCCGCAGTTAATTGGTGCTACCCAAAATGAAAAAAAAAATTAAAAAATAATCAAATTTCAATTCAAAAAATTCAAAAAGCCCAGAGTGCCACTTCTGGTCCCTGCATAGAGACACCTAGTGGCTAAATATTGAACTAAAATGAGAGTGGTAGTGACAAGATGGCCGACCTGTTGAGCTGGAAAACTACCCAAACAAAATTGTCTTCTGAGCAAACCAGCGGTTGGTAAAATTGTGGGGGGTTTTTTGTTAATATTTTTAGTAATAGCTTGCAGAATGTCTAGAAGTACATTTTATATTCTTTTTGGATAAATTAGCGAGCCCAATGGGTCATATTTGGCACTGATCCTAAATTAGGGAATAAAGGGTTCAAATTGAAAAAGTGGATATTCCAGTGTTCAGCGAACTTATAGCAGTAATTTAATGCAATGTTCATAATTTTCCAAAGTAAAAAATGGTTCTTGGGTTCTCCAGGGTTAAATCAGCTGAACGGAGCCATCACAGCAACATCACGTGACCACTTTGAGGAAAACCGTTAGTAAGCCTCATTGGACTCTTACTTTTGTAGTTTTCTGCTTGTCTCCATGGAGATGTTTTGCTTTACCTTGAATTTTCCACAGTATATGACATTACATAACCTTATCTAGTTTACAGTCTCCACAGATATGACTTGCAACCTGGCCATGGAGATGTTTAACATTCTTGAAACAAGGTGGTAGACTCTCTTAGTAATCAGACGTAACATCTGAAATCCTTAAAAATGACTGGAGAAGATATACAAATGTGTCATAGATATCGCCATTATATTAACTGGATGCATGAATGAATAAATATGGCTTGATAAACTAGCGTTAGAAGTACAGAAGAACAAGAAGTCCCTCTAGTTGAAGTATCTGAGTACACATAACTGCTGTACAACCAAATGAATAGTCAAATGTTGCTTGATATCACTGGCCTAATACCAGTCTAAGCAGAGATAAGCTCTTAATGAAGTTATTGTTGTTTTCACAGACAAAGCAGCTTACCACCCAGACGCCGTCGGCCTGCGTAGCTCCGTTTGTCACATATTGTTCATAATATTTTTAATCAAATTGAAATATGTATTGGCGGAGACAGCAGGCTAGTGGCTATGGAGGGACACTAGGGTCATAAATTACCGGCATATGGATTCCACAGACCAATCAGGTTGCATTATGTTGCAGAGGGTGATTGATTCGGCCGAAGTGTGATCAATAGGTGACCCCCGTGGAGATCCAGCCGGCCCGTCTAGGTGTCTGAGGGCGGCCGAGGGCAAGTTTGTGGTCCGGGGCGCTCGGACTTTCAGGGAGGAGGGAGGAGGGGGGTGATAGGAGGCAGCTGCGCTCACTGGGGGGCTAGAATAAGACGAGGTATAGATGGCGGGAGACAGGGTACGACATGAAATAGTGCGGATCATTTGTTTAAAAAAAAAAAAAAAAAATGTATACATAAATAAATAAATAAAAAAACAATTAAATATAAAATTGTACTAGGTAAAAAAAAACAACATGTAATAATAAATAAATAATAAATAATAATAATAGATAAATATAAATAAATACATCTATAATTTTCTTGTTTGTTTCTTTGTCTCCTTTGCATGTTTCTATCTTGTCAAGTCTTTTTGTACTGTACTTTTTTTTTATAAATAAAAAATAATATAAATAATAATATGAATAAATTGAATACATGAAATAATAATAATAACAACAACAATAGCAGCAATAATAAAATAAAAATATACATAAATCAATAATCAACATTTAAAAATGATACAAAAAAATCTTTAGTTTTCAAAATATTCAATATTCATATAACCTTATGTATTCATTCACATTTCTAAATTAAATGCGTGTCTTTTTTCTGTTCTGAAGTTTGACATTTACAAGAAATTTCAGAAATGTTGTGAAAAAATTTACTTTTTTTTTTAACATCAGATCAAGTGAGTTTTTTCTGACATTTCAATTATTAAAACGCAAAATCAATATTGTTAACTTATATTCTCGCTAAATGCTGTAAGCTTTATCTATTCATTTTGTTCCCAGCAAGTTAGCTATTGTTTCCTCATTTATTTTCTCTTATGAATGGCATATGCCGTTGTGAGATTTGCATATCAGTTTAGCCCGTTTTTTAATTTACATTTCACAACATGTCTCCCGACTGTTTTGTGTGCTCAGACCGCAGAATATCTGTCTGTCTACTGGCCGTGTGTGTGGGCGTTGCGTCATCTGGACCCATTCCCCAGACTCCCAAAACACCCCCCTTTTCATACCCCTAGTCCCCCCAAATCAGTGCAGGATGGGTGGGTAAGAGGGAGTAGGAGGAGGTGCGTGGGGCAGTTAGTCCCGGCCCTCGGTTCCAGTCCAGTCTGCTTTATTGGGCCTTCATTGGGGGATTAGTCATTGGATTATGGAGGAGTGGGAGTTAGGGCGGGGGGTGCTGGGGGTCTATCCCGATCCAGGAAGTGTGAGGACCGCAGGTTTTCACATAGCTGACCAAGTGTGACCAGGCTTTTCTTGTAAATTTGGGTGTGTCGTATTCATTTAGGCTATTGAGACTTTTACAGGGCCACATGTTGAGGGATACAGGTGGTGTGGGAGAGAGACGGCGGACACTAGCGAAATTTGTGGAGCAGTTTATTTAAATCATGAGCAAACGGTGTAAAGAAGTGAAAGCTGTTTGCAAAATACCACACGAATTTTGGGCATTTAAAAGGTCATTTCATGCTGTTTTCTGATCTATTTTATGATGTTGCTTCATCAAAAACAAACCTGGAGCTGTGTTTTGTTTCATTCACGAGGTGGAGCAGAGCCTTTCGAGAGCTGGAGATGTAGACCGACTAATAATAAAGGTTTACTCAAACATGTGCGAGTGAAACGAAACACAGCTCCGGTTATGTTTTTAATGAGGTAACGGCTTTATGACATGGCTGAAAGCTCACAAGAGGCAATTTTGTCTCTTTCATCTGCAACAAATGGTGGAAAAGAGACGTTATAACTATGGAATCTGCTTGAATGAAAACTGACCAAGGTGGTTCTTTAGCTGTTGAATTGTAATGTGACCGTTTACCATTTACAAAGATACAGGGAGAAGATGCAAACCAATTCAGAATCAAACCCAAAGAAGTCTTGCTGTAAGGTGGGATGCCAACAACTTAGCTAACAAGAACCACTATTGTCATGAAGTAGTAGAATAGAGTAGAATAACACTAGAATCTCTGGACTTGACCTGTCCCAGATGCCTACATCACAGTAATCCACCGGTTTACCCTGTACCCTTACCCTGCAAACCACTGGTCTTGGGTCTGTGTTGGAATTATGTGACGTATGTTGCGTCACTTTCATTAGCTAGCCTCCCCTCACACGTGCTGGCATGTGGAGCTGCATTAAACATGCTAACCCATTCCAACACATGGCAAAGGGTCCATTTATAGCCCTGTAAGCTAGCCTACTGAAGCATTAGTAACACGGCAGAGTGCGGCCGGCGCGTGAGTCTGACAGATGAGGTGCAGAGACGGGGTCATGTGAGGAGAGCAGGCTTCTCTTATCGCTGCATGTCGGTAACACAGAATGTGGGAGAATAGAATACTAGTGAGGTAACGGCTAATGTGGCAAGTGCAGCCGCCATCTTTTGACTGTAGGATATGGTGATTCTATTGGAAGTAACTGAAAATGTTAACAAAAGTATAAATGAAAAACAGTGAGAAATACATTGTCTGTTTAATCCCTCAGTCGTCCAGATCTGATCCATAGTAAAAGCCGTCAGAACTGAAGAAGCAGCTTCAATGATCAGCAAAACGTCTTCACTACTATGAAGTTTTGTCCAATTGATAGATTTTAACTTCAGCTTTTACTAAGAAAGACATTGTAGTTTTCAAGTCATAGTGAAACAAGATATATCCGTGAGGGCACTGGTATGAAGTACTCAATTCTGATAAAACTACAGATACAGAGGTAAAAAGTTACTCAAGTAAAACTAAAATATCACATGAAAAAAATCTACTTAAGTAAAAGTATTTAAGTACCCATTTAAAAATGTACTTTAAGAGTAAAAAGTAAAAGTATTTCTTTATTTGTTAAAGTGTTAAAATAGATAAAAAAAAAAAAAAAACACACATATTGTGGTCAGTTATAGCAATATGAATACAATTTTTCTTATGCATTTTTGTGTATTTATTTTTGTTTGCTCGAAGCCGAAGCTTGAACTTGAAAACTTAAGTCAGGATCTTACCACGAACATGGTAAAAATAGCCCCTCAAATCACATGAAAAGTACTTTTTACTTCTCAGTCCCGTTCAAAAATGTAGTGGAGTAGGAAGTACAGTTGCCTGCTCTCAAAAGTAAAAAGTATCCACTAAAAATTCTACTTAAGTACAGTACTTTACTACTTTTACTTTGTTATCTTCCACCACTGCATCAGGTTTGCTTTTCACTGGCTGTGGTTACACTCGCATTCAAAATCTGATTGTTGTCTGATTTTTTGAGCTCTAAGATGATTAAAATGACATGTTAACAGCAAAATCTGATTCAGATAATCTCATTTCTTTCTGATCGTAGTCCCTCAGATTACTCTCATCAGATTCTGTGGTTTGCATGGCGTTTAAATAATCCTAAAGATCCAGAAATCAGATCATAATCACATTGCTTGTCAGATTTTTAGATTAGACTTTTCCAATTTTATTTATCATGGCTCTGTGGCAGAGATGGATGAAAATTGTATTATCGCCATTTTCTGGTGGTATTATTGGAAAATACATTTGACGTAGCTAGGAATCCAAATGGACTAAGGCTAAAACTGTATTGGCTAAACAGTTAGGCTAAACCGAAGATTAAATGAAGCACATGCACTGAGTAATGGCAGGGCGAGGATTGTGGGAGGAAAAATAAATACGAGAACACATTGTATTGTTATAATGTTATGAGAAAATTCACCTGGAATTGTGCACAAATGAACAAAATACACTTTCACTGTAACTTTCGTGCACATTTGTTTGAGTGGACCATACAGTTCCAATATGGCCGCCAGGTTAGATACAGTCGCTGAATCTTAGGAACCTTGGGAATGTCCACTCTAGAGTTTAATCCCATGGGTTAGCACACCTCTGTTCATTGGAGCTTATGCCTGGAGGATCGCATTCCTCACAGCCAACAATCCTTACCCTCTCCTCCTCTCTCAGCCATCCACTCATCCATCCTTCCCTCCCCTCCTCCGTCTTTAACGGTCTGCTTCTTGTCTGCAAATCACAAAATAGGTCAAGCCCTGAGCATGTCAAAGATATACAGTACTACGCAAAGAAAGGAACTCGTATCTCAACTAGGGATGGAACGATAAACAGTAATATCGCTTATATGATTCGTTTTATCTTGTCAAATTTTGAATCTATAAGCCGCCTTGAGTTACCCTGTGTATGACGTGTGCACTGCAAATCAAATTCCTCGCCTCCTCCCTCACCCATCCTCCCCTCTCCCGCTGTCTGGAGGGGCAGCGAACAGGAGACACCCAGGAGACTCCCCGAAACTCTCCGTGTATGAGCGATTCCCACTATTCCCGCCCACGTCATCTGCTTTTCTCAGCTCCGTGCCTTTGTAAGGAATTGCGATCATGATCCCCTATTGTGCTACACCCGGGGGATTACACGAGGTGATCCTGGCTTTGCTTATGTCTGGAACCCTATACTGTAAGATTAGACTGTAATTTATATCAAATCGCCGGATTGGTTGGTGTCATGCAACTGTGATGGCTAGACAGCAAACAATACTCAGCTCTGAATTCTTAGCCGATTAGCTTAATCTGTTCTGTTGGTTAAATCTGATGGGATTAACTTTATACCCAATAGGAAATACTTCATGATATCATAGATTGTGCTTTATTCGCTTTTCCTCTTGACCTTTTAAGGCAGTTCTTCCACTGCTTATAGGAGGGGATTTGATGAACTTTGACCCCAAGCCGCCCCCTCTCACCGCTGGTTTTACACCTACATAAAGGCGCGTATGACATCTGCGGCTCTGCATTAGCACCCGGGCGCTTCACACAAACAAACGATCCTCCAGGGATGGCACTGATCTGAATCTCAAAGGGCTTTCTCTGAGCTGGTAATGGGAGAATTGTTAACTTGAAACGGGCTGGAGTACTGAAGACGCTCGCTCCGAGGTCAAAGAGGTCACGACTTTGAAGATATGATGTGAGATATAAAAAAAATATGGTTGCAAATAGTATAATCTCACAGTGCTAACCCTCTGTATAATACAGAGGTGCCCAAACTTTTTTTTTTTTTTTTTTTTAATCAAGGGCCACATCTCAAAACATATTCGAAGCGCAGGGCCACAGACTGGTGATCAGTGCAGTGCTGTGCTTTAAACACAGCTTTGACAGAGCCGCTGTGGATTAATAAGGCTTGAACATTCACACACATTCATTTTATGTCTGTATCACACTGCAATGTGATGTTTGAGGATATAGTGGTAGAAATAGTTTTGAAGTTGAAAAGTTCTGCTTATGATCAATTGGACCAGTTCAGCACGAGGCTTCAGGGCCATTAAAAACTGGTCCGAGGGCCGCATTTGGCCCCTGGGCCATAGTTTGGACACCCCTGGTATAATATTTGTTGCGCTTTTAGCCTATTTTGAAGAAAAACAATAGTACTTTTCCTCCAAAACCCTGTCAGATCCTCTTAGTCTTTAACACAGCATAAGACTAAACTGAAAACCCACCTCTTGTCTCCCTGGCATTTAATACTAAACAGACAGGATATCATGGTGTTTTATTATTTTTTACCTCTGTATTGTGTTATCTGTGTATTCATTTTTTGTTGAATTTTGATGTGAAGCACGTTGGGCAGCTGAAGTTGATTGAAATCAGTTAAAAACCTTAAAAAGATTTTGCCATTGTTACAGCATAGAAACAAAGCAAAAGATCATGGTACAAGTATTTTTTTTTTTACATTACTGTGGCCCTTTGATAACATTGCTATGATCAATGTTGTAATTCGGCATAGATTTGGAAATTACTGCGGCCCTAGTTCATAAATTGTACATCGAAATCTCAAAGTCCAGACACCTCCATCTTCCCTCCTTCTTTCATCTGGCTTTCCACCTGTAATGGGGCGTATGACATCTGCAGCCTTGTGCTAACACTCTGGACTCTTCACACAAACGATACATTCTCGAGAGATTCTCAGGAATGTAGGTTAAAGCAAGGTTAAAGTTAAAATATACTTCAATAAATTCAAACGTAACACCTTATGTCACATGTGTTCTGACTTTCCCCCTGTCTGTGAATCATTGCGTTTTCGTGTCTGTGTCGTGGGGGTATCTCGTGTCTGCTCTCCTCCCTATCCCAAAACAAGACCAAACACCTCACTGCCAAGAACCGTTACCCATCCCAGCTCTCCTCCTCCACTTTCCACACTGGACTCCACACATGGACGCACTTCTTAAAGGGGCTTTACCTGATTTTCTTTAAAACATGAAAAAACCGGTTTGCAATGATCCAGAGTTGTTCCCCATCGACCTTATGCATGTCGACCATCCTAGTTATTCACCGCAATGAGTTTAGTTGCTGTTACGGCTCTTGTCTTTAAGTTCTTTTGTTAATTGTCCACTACTTTTTGTTTTGTTAGCTGTATTAGTTATAGTTTTTACTCTGTTCAGAGCCACAAAAACACTCTGTTCCACCTTGTGATGTCACGTGGTAATACAGGAAGTGCTCCATTACGTTTTCAAACTCCATACACGTTCACTAGAACCATTTAGATAATTTCGGCCCCGGGAATTGCTGATCTAGACTGAACTAAAGCTAAAATGTAGGTGAAAACTACCACTTCATGACATCACAAGGTGGAACAGAGCATTTTGAGTAATAATAAAGGGTTACTCAAACGTGTGGATGAAACAAAACACAACTACAGATATGTTTTTGATGAGATAACGGCATTATAACATGGCTCAAAGCTCACAAAAGTACATTATAGGACCTTTAAAAGCCTCTTTATGACGACAACAGGTAGAGAACCTCTAGAGAAAAGTTACACCGTGCATCTTTAAGTCTCATCCTCACACGAAGACCATCCAGGAGTAGACAAAGACACATTATTGCACCACAACTAATCTCCCGCTAAGATTGAAAACATGCAGTGGTGTTGAGCGTAATATTCGTGCGGTTGTTACAGTAAAAAGAAAAGGTTCAGGGGCAGACAGGAGGAAAGAATAGCAGTACATGGAGACATTTTCCAGAAATTCCATGGACCTAGTTGTGGGATAACAGGAAGCCATAAAGTCATAAGGGGATGTGGATCATGGTACCAAAACACGGAGCAGTCTGGCCGGAGTCTGTGGTCAGTGTGTGAGAGAACGCCAAGAGAGAGAGAGAGAGTGGTGGTGATGTGGGCTTAAGGAGAGTTTTTAAACATAATTTAACCAGAAATGAACTGTAGCTGCCATCTTGAAGCCATTTTCAAATAAACATCAAAAAACATGATGTAGATTCTCAACTGGTGGTCCAACGAGTAATTATTGCCCATAGGGAGATGAGTTATGAAGGCCAAAATGTAGCAAGAAAAGTCTGAATCACTCTATTGATAGAAAATAAGCCTGTTCCTGATATGTTTTTCATGTGCCGTATTTTTCGGACTATAAGTCGCACTTTTTTCATAGTTTGTCCAGGGGTGCAGCTTATACTCAGATGCGAAATGTGAAATTCTTTAAATATTTAATTTCACACCTTCGTTATTGTCACACTACAACGGCGTGAGGACACTCTGGGCTTTTTTTTTTTACCAGTGTGGCAGCCATCTTCTTCACTACTTCATCTACTTCCGGAGCAGGTGGAGTTGCTCAAAAGCGACACTGAGCATGAAGAATTCTCAGTGATTTGGAGTGAGATCCAGAGTAAACTTTTCAGCTTGTTTTTTATGCTTTAGTTATCTGATTAACTGTTAATATACTACATTAAAATACCAGACATGTGTTCAGTTCATTGTCTATGCTCCATGTTCGTGTTAACATACGTGTTATACATGTTACAGTTCACTTGTTTGACCAGTACATGGCACCGGTGTGTTTGTAATACCTGTAAGAAAATTGACTTGACTTGTTTTCTTTTATACATTTCATATTTAATTTAGCCTTATTTATTTTCCCTTCATTTATAAGACAATAAAGGTCAGATATTTTTTTATCTTTAAGTTTATCATAAGTCTAGATTAAAGTCGTGAAAACTACTTCCCGTTTTCTGGTTCAGCCCTTTTTTTTTTTACGCTAATGTGAAGTCTAACCAACAGAGCACTATTTAAGAAACAATTGAGCAGTAAAATATGACGTTTTCAGTTCACCGATTTTTTTATTAGCAGGCCAAATGTATGTGGTATGTATATTTTCCATGTGTTCATACAATTTTGTGCGTATATGTGATATGAGCCAGAGCTTATGTTATATTTCATGTATTTGTTCTACGGTTTGAACTGTGACGAGGAAGTAAGACCACAGTAAACATCAGTGAAAAGAACCCAAACATTGTAAAATAAATTTCCCCAAAAATGCGACTTATAGTCCAGTGTGACTTATATACGTTTTTTTTTTTTGCTGATGCGACTTATACTCTGGAAAAGACAGTAATAAAATTTGCTCCAGTACAGATATATTGTAAAAGCAGCTCTTGGGGTCAAAACGAGACCGCTGTCAGCTGTTTGAGTGTTTGAGCGTGAGCGTGTTATCCTCCCCGAACCCGGAAGTGCACTGATAGCATGCTAGTTGTTGTTAGCGAAGGCAAAACTCTGCTTCTCAATGTTACGAAATCCTCATAAAGTCATCGCGGTGAATAATTAAGATGCTAGGGTACAGTGCTATTAAAGTAGTTTTAGATTATATGTTTCTATCTGGCGGCGTTGTGGTTCCATGTTGCCCACGACCTACATTCGCCTGTCTGCTGGCGTCCCCCTGCGCTCGAGGATGTAAGACTGGAGACTGGAGAGGGCTGTCTACAAGCATGTACTCAATGGGTTTTAAAGAGTTTGGGTTTGGACTAGCTGACATAATTGCTCGTGTGTATATTGGCTCTGTTTAAATGGAAAAGGCTGTATAAATAATTGTTTTATAAATGTTTCTTCAAATGAGCAACACTGTGGCTCGCTGGGTATTGTCCAGGACGACGGGACAGACTCCAGCCACATCAAACCACTAATACAGACAAGCAGAGAACCATTTTAGATAAATTTTGAATGGGGTTTTCCAAAATATGGCCTCAAAGTTGAAATCATGATTTATTTATATTATAGTACTCCAACTCCAGACCTCCATCTTTGAATTTATTAAGGTCTGTTGAACTGGGCTAAGTGTGAACTGTGCCTTTTGTCATTTTTTGCATAATTGTTCAGGGTTTTCTCACACAAAATAACTGAAACAATCAACCGATATGTGTTAAGTTGTAAAGACTTTTTGGGCTCAATATTTATATATTTACTGTGCTGCATTCTGTCACATTTTTGGGGATTTTTTGGCATTATGCTAAGATTTAAGTTGTAAAAAGCTGAATTAATAACATCTATGACTCATTACAGATACAAACTAAGTACAAAAGTGTTTCATTCTGCTGTTTATTTACTGCAGCTTATGATTTCTTAACAATATTGTAGATTTATAATAGTTTTTGTGGCTTAAATCTGGTCTTGGGTCTACAATATCTAACCTGTCACATGTTCCAGAATAGACCCAACTACAGGTTCTGGTTCAGAACTTCATATGGGCTTCAATCATGATGTTTTAAATTTTTAGGTTGCAAATTTATTAGTTTGCATAAGTTATATTTTTGCATCAATTAAAACCATAGACTGTATATAAATGGACATAGCTAACCCGCTAGTAGCCAAATTCCAAAAAGGAAGTGAGCATGGGCGTGCTTCCGGCCCTCTTCCTTTAATTGCTGCTGTCAGACTCGTCATTTTCCTCTTAAAATGTTCGTTTAACCTCACTCTACATGATCCTGGCATTTTTATTTCGCTGTTGTGTCCGTAAATCAAGATAAGAACATTAGCAATAGACAAATCAGGCGCCTTCTTTCCCCCGAGGTCACTCTCGCTACCGTTAGCAACAGGTTTGATTGACAGCGTTGCTAAGCGGCCACCCCCACTAAACCAGCGGTGAGGGCGGGTAGTGCCATTACCTTCCAGAACTTTCCTCCGGATTGGCTCTTTGGTTGCTATGATACTCGCGGCCGGACTTCCAAATATGAAACTCTGCTCCAAATTCGCCCCTATAACCGCTAGCCTCGCTGAGCTTCATTTGACTGGAGCCGAACTCTATGGGTGACGTCACACTCGCTCAGTCCACTTCTTTATACAGTCTATGATTTAAACCAATGAATACTTAAGACAGGTTTAATATAATGACAATTATGAGCTATTTCCTACAATATTTCCAAGTCTTTTTCTATTGCTTCCCCGATTTCCATCCCTTCACATTAGCCAGCCACTACAGCTGAGCCAATGCAGTGATGGAGGTGTGTATATTGGCCTAGCATGCAATGAGGCCGGAATACTAATAGGGTTAACAGTATTAATGCCGCTGTCAGTGCTAGCCTATAGCCTCCGCTCTGCTACACTGATCCATATTCGTCTTGCGCGTTGTCTCCCTCACATCTCCTCTCCCTTCTTTAAAAGCCGCTTTAATCATTAGCCTTTGTCTGTTCAGTTATTGATTTTATAAAGTGCTTGTGATCTATAATTCTTTTTTTTTTTTCGTTCCCTTGTCTCGTCGGTCGGGCTTGTGTTCGTGCGTGTGTGTTTACGATGCCGCAGCTCGTCCTTAGGCAGGCAGGCGGTAATAATGGAAGCTTGACATTTAAAGGAAGTCTATTTAGTGCCACCAAATTAGCATATTTTAGCATGCTCAGGCTATTCCTTTCTGGAGAGCATTAAAATCCTGACGAAGAGATTGGTGGGCAATTTTAAAGAGCTTTAGAGCAGATTCATAGACTACGAAATGGGACGGGGTCTAACTCGCGAAGCGGCACACACACATGCACACACACTTAAGGCCGTTTTATTTTCTAACTTACTTTGAGCGGCCGCGTCTATATTCTGCATACACAGCGCTTTCTCGGTGAGTTATGGAGAGAGAGGGGAGGATGGGAGGATTAGCATAGACATAGTTCGTATTAAGGATAAAGGAGGACACCCTGTGAATCTCATACTGATGTGGGAACGCTGATGTAAAACAAGCAGATGTCTAGACTGGTTTTCAAGAACAAAGAGACAAGATCTGTGTTTTTTGCATATAAAATGTAAATATATTATAATTTTACTACGAGAAAAGTAAAAGTATGTTAACTTTTAGCTTTGCTTTGCTATATTCATGCAGCTTCCACGCTCTGGTTAGCTGCTACTCCTATATAGCTGCCTGTGGGACGGATTCAGAGAGACCTGGCTTCCAATTAAAGGTGCATTGCCTAAAATGTTCCTCAAGATGACATGTAAAGGGGCCGTATTACGCTATTTTCTGATCTATGTTATATATGTTTCCTCATCACAAACATATCTGGTGTTTTGTTTCATTCACATAAGTTCTTCCCTCAAAAGAGAAGAGATAAAACGTAGCTGTTACCTTAAACTACCACTTCATGACATCACAAGGTGGAACAGAGCATTTTGAGCTTTGGAGATGTAGACAGAGTAAAAATAAAAGGGTTACTCAAACATGAATGAAACAAAACATAACTCCAGGTGTGTTTTTGATGAAGTAACAACATTATGACATGGCTTAAAGATCACAAAAGTCAATTTTGTGTAATGTAGGACCTATAACTTTTGTATCATTCAGTCAGTTACAGGTGCCTCTCCACAGATCTGTCCAGTAACTCGGTATAGTATCTTAAAAATACTATAGCATGGAGCATTCCAGGCAAAGCGATAGTCATTCAGATCAGCAAGTGGCATATTATCCACTACAAGTTACACTGTTGGCTTTAAGATAGTAGTTCACATAATTTACATGGCAAAATCCAATTGATCATAATCACTACTTTTTGTGGCAAATATGAGTAATCTACCAATATAACCGACATAACATCACATTGCGTTGTCAAACAGAACTAATATCAATGTTTCAAGCCTTATTTAAAGTATGAAGTCAAAACTATGCTAAATAAACCATCTGAATATCCACTGTATTCACCACTGGTCTGTCGCCCTCCGTGTTGAATATTTTTCAAGATATGGCCCTTGGTGAAAAGAATTTGGGCACCCCTATCTTTTACAACTTGGGAGGTCGAGTTGACGACAATGAAGAGAAGGAAAGTTTGGTCAGAAAATAGCTCCCCTGGTGGTCAGTGGTGGTGGTGAAGAGAAGAAGAGAAGATAGAGAGGCTGAGGCAGATGCTGTTTCTACTGTAAAGCCATACATAAACACGTCATTTACTAATGAGAACTCTAGAAAGGAGAAAAACTGGATGTATTGTAAATCTTGTATATATATTACTTAACCATTACTTACTCAGCTATGGTCAGGCGACTTTAATCTCCATGTCACAAAGCATGCAGTGGTTGAAGTCTCCATTACACACACACACGCCTTGTTTGATCCAGGGGCTTGGAGTAAGTCCCATATATCTGCCTGTAACACGACCAAACTGCATTCCTCTCTGAGCTTTCTAATTAGCAGCCTAATGAATCAGGGCCTTGTTTACCGCACTGACACAGAGCGGATACGCCTAAATATCATTAGCTTGTTTTGTATGCACACACTATTATGAACGCTTGTATGGACATGGCTGATAAAATGCAAGTAAATGTCAGCTATGTGTGTATAATGATATTAATGCAGTATCTAATTGTTAGTAAGTAATTGGATTATTTATTTGCGTGTTTGGTTTTATAATGTAATGTAGCAGTGTGGCTTTAATGTAATGAAGTTGGACCATTGCACCATACTCAGTGCATTAGGTCAGGTTTAAGAATGAAGTACACGGACCCAGCCCATGTGGGGGAAGTACTCAGTTTTGTAACATAAGTGAAAGTACAAAAAAAAAAAAAAAAACTGTAGTAAAAGTATCACATGAAAAAATCTACTTAAGTAAAAGTACCTGTAAAAAAGACTTGCATTTTCTCACAAAGATTTTTGATTTGTGATTTTTTTCAAGCTGATATTTTTTTTTTCAAGCTGTTTTTATTTTTTGTATATTTTTGCTTGTTTAAATTATGAATGGGTTAAAGCAGTAGGTCTAAAACAATAATAACAAATACTTTTACTTTTTAGTCCAGTTAAAAAAAATGTAGTGGGGTAGAAAGTACAGATATCTGCTGTAGTGAAGTAAAAGTAAAAAGTATCTACTTTAAAACGGACTTAAGTGAAGTACAGATACCTAAAATTTGTAGTGTAAGTGTAGTATTTTACTTCTTTTACTTCATTACATTCCACCACAGTCCCTACACCCGACATGTGACCCAGTGAAGCGAGGGCTGCTGGGTAATTGTAATTCGCATTATACCTTTTAATACAATTCACTTAATTTCAACAGCCTGGTTTATTTTTTTACAAAATATAGTGCTATAAAAGATCTTATAATATAACTTGATGGTACACTATGTAACTTTTATGCTACCAGCTTGTCTCCATAGCGATGTCACTTTGCCTGGAATCTTCCGAAGTATAGCATTAAAGTAGTTTGCGGCAGTAGGTCCAGTTACAGGTCAGAACTGTGGAGAAGCGACCTCACTCAACTATTACAATGCATGTTTTTCTCAGCCACTTGTAATTAAATAAATGCAAGAGAGATAATACTGTGGAACATTCCTGGCAACGCAATAACGTCTCCATGCCGACGAGCAGGTGGCAGACGCTCGACCAGAAGTTACATAGTGCACAGCCTGGTTTGTAGTTATAATCGATGACACCTGTGGATCCTTTTGTTTTAATTTGCACATTTAAAATCTAAATATTCATCTAAAACGACTTCATAAAAGAAACAAGTCCTGACCAAGTGCCGTGTAGCTGTCGGCCCCTCTTCTGGGAAGCTGCACGTCACGCTAGCGAGTACCAAAATGACTACGTGACGCTGCCAAATCCTGCATTTATCCCCGATTGAGAAAATAAAATTGAGAACGAAGCAAATACGTCACAGTGAGCTTGTACCAGTGGTTGGTGAAAACGGGGATTGATCGGCAAATAAGCGATTAAACATGTGCAAATCACCCCAAAAACCAACTTCGAGAAGGTAAATGAGGAGGGGAAACAACTATAACATATACAAAAGCTCTTGACAGTTAATTTTGCATAATACGTCTGCTTTAACAGCGCCTGAAAGTAGTAAATATTTGGCGATCATAGAAATCAAATGCCTCCAATTCCCCCCATTACCTTCCATTGTCAAGTGTAGTACGTACTTTTGAATCAAACCTCGTTGTTATGCCTAAAAAAAAAACACGCTCACAATCACAGGGGTTTGTCTAAAGCTGATAATTCTTCGCTTTGAGCTGTGCCGTTGACATTTCCTGTTTTGAGTCTGGCTTTAGGTGTTTGTGCTGGAATGTCTGGTGGCTCACAGTTAACACATGTTCTCACTGGGGACGACAATGAAAGACCCAACCACCTCCTTCGAGCACTTTTTTACAACCAGAGCGTATAAAGAAATAAACGATACCATGACATCATCTTTTAATGAGACCACAATAGGCCTGGATGGACCCTGACGCACACTTTCGGTTGGTTCCCCGCTGATTTTTTTGCCCCAGGGTGGAGTCGTAACCATGGAAACGCTCGTCTGATACTCGTGAGTGTGTGTTTGCTCTTCTGACCCCTCAAATAATAATTATGCAGGGTTGTAAATGCAATTTTGTTGAAATATCTAGGGTTTAATAAAAAGTTTTATTTTTGTTCGGATTTAGACTTAAAAGATGCAGTAGTTTTTGTTAATATCTTTAGTGTATATGTAGTCAAGTTCTGTTTTATTCCTGGTTAAAATAGTTGAGTTATGCCAAATGTAGTTCCAGCTTAGTCCTGGACTAGTCTTGGTTTAGTCCTGGATTAGTCCTGGATTAGTCCTGGATTAGTCCTGGATTAGTCCTGGTTTAGTCCTGGTTCAGTCCTGGAATACTCCTGGTTTAGTCCTGGTTTAGTCCTGTTTCAGTCCTGGAATACTCCTGGTTTAGTCCTGGTTTAGTCCTGGTTGAGCCCTGGTTTAGTCCTGGTTGAGCCCTGGTTTAGTCCTGGATTAGTCCTGGATTAGTCCTGGTTTAGTCCTGGTTTAGTCTTGGATTAGTCCTGGTTTAGTCCTGATTTAGTTCTGCATAGATTTTGCCTTCTTGTAGTCCTAGGTCACATCTGGTTTACATTGATGTAGTTCTAGTTTAATCCTGTTTCAGGCCTAATTTAGACTTGGTTTGGATCTGGTTCAGACTTGGATTAGATTAGATTTAGACTTTGTGTTGGCTCGGGTCCTGTTTCAGTCCTGGTTTCGTCCTTACGTATCTCAGCTTTGAATTAAGATCTACTTAAGACCTGGTTAAGTCCCAGTTTAATGCTGGTGCAGTTTATAATTTGCCTTGGTTTAGTTTAGTTCAGTCCTGATTTCCATTCAAGCGTAGTTAGTCAAAGCCAGTACAGCAGAAAATCATGACCATTATACCCATCTGTACTATCTCATGTCAGACCCAAATTGGAAGACCCTGGTCCTCTACAGGTCATCCTCATCCCCGCTCCCTCCCTCCCTCCCTGACTGTGTCTCTCTGGGGGTGAGGGGTCAGAGGATGATGTCAGAATCCCCATATCTCACTGTGGAGACTGGAGTGAACAGTGCTAATGATCCAGGGAAGAACCAGGGGACAGAGAAGGCGAGGGGTGAAAGGTCGTCGCACAAGAATCTATGTGTGGCCTATGGTGTTTTGTTATAGTGACTGTCTTGTGCAGTATTGGTAAAATGAATGTGACTATGAGTTTGTGAACTGAATGCTTTTTTCAAATTGACAGAACTTAGAAAAAACATTAAAATAAACAGCTGTATGTGGCTCAACCCCATTTTGGTTAGAAAAATATACAGGTATTTCTTTATTATTTGTATGTAGTTTTGAATTGGTGTTAAGCATATGGTGAATCACAATCTTCAATTAGATTTTTTCTCTTATTCTTTTCAAAAACAAAATACATTTTCAAGTTGAGACGACCGGTCCAAACCAAACGCTTTTACTTGCAGATAGCTGTAGTCAAATGTATGCAAAATCAGATACTAATCCATACTAAAACTAGTATTGAAACTAGACACTCATTTGAGCAGGTATTGATACTATTAAGTAATATTTGAAGTATTAAAGTACCTGTTTAAAATTGTAATTAAAGAGTAAAAAGTAAAAGCATTTTGTTCAGAGTTTGAGATCTAATAAAGCTTCAAATCTGGTAATTTTGATTTGTGCTGAATTTTTTTTTAACAGAAATAATTTTTTGATGTGATTTTTTTCCTAGCTGTTTGTTGTTTTTCTATTTTTATTATTATTATTTTAATAATTTGTATTATTATTATTTTATTATTATCATATTATTATTATTATTCATGATAAAAGTAAACCCTCAACCTTTTCAGCAGGTCCCAAACTACAATAAAAAATACTTACAAATACTTACTTTTCAGTCCTGTTCACAATGTAGTGGAGTAGAAAGTACAAATACCTGCTCTCAAATGTTGTGAGGTAAAAGTATAAAGTAGTAAAATGTACTTAAGTAAAGTACAGATACTTTATTACAGATAATTTTTTTACTTAAGGACAGTACTATTTCTATTTTGACTTCATTACGTTTCACCACTGAAGGATGCATATTTAGCCGATATAGTGATTATCGTGACAGACCTAAAAAAAAAAAACTAAAAAAAATTTAAAAAGCCTTATGCATGCAGCGTCTTTGTGAAGTTCTTTTGGATCCATCTTGACAGACTTTTGAAAATAAACTTTTGAAAAACATCACAAAGTCATCAGCATTCTGCCTGGTTATTTGTGATGACAGAGTGATTTTGTGCTTCAGACCAGCTCCCAAACACACTATTGATTTTAGTGGCCGTTGTTCTCAGCCTCACCTTGACACTGGCATTTCATCAAGAGCATTGTTAGAAGTTTGAACAATCATTGAACGATAATCCCACACAATCAAAGAGGTTACACATTTTGGTGAAAGCTGTGTTTTTGGAGCTTACAATGGGGAAAAAAAAAAAAAAAAAAAAAGTGGTCTCCGTGGCAACCGTGAAAACAAGAACACGTTGGATCTCATGATACATAATTTATGCACATATGTGTTTGAGGAATGATTTCAAGAATTATAAAAGTTTCATATCTTTGCCTTTTTCACCAGCACATTTTCTTGGTGCTATTTTGTGTTATAAAGTATAAAAACTCATTGTCAACTCCAAAGATAAGATAAGGTATAACTTCAGAGTGGATAAATGTATTGTTATAGGAGTTCTTAACTGATAGGACTTCAACAAGCCGTTATCAAATTTAGATTCTCAAAAGGGGACTTTATATAACTTTTGCTTGTAACTTTTTGGGTGTAGGAGTTCACCATCAGCTTGTTTCTATGGAGACGGTGCTTGAAATGTCCCACAGTATGGCATTCCCTCTATGTAGCCCATAAACTGTATTTATAAATGGACATAGCTAACGTGCTAGCCACCGCTTTCCAAATAGGAAGTGATCATGGGTGCACTTCTGGCTCCATCAATTTTGGCTCCAATTCACTTTACATAAAAAAAAAAATTGTCACCACTCCCTGCTGCGAGCCTCGTCATTTTGGTCTTAAAATTTTGTATTAACCCGTTCTACATGATCCTGGTGTTTTGATTTCACTATTTTGTCACTAAATCAATATATGAACATTAGTATAAAAAAAATCAGGCGCCTTCTTTCCCCGAGGTCGCTCCCGCTGCTAGCGTTACCAACAGGTTTGATTGACAGCATTGCTAAACGCCCTCTCTGTGCTATACCAGCGTTGCGAGGGAGAAGGGGCGTATCCTTCTACAGCCTTGCTCCCGATTGGCTCTTTGGTTGCTATGAAACTTGTGGTCGGAATTCCAAATGTGGAAATCGGCTCTAAATTCGCCCCATAACCGCTAGCCTCGATGAACTTCATTTGACTGAAGCCACATGGGTGACGTCTCGCTCTCTTAGTCCACTTCTTTATACAGTCTATGTCAGGCATGTCAAACTCAGGCCCATGGGCCAAATTTGGCCCTCGATATAATTATATTTGGTCCGCGAGACCATATCAAATATGTATTAGAGCTGGCCCGCTGGCTGCCACACCAGTAGGGCATGCACCACTAATACTGCGAATCCCAGAATCCTTTTGCAAATATGTTGGTGCTGACCCCCAACACTTCTGTTGACACTCATTAGCATCTGCTGCCTGTCGCCTCACTCAAATTTAATCCACCCCTTCTGAAAAACATGCAGATGTTGTTGTGAAATGTTTCAGTAAATATGTAGTTTGGCCTGCGACTTAGTCCGAGTTTTTAATTTTGGCCCTCTGTGAATTTAAGTTTGACAC
Organism: Periophthalmus modestus; assembly: GCA_019594935.1. NCBI lineage: Eukaryota > Metazoa > Chordata > Actinopteri > Gobiiformes > Gobiidae > Periophthalmus > Periophthalmus modestus. The sequence continues at coordinate 28,067,177 of JAIEZT010000084.1, forward strand.
CCCTGGTCTATGTTATAGGCCCTACAATATTTTCTCTGCAAATTTGAGAAACAATTAAGAAAACTTCACTTCACCGGGTTGACAATTTGAGAAAAAAAAGACAAAATTAGACGTACAATTTTACACTATTTTAGCCCTGTCAGTCTTCATCCCCATGCTCCATACTGTTCCCTTAGGCCTGTTTTGGCTCATATCTAATTGCGGTGCACTGCCTTATCCCAAAATGTCCAACCCTTGAAAAATCCACCGGCAATCCTGCTTTGATTAAGGCTCACTGTCAAAGCACTGCATGAAATTATACCGACTTTAAAACCATATTGGCTTTTAATATAGCATAACATTAACACAGGCATCTGATCCGCTGTCTGAAACGTGTGGGAGTGGACATGCACTTCCAGGTATTTTTTTTTTTTACACTTCCTCATTTGCTTTTATATTCCCAGGGCTATAATTTCCTGGTATCTTACTTTTACCTGTCAATCTCGCCCCATATTCAAATCGCCGAATTCGCTGGGAGAGACAAAAACAATTTGAACTAATTTGCCCCATACCTGAACCTTTGTGTTAGCTTCCTTATTTTGATCTAGTTTAAAAACCGCTGCGAGTGTGATATTTTCCTTGTGGTCCTATTTGACATTCTCGTAATAACTTTTGCTGCGGCTTCAGCGCGTCTACACTTTTTGATTGTTTGGTCCTTTGTTTATTTACTGACCTAAAATGAGTTGTTGCGTTTTCCACCATTTCAGTTTATCTGTTGTCGTCAAGCTCGGAAAACATAATTTTCCCGAGAGATGAGGCGCACATGTTTATTAGAATTCCTTTTATATAGTGTATTCTGTTATATTATGGGATGGCGGCAGGATATTGTAAAGCATGTGTGCATGAAGTATGGGTGAGCAGGGTATACGCAATATTATCTCGGCGTATACGGTCGTGATCATGTCAAAACCCACTGGGACGTGCAGCAATGGAAGAATCTCTTATCTTTTTCCCAGAACACATATTTAAATCATAAATTTTCAATATGTTTTTCATGCATCTGTAAAGTATGTTTATAAGTGTCTGTGGAATATAGTGTGTATTTGTCGGTATGTGAAATGTGTGTGTGTGTAAGGCAAACACAAGCTCTTGAAAGAACAGAGTTTTCGTATTTCCCACTTGGTCAGGAGTACCTATTGAGCAGTGACACAAGAAGTACTTAAGTAAAAGTTCAGATACTGGAGCAAAATAAATAAATAAGTAAAATACGCAAGTAAAAGTATCACATAAAAAGCAACTTAATAAAAGTGAAGTGCATATAAAGAAAAAAAAAAAAAAAAAAAACTAAAGTAAAAGTATCACATAAAAAAGCAACTTAAGTAAAAGTGCATATACTAGAGCAAAAAAAAAAAAAAAAAGACTCAAGTAAAAGTATCACATGAAAAAGGCTACTTAAGTAAAAGTACAGATACTATACAAAAGCAAAAAAAAAAAAAAAAAAATACTCAAGTAAAAGTATCGCATGAAAAAGGCTGCTTAAGTAAAAGTACAGATACTAGAGCAAAAAAAAAAAAAAAAAAAAATCAAAAAAGTATCGTATAAAAAAAGCTATTTAAGTAAAACTACAAATACTGGAGCAAAAAGAAAAAAAACAAGTAAAAGTATCACTTGAAAAAAGCTCCTTAAGTAAAAGTACGGATACTGGAGCAAAAGAAAAAAATATACTCAAGTAAAAGTATCACATAAAAAAAGCTACTTAACTAAACATATTAAAGTACCTGTTGTACTTACAGAGTAAAAACTCAAAGTATAAAGCTTCAAATGTTGAGATTTGTGCAGAATTGTGCTTCCTTTTTTCTAGCTGTTTTTAATTTGTATTTTTTTGTTTGCTCAAATTATACATGTGTTAAAAATAAACCCTCAGCCTTTTCAGCAGGTCTCAAACTTTAATAAATACTTTTACTTTTCAGTCCAGTTCAAAAATGTACTAGACAAGACTAGAAAGTACAGATACCTGCTCTGACGTAGTGAAGTAAAAGTAAAAATTATCCACTTTAAAAAACACTTAAGTAAAGTACAGATACCTAAAATATTCCACCACTGCTATTGAGTATGTGGTATTGCAGCAACTTATGATCTGAAGTTGAGGTAAATCTCTCTCAAATTACTAATATTCTAGTACAAGTATAAGTACACAACTTTAAAAGCCACTGCGCCAGATTTTTACTGTCCTATAAACGTGAAAACAGAACCAGTTCATTTCAAACACTTTGCAGTCGTCGCATTACGAGTATCCTAAGTATTCACCACAATGAGTTTATAAGCACTTTTCGCAACTTTCAGACACCAGAACGGAATTCGGCCTAGCATGCTAACCGCAAACTGCACACTTCCTGATTATCGGACAATAAAACGCTTTACAATCAGATGCAGACAGCTCGTAACGGACATATTTTGACCTCAAGAGCTGCTTATACAATATATCTGTGCTGGGACTGACTTTTGTTCAAATAACGTGGACCAATCCGGTACAGGGCCAGAAAAAGAACGCTGTTATCGTCTCATCTAATTCTGATAACTCTATTAACTTATTTTGCAGTTAAGATTTGCAAAAACTCGTGCCACTCTCCTCAATTTCTCCGTATTTCACTATTTTATTATTATTATCATTGTTGAAGGCGTATGGGTTCACCGAATTCCTTCATCAGTTCCATCCCGTGCCCTATTATTACATATTTAATACAATTTAAATGTCATTATGCTATATTAACCCTAAACCACTGGTATTCTGTTTTCCGTCCAACGCTACCATCAGCATTCCACCGCCAATGGAGTAGAACGAGTGGCGTATTACTGTTTGGGACTAATGCAAGAAATCTCTTTATTTTGAGGTTTTTTCTTCCCTCTATCTGAACCTCATTGGCCTCCTGTCCCTACCACGGCTCACCACCTCCGCCGCCGCCACCACCGCTGCCGTTGCTGCTGCTAGTTTGGCTTCACTGTCTTAATGTGAGCTAAAAATAGCCCTCGCATTGTGCTGCCCTGCGTAATAAGTGCGCTGGGAGTGATGGAAGTTGAAGCATGATCTCATTCCACCACATAAACCCTAATGCATTCTATGGTTTCTGTTTGGACAATACAGCGCGGGGCGAAATGCTGATGTAGGCGAGTTTGGAACTATGGCGGCTACAGAGGAGGTGATATTAAAAAGCGATGAGTGATAAAAGATTCAATAGTGTGCAGTTTTTGGATTGGTTTTTAGTCCCGGAGGAATACATTTGTGAATTGATAAAGTAAAAGGGATATCGTAGAGGGTGGAAGGTATTGGAAAAAATAACTAATTGCGGTTTTCAAGGAGAACTACTGCGACTTTATTAATAGAATCTGTTCAGGGTGCACGTGTTCAAAACCTCCTGGAGAATTTATATTTGAGACAAGACAGATATTCACTCCTAAACTAAAACAAGAACGATGTATACTTCTTGTAGTCCCAGGTGTGTGCTCAATGTGAGGATGTAACCATTATCACTCGAGGGAAAACACAGGTTCCCCAGTCCGCAGATCAGACCCGTACTGACCATAGGCTGTATATATAAATGCCATGTTCCGAATAGGAAGTGATCATGGGCGCACTTCCGGCTCCAACGGCTCTGATTCACTTTACATTGAAAAACTGTCACGTCTCTCTGTAACTGCTGCCGTGAGACTCATCATTTCGGTCTTAAAATGTTCGCATTAACCCGTTCTTCGTGATCCTACTGTTTTTATTTCGCTGTTTTGTCGATGACTCAAGATATGAACATTAATAACAGACAAATGTTGCGTCTTCTTTCCCCGAGGTCGCTCCCCGTTGTAGCGTTAGCAACAGGCTTGATTGACAGCGTTGCTAAGCGCCCGCTCCCTGCTAGACCAGTAGTGTTGGCGGAAAGGTGCGTTATCTTCAACAGTCACGCTCCGGATTGGCTCTTTGGTTGCTATGGAAAGTCAGATGGGTACTTAGAGATTTTTGTGTGGGTGCTCTGGACCCTCAGCACCCATGGGTTCGGAGCCTATGCTTGTAGTCCTATTGTAGATGTTTGACTCATTCTGCTGAAGCAACCTGACTAGATCAGTGGGTGCCCGCAGTGTAGTATCCTTCTCTAGACTTTTAGCTAGGACATAGTCAGGACCACCTAGCTGAAAGACGACCAAGGAGAGCATGCAAAAACCAAATAGATACACCTTATATAATGGGGGAGTAGAACCAGCAACTTCACTGAAAACATTGTATGAAGTGTATGAATAGTGATGTTTTGGTTTAGTTTTTTTTTGGGTTGGGTGCGACATGCAGTGGGGAAGAAAGAGTTAACAGTTTTGTACACAGAAAAGAATCGATACCCTTTATGGCGCCTGCTCCAAAAATCTTGAAATAATTGCCTGGAGTATTGACCGAGGCGCTGGGTCGTTTGTGCTGATGTAGTGCTTTGTATGCGCAGGTTTGGAGGCGGGCTAGTGTGAAGGGGCTATAAACCGGGGTGTAGATAAAAGTACAGGCATTTAAAATAATACTATTGATGAACATGGTGACAAGTTTGGAGCTGAAGCTGACTGGATTCCCATGTGTCTTGTCATATTGCTACCACAGTTAAAGTACTTTTGGACTACACTATGGACAGCAGTGTGGTAGGCTGTACTGCATAGGCTAAAGTAAAGGTTCTAACTTATCAAGCAGCAGGTTGCTCTTTTTGTTATAAAGCCCAAGACCAAGTTTCTTGGTCAAATTTTGCGCTGAAATTAATTCTGGAAATGTGTACGATTTCACAAGGAAGGGCATCTGAAGAAAACTCATACCGTTCGTACCATAGACTAGAGCAGGCATGCCCAAACTGTGGCCCGGAAGCCAAATGCGGCCCTCAGACCAAATTTTCTTGGCCCTCGAGCTCCTGGGAGAATTGGCCCATATTACCTTAAACAGTACTTTTTACTGAATATTTTCTGAAAATCTATTTTAACAAGCACATATCAAATATTTAATGTGTCTCATTGAGGATGTAGCATGAACAAAGATCCCTTAATGAGAAAAGTTTGGACACCCCTGGACTAGAGTGTGACATCACCCATAGCATTTGGCCCAGTTAAAAGAAGCTCATCGAGGCTAGCAGCAGTTATAGCGGCGAATTTGGAGGCGAGTTCGATATTTGAAATTTCAACCGCGAGTATCTTAGCAACCAAATCCAGGGCAAGGTTGTTGAAGGTAATGCCCCGTCCCGCCCACACCACTGGTTCGCTTAGTAATGCTGTCAATCAAACCTGTTGCTAACGCTAGCGGGAGCAACCTTGGGAAAGAAGGCGCCTGATTTGTCTGTTATTAATGTTCATATCTTTACTTACAGACACAACAGCAAAATAAAAATACCGGAATCATGTAGAGCGGGTTAATACGAACATTTCAAGATGAAAATTATGAGTCTAACAGCACCAGTCCCTGAGAGAGGGGCAGCAGTTTTTCAATAGAAAGTGCATTGGAGCCAGGGCGATGGAGCCGGAAGTGCACCTATGCTCACTTTTTATTTGTAACGCGGCGGTTAGCGTGTTAGCTATATCCATATACATATACAGTCTATGTTTTTTACATTAAAAGCAACATTTGCAGACTATTTTGGATACAGATCTTAATGTAGAAGAAACCCTTTGTAGTAAACTCTACCCTTTGTTCCTCTTTTCCACCTCCTACCTACCTCCCTTGCCCCCCCTTCCTCTCTTTCACTCACTCTCTCTCTCTTTCTCTCCACTCTGCCTCTCCAATGGGAGCTGACACTGGGTGCGTATAGACAGGCAGGCTAACATATGCCGTATAGGAACATATATTGTACAACAGTCTCTGGAACACAAAAGGCTGCATTCTGGGCTAGTAACTACCTACCTCTCTCCCTCTCTCTTTCTCCCTCTCACACCCTCTTTCTTTCTTTCTCTACCTCCCCTTGTTCTCTCCCCCTCTACATTTCTATCGCTCCCTTTTCCATTCTCACCGTCTCTTACTCATCCTTTTCTCTCCCCCTCTCTTTCTCTCTCCTCCTCACTTATCGTCGTGAAACTCCCCATTTCTACCTCTCCTCTTTCTTCTTTCTTTTCTCTCACTCTGTCCTTTCTTTCTATCTATTTATCTGTCTGTCTATCCAGCTCTCCCTTCTTCTGTCTCTCTTTCATCCTCTCTCCCTTCATCTCTCTATCTCCTAATCCCTCTCTCTCCCTCTCCCTATCCCTTTCTCTATCTCTCCTCCTCGCTCTCCCTCCCTCTCTCTCTTTATCTATCTCACCTCTCTCTCTCTGTCTCCCTCTCTCTCGCTTTGTCTAGCTATTTCCTCCTCTCTCTCCCTTCCTCTCTCTCTCTCTCTCTCTCCTCTCTCTCCCTTTGTCTATCTATCTCTCCTCGTCTCTCTTCCTCCCTCCCTCTCACTCTCTCTTCAGCCATCTCTCTCCTCCTCTCTCTCCCTTTGTCTATCTATCTCTCCTCCTCCCTCTCTCTCCCTTTGTCTATCTATCTCTCCTCCTCTTTCTCTCCCTTTGTCTATCTCTCCTCCTCCCCCTTTCTCTCTTTCTCTCTGTCTATCTATCTCTCCCCCTCCTTCTCCCTCTTTCTCTCTCTCCCTCTCTCCATGCTGCTTGCTAGTGACACCAGTATTCTTCAGCCTGACATTGGTGATGGATTAGATGCGTTATCGAGGCGGAGAGAGGGCTGTAGTTTTTTTTTTTCTTTTTTTTTTTTTCAGCATTGAGGAAAAAGAAAGTATCTACACACACACACACGAGGCTGTAGTCGTGTGAATGACTACATGTTCTCATTTCACCTGGACCAGAGCAGAGCAGTAGGCGTCTGCTACATTTCAACTTGTGTTTCCCCGACTTAAGTGTGACTCGAGACACACGGCTGCTTTAGTGTGTCTCCCGCTGTCATCTGTTTATGACGGCAGTTTGGTATCTGTATTTCACCTCACTGCACATGGTCACATTTTTATACAACGTTTTTGGGGACGAGGTGGGTTAAGTGTCTTGCCCAAGGACACAATGACAGCGTTCATCTGTGGGAGCTGGAATCGCACCGCCGACCTGTGGGTCAGTGTGTGTCAGTGGATGTGACCGCTCTACCAGTGATGTTCATGTCGAGAGCGGGATCGATATCTACACACCGACCGAAACTAGTATCAAAATGAAATATTCATTTGAGCAATTATCAGTATTACGTGTCAGATTTTGTCCTGATAGAAAAAAAATAGATCTATCTATCTATCTATCTATCTATCTTCTTTTTCTTTCTCTTTTCTCCTCTACCCCCTCTCTCTCTTCTCCATTCTCCCTCCCTCTCACTTTCCTCTCTCTCCCTTCTCTCGCTCCCTCTCTTTTCCCCTTCCTCTCTCTCTCCCTCTTTTCCCTTCCTCTCACCTCTCTCTTTCATTCTCTCTCGCTCTCTTTCCTCCTCTGTCCCCCCTCTCTCAAACCATTTACCTCTCTCTCTCTCTCTCTCTCTCTTTCTTCATCTCTTTCCGTCTCTGCCCCTCACTCTTCCAACACTCTCCGACACTCTCCCATTCTCCCTCCCTCTCTCTTTCCTCTCTCTCCCTATTCCTCTCCCACCTCTCTCTTTTCCCTCTGTCTTCCTTTTCCATCCCTCTCTTTCCGCATCCTCCCTCTCTCTCTCTCTCTGTACTGTCCTGGTAATGAATTCACAGTCCGGCGCGACCCTCAGCAGCCACTCGCTCGGCCCGCTCGCCCTTTAGGGACTGACTTCATCATCAGCTCCACATCATCCATCCATCTCTGGGGGCCCCTCCACGGAGCTGTCACCACACCTCAGATTGCACTGTTAACCATTTCTCACACCAACATGTATACAGTCCGATTACACCACTTTCCTCAACCTGCAGCAGTGTTGATAGAAGAAATAAACACACTTCACCAGATATTTTAAAGTATTTTTTGGAATAAAGTCACATTTTGTCTTGCCCCAGTGCAGATATATTGTGTAAGCAGCTCTTAGGGTCAAAATGAGTGTGCTGTCTCCATCAAATTATAAAGGTTTTTTCCCTCTGCGAACCTGGAAGTGCACTGCATGCATTACCGTGACAGCAAAACTCTCCACTGGCCTGGTGAAAAGTGCTTATAAACTCATCGGGGTGAATAATTAGAATGCTAAAAATACGTTATGAAAGTGGGGATTATGTTTGGACCGCTGCAAACAGTGTGCAAATAAACTTTTTAAATTAGTTTTTCATGTTCTTAAGGTTATTAAAAGACAGGAACGTCGACTTAAAGCAGGGGCGTGGTGGCTGAGTGGTTAGTAATTTCGCCTCGCAGTAAAAAGGTCCTAGGTTTGATTCCCGGGCTTGTTGTGCCTTTTTATGGAGATTGCCAGTTCTCTCTATGTCTGGATGGGTTTCGTCCAAGTAATTGTTTCCCCCATCGACCTAAAACAGGGGTGTCCAAACTATGGCCCGGGGACCAAATGCGGCCCACAGAGCAGTTTTTATTGGCCCTCAGTCCTGCTGAACTCATAAGCTGTACTTTTAAACAGCAAATTAAACTATTTCTACCACTACATCCTCATGAAACATCACATTGCAGTGTGATACAGACCTAAAATGAATGTGTGTCTCAAGCCTTATTAATCCACAGCGGCTCTGTCAAAGCTGTGTTTAAAGCACCGCACTGCACTGATCACCGATTTGTGGTCCTCCGCTTCGAATATGTTTTGAGATATGGCCCTCAATAAAAAAAAAAAAAATTTAAGTTTGGGCACCTCTGACCTAAAACCTGCGTAATACCAGCTAAAAAGGTTCTGACTGAGCTTAAAGGGCCCATATTACACTATTTTCAGATCTATGTTCTAATGTTGTTTCCTGATCTGCTGTTAACTTGAAAACTACCACTTCATGACATCACAAGGTGGAACAGAGCATTTTGAGCTTTGACCATGAAGACTAATACAACATTATAACATGGCCTAAAGCTCATGGGAGTCATTTTGCACAATATAGGACCTTTAAAATCAAAATTATGATTTGAATGACTCTTTTCAGATAAAATTTAAAGAATTCGAGACAATTTTCTCTCTGTAGAGCAAAAAATACCCTCCATGTCATCTGATTTAATAAAAACCCTGCAGTTTTATTCTCTACAAACATATTAAAGCAGTGTTATTATTAGTTAGTTCAGCAGTTTAGTTTAGTTAATATGTAATCGCTATTCCAACATTTGTCAGGAAAATTACTACTAAAAGCCAAACGCCTTTCCAAAAATCATCCAGCGCCGATTGGACGTCACAGAAAACTCTACTCTGATGACATGTGACAGCTTGAGTGAGTGTCAGAGCCTCTCCTGCCCCGTCTGCTCCACTCCAGACATCCGATTACAGGGCACTTATGTGGGACAAGTCCATCAGATGAACTGGACCTGATTGGAGAGGTTTTATCATGGTCATTTTCACGTCGTTTCACACGTCTGGACATCATAAGGGTTGGTTTGCCCTCGGATATTTCAGCAACCGATCAGTGGAAAAGATGGGAGACTGCTGAACGCTAGACTGGCTGGCTGTAGATTTGAATTCTGTGTAGGACATGAGGAATAAAGGGTGGTTCAAGCTTGCGATATTTAAAGGTCCTAGATTAGACAAAAATGACTCTTGTGAGCTTTGAGGCGTGTTAGAATGGTGTGACCTCTTCAAAAACACATGGAAAGTCGTGTTTTGTTTCATTCACACATGTTTGCGAAACCCTTTATTATTAGTCTGTCCACATCTCCAAAGCTTAAAATGCTCTTTTCCACCTTGTGATGTCATGAAGTGGTAGTTTTGCAGTACTTTTATTCAGTAGAGATTAGAAATTCCATGGCTAACATCATCCAAATGATTCCAGCGAAGGTGTATGGAGTTTAAAAACACAGTCGAGCACTTCCTGTATTATCATATGACATCACAAGGTGGAACAGAGTGTTTTCAGTTTGAGAGAAGAACTCAGCCTAAATATGCAGGGTTTATGTGTCAAACATGTGTGACTGAAACAAAAATACACCCCGGGTATGTTTTTGATGAGGAAACAGCATAGCATAGATCAGGAAATTGCGTAATATCCACGCTTTAATCTTATTTAGACTAAAATTGGAGGGAAAAATGAAATATTACCTCTGCCATAGTTTCAACATAGAACTAAAAACATTGCTACATCCATTGTGGACAGGTCTGCTACAGATTTTTATAGATTTAAACATTTTGGCGCTGTCTTAATACCAGTGGAGACAGGAGGACATGGGCATCACGGGACCTTTAAACCGGGACAAGGGGGCTGTTTTACTCTCACACACCTCCTGAAGAAGTCGGACTGCAGATGGCGCTGTCGTCCTGTCTCCATCAATCGGAAGACGGCGGGAAAACCTGTTTAAATCAGCTGACTGGACTCGTCACAGCAATATCACCGTGACCACTCTGAGGAAAAGCGCTGGTGAGCAGTCGAAACTGTATGAAAACAAGCTAAATTTTGATCTAAAAAAAAACAAAAATCTATTAAAATAAACTTTCCTGAATAGATTTAGAATAATCTGGGTCTATATCAAAGCTAGTATAAGAGCATAAGCTTAAAGAAACAGCTATGATGCGGTTTTAGATGCCTAGTTCAGCTTAATTCTGGGTGTATTTCCTGTGTGACTACTCCTATTTTCCCTATATTGACATTACATTCAGAACATGCTAACACTGTGGCTAATTCTAACCGGCGTTTTCTATCCCGGGCCAAAGTGTCGGTGTAGACTTTGACTTAATCCCATCGTCAAGTGTCAGTGTGGTTAAAGCTCTACTCTATTTTGGTGAATTCGCTCCAAAGCTGGCTACCGCGAGCTCTGCCAAATGAAACACGTCAAAGCAACCCAACTACCTAAAATGTCCCGTATTGGTGTTGGCAGCCTCCCGTGTGCATGTTCTCTCTGACATTTTTACAAAACCTAACTCAAGGCTGTGGTTGGTAATAGCTTGTTCCCGAATGTGAAAATGTGAAAGAAAAGTCCCCTTGCAGGTAATAGTTAACAGCTGGCGCCTTTCTAACAGAAGATATTCGTCAAGGAAAGAAAGCTACGGTAATGTTGTACAAATATGTGAGACAAGCGGAGGGTGAATCAGTCACTCCACAAATGACCCCTCTCTGTGTTTTGCTTCTGTAAGGAGCCATTTCCTCCCAGAATAACACTGATCACGCGCTTACCACACTCTTCATTTTGCACCACGGCAGAAATCCGGCCTGGTGAGAGAAACGCTAATGTTGGACTTTTTCTTCTATAACAAAAATCTAAACTGTGAATTTGAGGTGTCATTTTAGACTAAGTCGTTCTTAAACAGGAGATATTACACTTCTATGGGGGCACAAACAACCTCTCCCCTCCCTTTGCTCTCGAAGCTAAGTCACTCCCCCTTCAGAACGCTATCATGTAACAATCAGCGTTCATCCCGTTAACGAAACTACGTCACATCGCGTCAGGTTTGTGAAGTTGTAGTACAGTTTTGTATCATGCGTTGTATATTTATGGACAATTGTTGTGTGGGAGCATGGGTGACGGAGGTGGGCGGAGCATAGGACAGAATCTTAAACGAGGGTTCGAATAGGGCTCGGGAGAGATCGCTAGATTACTCAAACATGCATGGATGACATCTAAAACCTCTATAAGTATGTTTTTGATCAGGGAACAATGTTATAACGTGGTAGAAAAAAAATAAGAAGTTTAAATATAAAAGAGAAGCGTAAAATAAAAATAAAAAATAAAAAATCTATATAAACTGCTTTTGTTGAGTTGTTACATTTGAAGTGGGATCCGTCACCACAAAAAAAATTAAAAAAAATAGTTTTCTTGGGTCTAAAGTAGGACATCATTTAAAAAGTATACAGTTTTAGTCTTATGGAGTCTTATTAATGAGGTAGAGGTTGCATCGCCTCGTGTTCAGTCCTGTACTTGAGCTGAGCTGGTCGTGCATTCACCCACTGACCCAAAGGTTAGCGGTTCAATCCCCACTCCTACCCGTGCAGTGTCTTTTAGCAAGACGCTAACAATCTTGTACTCCAGTTTAGCTTCTGCACCTTGAATGGCCAACGGGGGGGTCATGTGTGGTTGTAACTCATTTATCAGTTTAAGAAGACAAAATTCAAGTTATTAGTATTTACAATTCAACGTTCCGGTTTCTATGCAAAATAATAGCCCAAAAATGAAGCTCACCTGTCGTCCACCGCTCTTCTTCCACCTCCTCCAGACTGTACATTGCACACTCATTGCATTGCCTCACTCAGCCAAGCTTCATTCAGCACTTTTCACTCTGCAAATTCCCTCTCTAGTTTGGGATTCAGACTTTGGCACCGCATTGAAAACCAAGAGGGAGACCAGAGGGAACATGGAAAGGCGCGCGCAGGGCATTTTCAATTGGATTTTGGTCAACCTTCAAACATTCTCCCTGATGCTTGCATATTCTGATCAAAAGGACCCCATTGGCACGGGGCCTTGTAGCCACGAGGAGAGGCTTGTGAGGGGCCGGTCCTGCTTGAATCCTGCTGGTTCACTGCTGGTGCTGTGCTGCAAAGGTGGTTGGATATGAAGTCAGTGTATGAAAATGAGCAGAGGCTATTGTGAAGGTTTGGTTCAGCTCGAGCCGTGGTGTGCTAAAGTTATTTCACAGGGTAGTAGTGATGGGCTGTTGCAAGATACTTCTCAGGTGAAGGATTTTTTCAGCATTTCCATAAATATATACCCACTACTAATCAATGCTGAAACTACAGCTTATCATCTTGGGGGATGCATCACATACTGTTCTTGAGCAAGACACTTTACCCATTTCTTCATGTATGCGTGTGACAGTGTTATTGGTGGACAGACTAGCACATGACTCCAATCAAATAAGAAGCTCATCGAGACTAGCAGTTATTGGGGCGAATTTAGAGCTGAGCGAGGCACCTCTGGTTTAGCGGGAGCAACTTTTAGCAATGCTGTCAATCAAACCTGTTGCCAACGCTAACGGGAGTGACCTCGGGGAAAGAAGGTGCCTGTTTTATCTGTTATTAATGTTCATATCTTGATTTAGAGTAGGTTAATACGAACATTTTAAGACCAAAATGGCGAGCCTGACAGCAGCAATTACGGACAGAATGGCAGCAGTTTTTCAATAGAAAGCGAATTGGAGCCAGAGTTGATGGAGCTGGAAGCGTGCCCATGCTCACTTCCTATTTGCAATGCGGCGGCTAGCAGGTCAGCTATGTCCATTCATATATACAGTCTATGGTCCTACTGAAAAGTGACAGCACTATATTAATATTATTGTCTCTTGACTATTTCTATTACATTTCTGTTTCATTTTGCAGTTTATTTGGCGTAATATGTAATAGTTTTCGACCTCTCTTACCACCTCACGAGCCCGTCGCTCCCTGCGGCTTTAACAAATTAGCTATATCATTTTGTTTAAGTTCCAACTGATTGCAATGGATAGCTTTGTCAGAAACTTAAGCGGCACATGACATCACAGTCGTCCGCTCACTTAAAAAACTGTCTGTTGTTGTCACATCTATCAGACTTCCATTACAGCGCTTTTGCACACCGCCCTCTGAACGTCCCTAGTGTCTCCGCTGCATGTTTTTCATCACACCATCCGTCTTCACCTCTCTCCTCTCCCTGTACCTTACCCAGAGAGCGCTGATAGAGAGGAGCGAGCTAATGGCTGCGGTGTTGAAAGGGGAGAGCGGGTCAGACCGTGCCCGGCCCGAGCACACCTCTCCGGGGAACCAAGAAGTGGTTAACTGCACGGACCCCCTGGAAGTAGAGCGAGTGTAATATTGTCGAAAAGACCCAAGGGTAGGCATCCAAACTGTTAGCAGGAACCTTGATAAATAATGCAGGGTCAATGGGGCAGAGATGACCAAGTTTAAGTAACAGGGAAAACTGGATACGGCTGGGCGAGGGGAAGTGGAAAGAATAGATATTTATGGAGCTAGAAGAGATAGAAGTGACACAAAGTTTGCCAAGTGTTTAAGTATATAAATCAAAATGGTTTCTTCGGTGGGTACAAACGGTTTACTAAAGGTCTTATATTACGCAAACGTCTCTCTTGTGAGCGTTAACCCACGTTAGAACATTGTTACCTCTTCAAAAACATATGTGAAGATGCGTTTAGTTTCATTCACGCATGTTTAAGTAATTCTGCTTTATAAGTCTGTCTACTTCTTCAAAGCTCATGATGCTCTGTTCCACCTTGTGATGTCACAAAGTGGTAGTTTTCAAGTTCACAGCCACCTTTTACCTTTTGTTCAGTCGAGATGAACAATTCCAGGGTTGAAATTATCCAAATTATTCTAGTGAAGACATGCAAAGTTTAAAAACACAGTGGAGCACGTCCTGTATTACCTCATGACATCACAAGGTGGAACAGAGTGTTTTCTGTTTGAGAGACGGACTCAGCCTAACTCTGCAGGGTTTGTGTGTTAAATGTGTGAATGAAACAAAACTCCAGCTATATTTTTGATGAAGAAACAACATTATAACATAGATTAGAAAGTAATGTAATATTGGCCCTTTAAGAATAATTCAAATTTACAATGACTTAATTAAGGAATTAGGAGTTAGGGTATTAATTAAGTAGTTACTAAGCCTGAATCATTCTTACTTAAGTATTTGTTCATTATGAATTAAGTCATATTAGGCTTTTTAGGTTACTGATTAATTACATAAAATCGTCTACATGGTTGGTTTTGTAGGTGCTGAGGTACTGAGCAGATCCATCGATCCACAGGTTGGTAGTGCGACTCCAGCTCTCACAGATGATTGCGATCGTGGTGTCCTTGGGCAAGACGCTTAACCCACGTCGCCCCCGGTGTCTGCGTACACTGGCGTATGAATGTATGTGTGAATGAGTGAGTGGTGCCTTGATTTAAAGTTCTTCGAGCGCCTTGAAATTTGAAACGATGCTGCATGTCCCACCTTAACTCACCACGAGACTCTGGGAAACCCTTGATTTTGCAATGCCACTACCGAAAAACCTGTGAAAATATAATTATGGACCACAGACTTGTTGATAATAACCTCTTCATTCATATTAGCTGTGTGTTTGGTAGCCTTTAGCTCTACATATAAGTTTAGGAATACTGTACTGCAAACTATATGCAAATAAGTCGGGTATCTGCATGCATTTATACACACTATCTGTTGTTATACTTCTCTGCCCACCCAAAGGCGAAATCACCGCACCGTCCCTGACTTCTCATTCTGCGTGGGCACAATGTAGTTTGCATGTGTGAAGTCAAAAGTGATACAAAGGAAGTAATATGTTCAGCTACTACTACGACAGAGAAAGTGTGGAAAAACAAAACAAGACGGTTCAAGGGAGCTGGTGTGAGGAGTTGCAAGTTGTGGCAAGATTTTGAATATCGTCCAGACTTAAAATATTGGTCCAGTTGATTATGTCTTAATACAACATCGCACTTTTGAATATTTGCAATATACAGGGCAAAATAAGCCATAGACAAACATGAACCAATGTGGAAAAAAAATGGAAAATATAGAAAAAAAAATAAAGAAAGAAAAAACACACATTATGAATATTTGAGGAAGACATCTATTTTTGGTTTATTTTTTCCAAATTCTTCCTCGTCCCTGGATAGTTTGAAACGACGCGATAGGGATCTGATGTAGACGGAGTGTGGCCGTACAGAGAGGGGAAGGTCAGGCTATCGGCTGATCCCCGGTGGCAGCGTCGTACCACATCGCACCGCACATCACAACATGACACACTGCTCCCTTGGGTGCTCACATAAAGGCAAACATGACACCCACTCTGACACAATAGTGCGATGGGAGAAAGAGAGAAAGAGAGGGGGAGAGAGGAGGAGAAGAGAGGGAGGTCTGGCTGTGTGCCTGTGCGTGCTTTATGGCTGAGTGTATTTGCAGAGGCCCTGCTCCTCATCGTGGTGTCAGTTACCAGATGAAGACTGGCACGGTCCCCTACGTCCCGTCTGTCTCTTTCTCTTGTCCCTTTCTTTCCCTCTTCCTTCCTTTTCTTTCTCTTTCTTTCTCTCTATCTCTCGTCTCTGTCTTTCTTTCTCATTCTTCTCTCTCCTTTTCTCTCTCCCTCTCTTTCCCTCTCTTTCACTTACTGTCTCTGTCTCTCTGCCTTCCCTCTGTTTCTGTCTCTCTATCTTTCTCTCTCTGCCCTTTCTCTCTCCTTTTCTCTCTTCCTTTCTTTCCTTCTGTCTCTCACTCTATCCCTCTGTCTACTTCTGTCTCTCTCTATATATATATCTTTTCTCTCTCTATCTCTTTATCTTTCTGTCTCTCTCTCTCCCTCTCTCTCCTGTTCTCTCTCACTGTCTCACCCTCTTTTTTCTTTTTTTTTTCTCATTCTCCTCTCTCTTTCTTCCCTCTTTCTTTTTCTGACTCTCTTTTCTTTCTTCTCTCTTTCTCTCTGTACTCTTTTCTCTTTTCTCTATCTCTCTCCTTTATCTCTCTCTTCTCTCACTGTTTCTTTTTTCTCTCTCTTCTGTCTTTCTCTCTCCTTTTCTCTCCCGCTCCTTCTCTCTCTCTCTTCTCTCTCTGTGTCTCTGTTTTTTCTCTCTTCTGTCTCCCTTCCTCTGTCCCTCTCTTTTTTCTCTCTTCTGTCTTTCTATCTCCCTCTTTCTCTCTTTCCTTTTTCTCTCTCTCTTTCTCCTCTCTCTGTCTCTCACTGCTCTTCCTCTCTCTCTCTCTCCGATCCTTTCTCCATATGTCCGACTCCTGATGTGAGGATCAGTCTGCCGAGGTCAAACGGAGGTCAGGAAAAAAGGAAAAAGAAAAAGGGAACATTTTTTTTCAGTCATGTTTTTTATTTAGGACATATGGGAAAGTGATTTTTTACAGTATCTCCACATGAAACTCACTTTATGTAGTTTTGTGTTTCATTTGAGCATGAGCTCATCTTTATTACTGATGTTATCTCCTTTTACACCGGCCTTTGAAATGCTCAGGTCCATATAACCTCACATGTATTTGACATGTGGGTGCGCCCTGGCTTGGTCCTGGTTTGGTTTCATCCTGGTTTCTTCCTGGTTTCTTCCTGGTTTCGTCCCGGTTTCGTCCTGGTTTCGTCCCGGTTTCGTCCCGTTTTTCGTCGTCCGGTTTCGTCCCGGTTTCGTCCCGGTTTCATCTCGGTTTCGTCCAGGTTTCGTCCCGATTTCGTCCCGATTTCGTCCCGGTTTCATCCCTGTTTTGTCTTGGTTTCTACCTAGTTTCATCCTGGTTTCATCCCAGTTTCGTCCCGGTTTTGTCCTGGTTTCGTTCTGGATTCGTCCTGGTTTTGTCTTGGTTTCTACCTAGTTTCGTCCTGGTTTTGTCCCGGTTTTGTCCTGGTTTCGTCCCAGTTTCGTCCCAGTTTTGTCTTGGTTTCTACCTAGTTTCATCCTGGTTTCATCCCGGTTTCGTCCTGGTTTCATCGCGGTTTTGTCCTCGTTTTGTCCTGGTTTAGTCTTGATGTAGACTGGGGTTTGACCTGTTGTGGTCCTGGTCCATTTCCGGCTTTGCTCCGAGTTAAATCCCACTTAACTCTCAATTTTGTGCAGGTGTGAAGCCATTAAAGGTGCTATACCTGATTTTTACTGTCTCAAAAACATGGAAAAACAGAAGTAGCTCATTTTAAAGGGTTTACAGTGGTCCAAAGTTATTCTGCACCAAGCTTACACATTCCAAACTAATTAGTCACCGTGAAGAGTTTATAAGCACTTTTCACAACTCTGAGACCAGAGCTGGGTTTTGTTGTCACGGTAACGCTAACAACAACCAGTGGTGGAAGGTAACGAGGTAAAATTAGTAAAAGTACTTTACTTAAGTAGCACTTTTGGGTATCTGTAGTTTACTCAAGTAAATTATACAGTGGATACTTTTTGCTTCACTACATTTGAGAGCAGGTATCTTTCTCTCTAATCCACTACAGTTTTGAAATGGAGTGAAAAGTAAAAAGTACTTTCCATTTGATTTGAGGGCTTATTTTTACGATGTTCGTGGTAACTTCCTGACTAAAGTTTTCGAGTCTAGGCTTTGGCTTTAAGCAAACAAAAATAAATGACACAAAATTCATAAGAGATCTTTAGAAAATTGTTTGTTAATGCAACTGTTGACCAAAATATGTATAATTTTTAATCACTATCACTACATTTAACACTTCAGTGAAATACTTTTAACTTTTTCCTCTTAAAGTACATTTCAAAACTTTTATTTATGTACTTTTACTTGAGTAACTTTATGCCTCTGTATCTGTACTTTTACTTAAGTAACCAAATTGAGTACTTCATCCACTGCTGACAACAACTAGCATGCTAACACACATTTCCTGCTTCTCTGTAATAACAAAATACTTTATACTTAGCTGCAGACAGTACACAGTGAACTTACTTCGACCTCAAGTGCTGCTTATACAATATATATGGATCCAGGCCCTTTTTATAACACAGTATCCAATAGAAGTTATTGGTCTTCATTTCCCAGTCGTTTATGTGAACTGAGACACATGTGTTCAATCAGACCCTTTTCAGCATTAGTTTAAATCATAAAACATTAAATATATATTCAGAGAAATCCAAAGGAGTCAAATAATGCTTAATACGTCTCCTTAAACTGCACCGCCCGCTGTTCTGTTGTCAGCTAACCGCACGCTTTGAAAGAAACGCAGTGTGTGAACTTCCATTTGCCATTTCAAAGTTTGACATGCAGGAATTCTGGTCCGCGCCCCCCTCCCCCCGACCCCTCTCTCCCTGTAGATCTTCTTTGACTGACACATGACCTTGGCTTTCCCTCCTCCCATGTTTTATTGCAAGTCCCGCTTCTCCCAGAGTGCTGTCACCGTCTCTGTACATAGATGAATGTTTTGGGGTGGAGCGTTGCATTCTGGGATGGGCAGATGATAGTAGAGGAGTAAGGTTTGATGGGGGGAGAGTGGAAAGAGACATTTTGAGGAAGCATCACGCAAGCATCGCTAATCGTAAGCCGCGATGCGTGGGAGTATGTCAGGAGTATCGAAAATAGATACTAATCGATACTAAAACTAGTGTCGAAACTAGAGACTCATTTGAGCAAGTATTGATGCTTAAAAAGTCACATCGATAGGACTTTCCTGATTAGCTTTAGAATGATCTTGAGCTGTATCAGAACAAGTATATGACACATAGACTAGTATACAGTATAGTATATAGGGTATAGTATAGAGTATGTAGTATGTAGTATAGTGTGGGTGAATGGGTGAGTGTTTCCTTGATGTAAAGCGCTTTGAAGGGTGAAAAGGCTTTAAAAAATGCGACCATTTACCATTTATTGGCTTAATCTTTTTAGTAATAGTAGAATGTCTAGAAGTACGTTTTATATTCTTTTTGGATAAATTAGCGAGCCCAATGGGTCAAATTTGGCCCTGATCCTAAATTTGGGAATAAGGGGTTAAAACTGAAAAAAGTGGATATTTCAGTGTCCAGTGAACTTATAGCAATAATTTAATGCAATGTTCATAGTTTTCCAAAGAAGAAAATGGTTCTTGGAAATGGACATAGCTAACCTGCTAGCCGCTCCCTTCCAGTGAGCGTGAGCTTGGTCCCGGCTCCATTGATTCTGGCTCCAGTTCACTTTGCATTGAGAAACTGTCACGCCCCTCTCTCTGTAACCGCTGCTGTCAGGCTCATCATGGTCACTTTTTGTCTTAAAGTGTTCATACTAACCAACTCTTCATGATCCTGAGGTTTTTATTTAGCTATTTTGCTCGTATTTCATCGGCTGTCAATCAAACCCACAATTTTGACATCGTTGGGCGTTACCTTCAACAGCCGCCTTCCCGATTGGCTCTTTGGTCGCTATGATATTCACAACTGGAATTCCAAAAAAATGAAACTCGGCTCCAAATTCGCCCCATAACTGCTAGCATCGATGAGCTTCATTTGACCGGAATCCGAACGCTATGGGCTTTTCGCCTTCTTTCCCCGAGGTCGCACCCATTAGAGTTAGCAACAGGTTTGATTGACAGCCTTACTAAGCGCCCGTTCCCTGCTAAACCAGCGGTGCCGGCAAGAGGAGGCGTTACCTTCAGCAGCCTTGTTCCCGATTGGCTCTTTGGTTGCTATGATACTCACGATTGGAACTCCAAATATGGAACGTGGCTCCAAATTCGCCCCATAACTGCAAGCCTCGATGAGCTTCATTTGACTGGACTGGACACTCCCTTAGTCCACTTCTTTACACAGTCTATGTCTCTACTTCATGTCATTTTCAACTTTCAAACAATTGTATTTGACTTTACTTCATAATCTGCCACTTAACTATAAAACTATGATGGCACGATCCCACCAAACACAGTAATAAATCTAAAACATATAAACCTGTCATATGCACGTTAAGGTTTCTAATTATATTCTGCGCTGGTGTTGTAACCTCGTCACTATAAAACCACACACAGAGAGAGTTACCTGGTGAGAATAACGCACGCTGCTCTTTCAAACGCTTTTACGCTGCGCAGTTGTCACCGAAATATCATTCCCAATTAGTCTTTTACCGCTCTGACGATTTACCATCACCGCTCTGTCTCCAAACGACTCGTAATACATGCAAATATTCAAGGTGTCCTGCTATTCCTGACTCGTGTCGCTCATCTTGTCAATCACAAGCTGTCGATTCCTGTTGCGATAACATTATAAATAGCGTCGGTTGATCTGTTTTGTGTTTTTGTGTTTCAGATTCGAGTGGATGGCCCCCCACATGGAGGTGTTCAGTATGAAACCATCTCGGTGATAAAAGACGGCAGCCCGGTGCTCAGAGATATGGCTTTTTCTCTGGACCGCAACTACCTCTACGTCATGTCCGAGAGACAGGTAGGAGCGGTGGGCTTGGTTCTGGCTGTGTGTTTAATATATGCAAAAAGGTTCCTGATTGTGATGAAGTTACTGCAGCGTCTGAGATGGTCACGGCTGTCGTCAAAGTTATTAAAAGTCCGATATTACGCAAAATGGACTCTTGTGAGCTTTTATCCATGTTACAGTGTTGTTACCTGTTCAAAATCATACCTGAAGTTGTGTTTTGTTTCATTCACACATGTTTGAGTAATCCTGCGTTATTTATCTACATCGCCAAAGCTCAAAATGCTCAAAATGTTCCACCCTGTGATGTCATCAAGTGGTAGTTTTCAAGTTAACAGCTGTGTTTTGCCTTTAGTTCAGTTGAGATTGGCAATTCCAGGGCTAAAAATCATCCAAATGATTCTACTGAAGGTGTATGGAGTTTAAAAACACAGTTGAGCACTTCCTGTATTACCACATGATGACATCACAAGGTGGAACAGAGTGTTTTCTGTTTGAGAGAAGAACCTAAATTTGGGTTTGTGTGTTAAATGAAACACAACTCCAGGTATGTTTGTGATGAGGAAACATTATAACATAGATCTGAACTCGTGTAATGTGGGCACTTTAATAACAGGAAGAAATCAGATATGTTTATGTGTGTAAAGCTGAAAAGGGCTTTGCTAAAACGTTACATAAGCAGAAGTGGAAATGAATGTTCTCATGGTAGTTAGCAAGATGATTTTTTTTAACTGTTGGTTTGGTCCTGAGCTCATTTTAGTCTTATTTTTTTATATACAAATATCTTTTGTCCAGTACAGACTTGTTCCTTGTATGTTTTAGTCATTACTGATGCTTGTTTTTTTACTTTTTAGTCAGCAAAAATGTGACTAGAACAAAAAAAAAAAAGACTATGACTAAATTCTAGTTGAGAAAGTTATAACTGGTTTGGGACAGTTTGATGGAGTTCGCTGGTTTTGTTTTCAGTGCCTTAGACAGGGGTGTCCAAGCTATGGCCCGGGGGCCAAATGCGGCCCTCGGACCAATTTTTATTGGCCCTCAGACCAAATTTGAGTAATCCTACCAATATAACCTAAATGATCACATTGCATCGTCATACAGACCTAATACTATATTTCAAGCCTTATTTAAATTATGCAGTCAAAAGTAAAATACAGTTAAATACAGCCATCTGAATTATCCACTGTATTGACCACTGGCCTCCATGTCGAATATTTTTCAAGATATGGCCCTCGGTGAAAAGAGTTTGGGCACCCCTGACCTAAGACTTAAATCGCCCATATTACGCTTTCTGCTTTGTCTGATCAGTGTTATAATGTTGTTTCCTCATCAAAAACAGACCTGGAGTCGTGTTTTGCTTCTTGTTTGCCCATTTTTAACACACAAACCCTGCATATTTAGCCTGAGCTCTTCTCTCAAACACAAAACGCACTGTTCCACCTTGTGATGTCATGTGGTGATCCAGGAAGTGCTCCACTGTGTTTTTAAACTCCGTACACCTTCACTAGAATCAGTTGAATAATTTCAGCCCTGGAATTGCCTATTTCAACTGAACTAAAGGTAAAAGGTAGCTGCTAGTTTGAAAACTACCACTTCATGACATCACAAGGTGGAACAGAGCATTATGAGCTTTAGAGATGTAGACAGACTAATAATGCGGGATTACTCAGACATGTGTAAATGAAACAAAACACAACTCCAGGTGTGTTTTTGATGAGGGAACAACATTATAATAACATAGATAGACAGAAAATAGTGCAGTGTGGAACCTTTAAGTGGCATTATACGATGATCCGATTCTGTTGGACTTTTATGGTCGTTACTGTTGTTTGATTTGAAGGTTACGGGTGGGCGATATGGTTTATGGATATAGCTAAGTTCAATGCCATGCTGTCGAAGATTCAAGGTAAAGCAATAACATCTCCACGGCGACAAGTACGCAGCAGCCCCTTCGCCAGAAAAGTTACATAACACTTGAGTTTTGACTAATCCAAAGATAAAATTCGGGTCTTTGTCTTGTCCTGATGCAACATATAAGTCTTAATGACGCTGCAGCTTTGACCAGGATGTGCCGAAGCAGTTTTGGTTTAAGCGGCTTTAAAACGAATCTCCAGCGGTGCCTGAGATGGCCTCACTCTCCTCATCAGCTCCTCGCCACCCAGAGCCTGGCTATAAATATCCCACACGGCTCAGCGGGGGACACGGTGACAGCGTTTGATAATGAAACTGAACAATGAGGGCAGGAGAAGAGAGGAGAGAGGAGAGAGAGAGACAGGAGAGACAGGACAAAACTGCTTGGGAGGAGATGGAGGGAGGAGAGCGATCAAGGCGGGCAGTCAGGACAGGAGAGAGGGAGGAGAAGAGAGAGATGAACAGGGAGAAAGCGAGAGGAGACAGAGAAGGAGAGAGAGAAGAGAGATGAATAGGCAGAGAGAGCAGAGAGGGAGAAGGGGACTGAGAAGAGAAAGAGATGAATGAGGAGAGAGAGGAGAAGGAGAGCAGAAGAGAAAGGAATAGGCAGAGAGAGCAGAGAGGGAGAAGGACTGAGAAGAGAAAGAGATGAATGGGGAGAGAGCGAGAGGAGAGGGAGAAGGAGACAGAGAAGAGAGAGATGAATAGGGAGTGAGAGAGAGAGAGAGAGGGAAGGGAGAGAGAGAGAGAAGAGAGCATGGATAGAGGCAGAGAGAGAGAGGAGAGGGAGAGAGAAGGAGAGAGAGAAGAGAGAGAAGAAGAGGAGAGAGAGAGAGGGAGAGGGAGAAGGAGAAGAAGAGACAAGAGAAGAGAGAGAGGAGAGAGAGAGAGAGAGGAGAAGGGAGAGAGAGAGAGGAGAGGGAGAAGGAGAGAGAGAAGAGAGACATGAATTGGGAGAGAGAGAGAGAGAGAGAGAAAGAGATGGAGAGAGAAGAGGAGGGAGAGAGGTGGTTAGAGAGAGAGAGGAGAGGAGAGAGAGAGAGAATGAAGAGAAGATGGAGGGTGGGAGATAAAGGAGAGGGAGAAGAGAGAGAGAGAGAAGAGAAGATGGGGGGAGAGAGAGAGAGAGAAGGAGAGAGAGAGAGAGAAGAGGGAGAGAGAAGAGAAAGAGATGAATAAGGAGAGAGAGAAGGATGAAGGGAGGAGAGAGAGACGACAGAAAAGAGAGAGGGATGAAGGGGAAGGGAAATGGGGAGAGAGGAGAGGGAGAAGGAGAGAATGGAGAGATGAATGTGGAAAGAGAGAAGAGAGGGTAGAGTAGAGAGATAAGAAAGATACATTAAGGGAGAGGGAGAGAGAGAGGAGAGACAGAGAAGGAGAGAGAGAGGAAGGGATATAGAGAGTAAGAGAGAGTGAGCAGAGAGAGAGAGATGGGGGGAGAAAGAGAGGAGTGACAGGAGAGGTGTGGAGTGGCAGATATATAAAGGGATATAGAGGACGGGGGATGGAGGCGACAGTGAAGGGAGAGAGAGAGTGAGTGATGAGGAGCCGGCTGGACCAGCTCGTGACACAGTGCAAGGTTAGGCTTTCACACATCTAATGAAGTGACATCGCACCACGCTGTCCACTGGGGGCGCTGTGCTACACTTTTGTAACAGGATATTTTAGGCTTTTAACACCCCACCTGTCCATAAAAAGTACCTTCCCAGATGAGAACGTGGAGTATTTTTTACCTTTCCCCCTGTTTCATTTCTACTGTAGCTAGATTTTAGACTCGTGCAGCCATTTGATCTTGTATTAAAAGTTCCCATATCAAAGCAACATCATTTTTTGTTTTGAATTGTTAGTTGCTATGGCGACTGTCCTAACTTTTCATTACTCTGAAATCTACGGATACTGCAAGTTAGAAAAAAGTATGCTAGAAATATACAGCATTTGACCCATCCCATCATCACTGAGACAAGTAGATGAAGGTGCCATGCCACGTTACTGGTCAGATCTGTGGAGAGGCAAGCCTGCTCACAGTGTTTTCTCAGACCAGGGGTGTAAAACTCAAATTCACAGGGCCAAAATTAAAAACTAAGACAAATTTATGGGCCAAACTCAGTATTTATTGAAAAATTGACTGCACCTGACATGTAATGTTTAACCTTTTCATATGGAAACAAACTTTAGTTTTACTTAAACACAAAATCTGGAACAACTCAAGCTTGATATTACAAACATATGAGCAATTAAATTTGAAATAAAATACACATATGTAGCATTAATTCCTTATTTAAATAAAATATATTATGTCTCTCTCTGTAGCAATTAATTTGGCCGAGGTGACCAGTAGCTTAGTTGCTAATGAGTGTCAACAGAAAAGGAGGGGAGTTTGCCGACTGCAGCGAACTAGTAAAGCATTCTGGGATTTAGAATTA
This sequence comes from Periophthalmus modestus, assembly GCA_019594935.1. NCBI lineage: Eukaryota > Metazoa > Chordata > Actinopteri > Gobiiformes > Gobiidae > Periophthalmus > Periophthalmus modestus. The sequence goes on from JAIEZT010000084.1 coordinate 28,092,333, forward strand.
AAATTAGTGGTGCATGCACTATATACCAGTGGGCCAGCTCTAATGCACATTTGATATGATCTCACGGGGCAAATAAAATTACACTGCGGGCCAGATTTGCCCCCGGGCCTGAGTTTGACATGTATGTCTTAGACTGTAGAGTGTATATATAAATAGACATACAGTAGCTAACCTGCCAGCTGCTACGTTCAAAGTAGGAAGTGATCATGGGCGTGTTTCCGGCTCCATCGACTCTGACCCCACTTTCTATTGAAAAAGTGTTGCCCCTCCCTCTGTAATTGCTGCTGTTGGGCTCGTCATTTTGGTTTTAAAATGCTCTACATGATACTGGCATTTTATTTCACTGTTTTGTTCATGAATCAAGATATGAGCATTAATTTCAGACGGGAAGGGGCGTTACCTTCAACATCCTCGCTCCGGCTTGGCTCTTGTTTGCAGATACTCGTGGTCGGAAGTCCAAATATGGAAACTCAGCTCCAAATTCGCCCCTATAACTGCTAGCCAAGCATCATTTGACTGGAGCTGAATGCTATGGGTGACGTCACACTCAGTCCACTTCTTTATACAGTCATGAACACAACATGCTAACTTTTTTTTTGTGCTACATTCAAAATCTACATTGTGTGCTAAAATATGCAACTCTGAAAAGGACTTCCAGTTTTTCAAGGACAGTAAAGGCGTTGAAAGAAATATTATGGGACGCTGTACAGAGCTGAAATGGGTTGTAAAAGTGCCGGTACAGAAGTTGTCGAGTGGTCGCCACGGAGACGGGCGACATGCGCGCCTGTCGGTCCCTCTGATAGATGACCATCCTCTGGTTTTATCTGAGCTTTTAACACTGAATGAGAAGAGGACTCTCAGCTCACAATGTCCACAGGAGCAGCGCACTTAGACAATAAGAGGCGCTGCTGACAGGAGAGCAGATGATGGAGAGCGACTTACAACCGCCTCTGGTACTGCTCACTTATAAAAAAAATATATAAATAAAATAAAACAGAAGCGGTTTTGTGTATTGGGTCAGTTCGTTCCTGTTTTGTAGTGTTTCAGCAAGCGCCCTGCTGCAGTTTCTATTCAGTTTTTTGCAAGAATAATGATAGGGCTGAACGATTTTGGAAAAAAAATATGTAAACTCAATTTTTCAGACAATAGAATTCGGTTCAAAGTTCACATTTTAATCCAGAAGAATTCACAAAAAGACTTAAAGCAGAGCTGACAAACTAACACAAGAATCACATTTCAGAACAAGTTTGTACAGAAGTGAACTACAGGGTTAGCCGTTTTTATGCAGAATAAAACCAGATATTTTGCTGATGATACTTTAAAAATGTATTTCCGATTTGCTACTTGCTTCCATTAAAACTGTGGCTTTGATTGCAATAAATCGTTTGCCCTAATGCCATTTTTACCTAACAACATATGCGTAAGATGGTATGGTGGTCCTGGCTTTTTAAATTTTTTTGTACCCAAGCTTGTAGTATCTGCTTACCCCAACTTCACCACGAGCAACGCATTTTGAGAGCCATAATAATGGAAGGGTATTAAACTGCTGTTGTGTCCTTAGGCAAGACATTTGACACACATTACCTGTATATGACTCTGTGTTTGAGTGAATAGATTGAAGAAGAAAAAGAGTTGACCCTGACACATTTCCCTGATTAATATTTATGTAATTTATGCTTTCATTTGACCCATTCATCAGCTGTAATATGACATCATGCAGATAACAAAAAAAAAAAAAAAAAAAATTCCCAAAAAAACAATAGAGAATTGAAGAGAAAATGGAGAAATATAAAAAGAGTTGACCCTGACATGTTTCGTCGTTTAATATTAATGTAGATTTTGCATTCATTTGACCCATTCATCAACTGTAATATGACATTATGCACTTATAGGCAGATAACAAAAAAAGAAAACTCTCAAAAAAAACCCCAAAAACTCCAAAAAACAGTAGATTTAAGAAATGATAGAAAAAGAAAAAGAGTTGACCCTGACATGTTTCGTCGTTTAATATTAATGTAGATTTTGCATTAATTTGACCTACTGTAATATGACATCATGCAATTGTAGGCAGATAACAAACCAAAAAAATAAAAATAAATCAAAAAAATCAAACCCCAAAACCAATAGCTGATTTTAGAAAAAAAGAGTTGACCCTGACATGTTTCCCTGTTTAGTATTAATGTAATTATCCATTCATTTGACCCATTCATCAGTTGTAATATGACATCATGCAGATAACAAAATAAAAAAAAACAAACAGTAGATGATAAAAAAAAAAAAAAAGAAAGAAAAAGAGTTGACCCTGACATGTTTCCCTGTTTAGCACCAGCTTTACTCTGAGCTTTATTCAGAGCATGAAACAGCCTTTTGATGTTGGGCTCAAACTGCTAGTCATCTGAATGAGCCGTGTGTGTTATTATTATGCAGTGTGTAGCCTCGTCGTCTCCACTCTCACGGGCTCTGGCTCACTGCAGACACTTCACATCTAATCCTAAAATAGCCACTCCCAACCTTGACCCCTTGTTGTTCCGTATCAATATGTTAATGTGCAAACTCCCTAATGAGGCTCCACTGTATAATATACGGGACAGTACTGTATTATGGCTCGATTATGTTAAACTGACTTCTTCTAAAACATATCTGTAGTTGTGTTTTGTTTCATTTGCCCATGTTTGAGTAACACGTTATTATTAGTCTGTCAAGCAGTTTCCCCCCCCCCCTATATGTTTATACCACGGTTGTCCAAACTTACGGCCCAGGGGCCAAATGCGGCCCTCAGACCAATTTTGGTCGGCCCTCATGACTCCTTCTAAACTGGCCCAATTGATCAGGAAGTATGTTTTTTACTACAAAGTGAAGATATTGTACCTCTATAACCTCAATAACATCATATTGCATTGTGTCAGACTTAAAAATGGTGAAAAAAGTGTGGACACCCCTGGTTTATACCTTCTTTCACTGGTCCGCCACGTGCTGTTTCCATGGAGATGTAATTCCTGTGCCTGGAATGTTCCGCATTATGCCTTTTAACTCACCTATCCAGCACTTATTCAGTGTTTTTTATTGCTCAAAAACACCTTTAAAAACATGTATTCGTACTATGTTGGCTCGCCTCTCCACACATCTGACCTGTAACTTGTCCTGTTAGCATCATATTCTTGTCTCCATGGAGATACACATGTTTAATTCCAAATTAGCGAAATATTCCAGGTAAAGCAAAAACAGCCCCATGGATACAAATATGTGTTAGCCAGAAAAGTTCCACCAGAAAAGTTCCATAGGGTGTCTTTTAAGTTATAATACGATAAATGATGCGATGATGTCTGACGATACTTCAAACACCAGAACAATCCGTACTTCCTTTAATTTTCGAGCTTCCATCCAGCTCATGTTGCATTGGAAGTCATAGGAGCCATTTGACCTCTGTGCCTAAACGTAACCCGGGGCGATGCTTTAAGGCGTGGAACATCACAGCACCCGTCTGGATCTTGGCACCCGCTCGACACCCGTTCTTCCTGCGTGACGAGCTGCCGGCGTCTGAGGCCAAGCTCGTGCGGATGGGAGTCTCGGAGTACAAAGGCGGGATGATATCAAACGGAAATGCAGGGCAGATTTTGGCTCCAGATCTGTTTCCTGCTCAGAATAACAAACAGGTTCTTTGTATAGACTGGGACAAGGACAGAATGGAGAGTGGAAGGGTAGGGTGGTAGTAGTAGTAGTAGTAGTAGTAGCAGCAGTAGTAGTAGTAGCAGTACATAAGTCAGCAACTCAACATGAGTGTCATATAGCGCTTGTCCATGTGCTTCAAGTCGCTTCACGATTCCATGCATTATTTATTGATTCGCACTAGTGCTAGTTGTGGTGGTACTAGTGGTAAAAGTGGTGATAGTAGTGATGGTGGTGGTAGTGGTAGTGGTGGTGGTGGTAGTAGTAGTGGTGGTAGTAGTAGAAGTTTTGGTGGTGGTAGTGGTAGTAGTGATGGTAGCAGTAGTGGTGGTAGTAGTGGTAGTGGTGGTAGTAGTAGTAGTTTTGGTGGTGGTGGTGGTAGTAGTGGTAGGAATAGTGGTAGTGATGGTGGTAGTAGTGGTAGGAGTAGTAGTAGTAATGGTGATAATAGTGGTAGTAGTAGAGGTAGTGGTGGTGGTGGTAGTAGTAGTGATGGTAGTAGTAGTGGTAGTAGTAGTGGTGGCAGTAATGATGGTAGTAGTAGTGGTGGTGGTAGTAGTGGTGGTAGTATGTGGTGGTGGTGGTGGTGGTAGTAGTAGATAAATAAATTAATAAACATCAGTCTCACATAGCACTTTTCCATATGCTTCAAGTCACTTCACAATTTCATGCATTGTTCATTCATTCACAGTAGTAGTTGTCTTGGTAGTAGTAGCAGTGGTAGCAGTAGTAGTAGTGTCTAAGTATATTGTAATAGCAAAGAAAATGTATCAATTGTTTTCAAGTCATTAATAATCAAAGCTTCAATTGTTCAAGTTCCTGATTTCACAGCCAGTCTCACTTGTACTACTGTGTTAATTGTCCATAAGTTGTACACAAGTAGTAGTGTTTTATGCAGTATTTGTTTCCTGGGGGTATGCTGCGCACTGGTGGAAATAGCTCTGTCTGCTTTTCACACGTTGTCTTGTGTTGTGGTGAGACTCGGAGCTGTAGGAAGTGTGAGACTGTAGTTAAGTCAAACACACACATTTATTTACATCCCCGAGAGAAAGTGAATAGGCTACTGTGTCATGAGAATATAAAAACATTTGGAGAAAGAATGCAGAGTAAATTTATGTAGTTTTTGTCTCGGTAATTGCAACTGACTGACAAGATATTTTAAAAGAAGTTAGTTGTGGTTATCATTAAGTTACTATTCTCTTTAACAGTTGTGTATTTGTGCAAAATTTGTCATATATACAGTGGTTCCTTGTTTATCGTGGTGGTTATGTTCTAAAAATAACCCGCAATAGGCGAAATCCGTAAGTAGTCAGCTTATTTTTTTACATTTATTATATATGCAGCTGTAAAACCCCTCACCACACACTTTATACACTTTTCTCAGACAGACATTAACATTTTCTCACATCTCTCTTGTTTAAACTCTCTCAAGTTCAAACCTTCGTAGGCGCCTTTGACGGTGTAGAACATTTCATCGACGTTGTGGGTTTTGTCGGGGAGAAAACTTACAAACATACAGCACTTCAGAGACACACTGCTGACTCTGCACGTCCCTTAGCCAATCAGGACACAGAATACAATGCATACGCTATAAAAAAAACAAAAAAAAAACATGCAAAATTGTACCAAAAAAATCAGCGAAACCGCAAAGGATTATAGCGAGGGATGAAGCATAAGCAGCTCTTGAGGCCAAAATAAGTCAGCTGTGTACCGTATTCATGTAATTATAAAGTCTTGTATTGTTTGAGAATCAGGAAGTGTGCAGTTGGCATGCTAGTTGACAGCAAATAAGTTGGCAAATTGTTTAAAATGAACCAACAAAAAAAAAAGTCAGGTACAGTGCCTTCCAGGACGTTTTCTTCAAATATGAAAGGTTGCACTGGTAAGCAAGGCACTCAAATCGCTCACGCATTTGCACACGCACTCATCCACCAGAGTACGCAGACACTTGGGGCAAGGTGGGTTAAGTGTCTTGCCCAAGGACACAGCAACGGCATTCATCTGAAGGAGGTGGAACCACCAACGTGTGGTCCAGTGGATATGACCGCTCTACCGGGGTCGAGAACAGGATTCGAAGCGCCATCCTTCAGATCAGCACAGTTAGATACAGTATTTGATTATATATATTTACTGCAGGACGGTTTTTCTATTAGCAACCCTATATTTCAGATTTCAAAATGTCACTTCGGGCAATAGAGCGTATCAAATCGCATATTTCTTAGCTAAGTCGTAACTCGCTTTCGGTTCGTAAATACAGAATGGCTCTTTCTAACTGGTACTTTTAGGCTATTTCCTGTCAACATAATTTCACTTATTTTCTACATCCACAAACACTAGTATATCTACACAGACTTATAGACTACTGCAGCGGATTGTGCATAGTCTTTAGAACAGTCTCTCGTCCCTTATAGATCACACCTGCTGCATATGTACCGCTCATTTCGTCTCAGCACGAGTTTTCACACATTTCAGTCTTGTCTAATCCTCCAGATCATTATAAACTCCATGCTCACATTCCAAATGTCACCATTATTCTCCAAACCCCGAGATTTAACACGGCTCGCTGTGTTCAGACGCACCAACTCTACGCCGATCGTTGTAGATGTAATGACAATACATATTCTGCACTGTACATGAGCACAGATTGGAGAGGGCACATAGTGGAGATTATAATAAGACTTTATATTGCATTGGAGGTGCTACTAGTTCTGGCACTACTTCTGCCGATGGCGCGATTGCGATTACTACACCTGCTATAAATGCTATTGCTTTTGTGGAAACTATACTACAGTAATTATTATATCTACAGCATCTTTAAAGACTCAAACTACTACACTGCCTGGCCAAAAAAAAAAGTCGCCACCAAAAAAAGGTCACACACTAATGCTTCGTTGGACCGCCTTTAGCTTTGATTACGGCATTCGCTCTGGCATTGTTTCGAGAAGCTTCTGCAATGTCACAAGATTTATTTCCATCATTTTTCATTCATTTTTCACCAAGATCTTGCATTGATGATGGTCGAGTCTGATCTTTTCCAGCACATCCCAAAGATTCTCAATGGGGTTAAGGTCTGGACTCTGTGGTGGTCAATCCATGTGTGGACCTCATTCTTTGATCACAGACGGTTGCCCTGAACCTAGACCTGACCAACTGCAGGAGGCTCGTACCTATTTCCTTAGTTAAATCCAGGTGCTCGCTATTTTTTTTTTGGCAACTTTTTTTTTTCTCCAGGCTGTGTACAACTACTACTGCTTCTGCTGCTGTAACTCTTCACTCTTATGTTGTATCTCTTTGAATTTGTTGTTGGAAAAACAGCCATTCTTTCTGTACTGGATTATGGATATATAATCTAATGTACTGTAGACTTCAGCCTCTGCTTTGAAACCTTTAGACCTTTAGACACACTCCTTCGTGTGTCTAAAGTCCTTCGTTTCATAGCAGGTGATGAATTTAAAACCCATCACTGTGCACTCCATGAAAAAGTAGCTTGGCCATCGCTATCTGTCAGAAGAGAACAGCACTGTATGAAATGTATTTATAAGGACTACTTCATAGACTTCATAGAATATCTCACTCGCTTGTTAATCATTGATACGGAAACTTTTAATTCAAGATCACATGAGTGTATAAGGCTTAGGACTTCACCAAATCTGACGTGAGGAAAAAGGGCTTTTGGCTGTTTTGCTTCACAAAAATGGAATATATTTTAAGGACAAGCAAAAATGGGATACTTTAGTGCCACAAATGCAATTTACAAATCTGGTAATGAAGATTTATACTCACACCTGCTCCTGTTTTTAATGTTTTAAATGGACTTATGAAGTTATTAGTTTTTTATTTGTATTTTTCTGTATTTGAATAGAGCTCTTATTGGGCTCTCCCTGTATAAATAAAGATAAAAAAACACAAAAAAAAACTAAAACTTAATTATGCAGTTAATAAGCCTGAAACTACTGCTACTGCTAGTTTGGTAAAATCGCCATATTGTGTTTTCTTTCCTCATTTTCTCCTGAATGCAGTTCTATGCTCTAACCATAGACTGTATATATAAATGGACAAAGTCTGTGTAATCCCTCAGTCGTCTAGGTCTGATCCATAGCAAAAGACAAAGTTTAAAGTTCGAACTGAAGAAGCGGCTTGGATGAGCAGCGAAACGTCTTTACTCTTACGACGATTTGTTCAGTTGACAGATTTAAACCTCGTCTTTTGCTATAAATGGACAAAGCTAACACAAGAGCCGCTGTGTTCCAAATAGGAAGTGATCATGGGTGCACTTCCAGCTCCATCCGCTTTGGCTCCGATTCACTTCACATTGAAAAATTGTCACCCTTCTCTCTGTAACGACTGCTGTCAGGTTCTTGATTTTGGTCTTAAAATGTTCACATTAACTCACTCTACGTGATCCTGGTGTTTTCATTTTGCCATTTTGTCCGTGAATCAAGATATGAACATTAATAAGAGACAAATCTGTCGCCTTCTTACCCTGAGGTCGCACCCGTTAGAGTTAGCAACAGGTTTGATTGATTTCGTTCGGGATTGGCTCTTTGGTTGCTATGATACTCGTGGTCTGAACGCTATGGGTGACCTCACGCTCATTTCTTCATACAGTCTATGGCTCTAACAAAGACTTTTTTTTCCCCCTATTGGTTGGCCTCAACAATACAATACGAGTGATTGACAGATAAACTTAGCCATTCGCAATAAAGTGTGAACTCTCAGAAGTAGAACATGGCTTTGGTCACTTCTTAAAGGCAATGTAAAGATGCCAAGTTCTCATGAATCATGATAAATTTGAATGCTGACGTTACGGTTGTCAAAAATGCATATGCCATACGGTCCTTCTTAGCTTTGTACATGTTTCCTGCTTGTTCTCAAACGCGTGACAGTTATTCATCTCTGCTCTGTCGACACTTTAGCTGAGGGGCCGTTCAAAGCCACAGGTTGCGTTGCGTTCCCCCAGACTCTGCATAAACTCTGCTCCTGCTGTCTCTCTCCTGTAGCTCTCCGTCTATCTCTCATTGTGCAGATCTGTGGATTTCTGCCAGATCACATGTCTAACTCAAGCCTGTGTGAGCCTGTGGGCGCGACCGCTGCTAAAGCTATTTTTAGATCAGCTGCAGATTTAGAGATTCTGCATTTCCAAAAAAGAGACGATGGTTCAAATGTTGGAGACAGTTTGTCCACTGATCCGAAGGTTGGCGGTTCGAAAGCTGCCCTTGACGTAAAATGTCATTGGTAGAGCGGTTTGATTCACCGACCCGCAAGTTGCCGATGCTATTCCAACTCCCACAGATGAATGTGGTTGTTGTGTCCTTGGCAAGACACTTTTTAACCCATGAACGTGTATGTGGCTGTGACAGACTGTATAAAGAAGTGGACTAAGTGAGTGCGATGTCAGCCATAGCGTTCGGCTCCAGTCAAATGAAGCTCGTCGAGGCTAGCAGTTATAGCGGCGAATTTGGAGCCAAGTTGCGTATTAGGAGTTCTGACCGCGAGTATCATAGCAACCGAAGAGCCAATCTGGAGAGAGGGTGTTGAAGGTAACACTTTTAGCAGGGAGCGGGTGCTTGGCAATGCTGTTAATCAAACCTGTTGCTAACGCTAGCAGGAGCAACCTCGAGGATAGAAGGCGCCTAATTTGTCTGTTATGGACACAACAGCGAAATAAAAACACCAGGATCACGTAGCATGGGTTAATACAAACATTTTCAGACCAAAATGACGAGCCTGACAGCAGCAGTTACAGAGAGAGGGTCAGTAGTTTTTCAATAGAAAGTGAATTGGAGTGAGAGTCAATGCAGCCGGAAGCACGCCCATGCTCACTTCCTATTTGGACCATAGCAGCTAGCGGGTTAGCCATGTTCATTTACATATACAGTCTATGGTGGCTTGGCTGTGTGTGATGTAAAGTGCTTTGAGTGCCTTGGAGTTGGAAAAGCGCTATATAAAAATGTGACCATTTACCATGATTTCATTGTTATATAATCTGGTATTTTTGGCTTAATCTGAGTAGTATTATAGATTTGTTTTAGGCCTAAATGTGACAGATGTGGTTTCAAAATGATCCTTCAAATTGATTGATGTGGCGGTGGAAAAAGATTTGTATAACTTTTCTTACCCCACAGCAAATCAAAATTTCAACAGTAATTTTTTAGGTACTAAGCAAAAGTAATACTCTTAATAATAATAATGTGCAATGAGTTTTCCAAATATGTTCACCTGACACAGAAAATGCCTTTGTCCCGTGTAAGGAGGGAGGCTGTGTGGTCTGAACAGTAGTTTGAACTTGGCTTTAAAACTCCTTGAATCTCCCTCTCTTCTTTTTTACTGTCTACATCATATGAGAAGCCTTACATTCCTGCAACACCTCACTGGGTTTAATATTGCATCAAAAGCCGTGGATTTCAAACTGAATCTTTCGCCCTCCTCAAAAACATGCAGGCAAAGGCACTGGATTAAATGGAACATCGCAGATAGAAGGCACTGGGGTGAGCCCTATTGCACAAGGCACACTTTGAGCTGTCATATACTGCAGAGTGGATAGAGCCTATGGTATAGAAGTAATAATAAAGACTTCACTGTATAGCATATGAAGTACCACAACTCACTGTATATAGATGTACGTGCTAGGCTAGTTCATGAAACGATTGCAAACTGCTTTGTAATGCCCATTTTTCAGTTTGAGGGTATAGTTGGCAAAAAGGTTAGCACATTATTTAAAGATAAATCTCCATTGAAATGCGTTTTATTGTGAGTCCGCTCGCCTCTATGCAGATCTGACCTGTAACTAGGCTTGACGTCACCACCTGCTTGTACCACCACACAATCCCTATCCAGATAGAGTCCGATATATCTTAGTTACTTCACTGGCAGCTTTCATACACTTTGCCAGTTTGATTGATGTACTGCATGTACATCAATCAAACTGGCACATTTCATTTATTTGAGAAATGCTCAAATAAATGAAATGTTGGACCTATTTTAGAATCTGAATCTGAGTCAGTTTTATTGCCATTGAAAAACTATGATAAATAAAAATAAGGACATGCATTAAAATAAGGTAAAACATCGATTTTGATGCACAATTACAAAATATACAGTAGGACAGAACGACATCAGTGCAAGTAGGTTAATTACAGTTATTTAAAGTGACAGTAACTGGTGTTATAGAGTGACAGGTGTTATAGAATGACAGGTGTTATAGAGTGACAGGTGTTATAGAGTGACGGGTGTTATAGAGTGGCTGGTGTTATAGAGTGACGGGTGTTATAGAGTGACAGGTGTTATAGAGTGACAGGTGTTATATAGTGACGGGTGTTATAGAGGGCAGGGTGTTATAGAGAGGACGGGTGTTATATAGAGTGACGGGTGTTATAGAGTGACGGGTGTGTTATAGAGGGACGGGTGTTATAGAGTGACGGTGATATAGAGTGACGGGTGTTATATAGTGACGGGTGTTATAGAGTGACGGGTGTTATAGAGTGACAGGTGATTATAGAGAGGACAGGTGTTATATAGTGACAGGTGTATAGAGTATAGTTATAGAGTGACAGGTGTTTATAGAGTGACAGGTGTTATAGAGTGACGGGTGGGTGGCGGTTATAGAGTGACGGTGTTATAGAGTGACGGGTGTGTTATAGAGTGACGGGTGTTATAGAGTGACTGGTGTTATAGAGTGAAGGGTGTTATAGAGTGACGGGTGTTATAGAGTGACGGGTGTTAGAGTGACGGGTGTTATAGAGTGACGGGTGTTATAGAGTGACGGGTGTTATAGAGTGACGGGTGTTATAGAGTGACGGGTGTTATAGAGTGACGGGTGTTATAGAGTGACTGGTGTTATAGAGTGACTGGTGTTATAGAGTGACGGGTGTTATAGAGTGACGGGTGTTATAGAGAGTGACGGGTGTTATAGAGTGACGGGTGTTATAGAGTGAGGGTGTGTTATAGAGTGACGGGTGTTAAAGAGTGACTGGTGTTATAGAGGACTGGTGTTATAGAGTGACGGGTGTTATAGAGTGACAGGTGTTATAGAGTGACGGGTGTTTAGAGTGACGGGTGTTATAGAGTGACGGGTGTTATAGAGTGACGGGTGTTATAGAGTGACGGGTGTTATAGAGGGACGGGTGTTATAGAGTGACGGGTGTTATAGAGTGACGGGTGTTATAGAGTGACGGGTGTTATAGAGTGACGGGTGTTATAGAGTGACGGGTGTTATAGAGTGACGGGTGTTATAGAGTGACGGGTGTTATAGAGTGACGGGTGTTACAGAGTGACGGGTGTTACAGAGTGACGGGTGTGACGGGTGTTATAGAGTGACGGGTGTTATAGAGTGACGGGTGTTATAGAGTGACGGGTGTTATAGAGTGACGGGTGTTATAGAGTGACGGGTGTTATAGAGTGACGGGTGTTATAGAGTGACGGGTGTTATAGAGTGACTGGTGTTTACAGAGTGACGGGTGTTATAGAGTGACTGGGTGTTACAGAGTGACGGGTGTTATAGAGTGACGGGGTGTTATAGAGTGACTGGGTTATAGAGTGACGGGTGTTATACAGTGACGGGTGTTATAGAGTGACAGATCATATAGAGTGACAGATGATATAGAGTGACGGGTGTTATTCAAATATATCAAATTAGCGTATTTTTGAAATAGATCACCTTCTCTCTTTTTTTAATATTAACATAAAACAATTAAGTGGAAAAAGGTGATGATATATTTAAACAGGGTCAGAATGTTATTTTTGTGCGTAAGTAAAACGACTCTTGGTGCCCCTGGAGGCCAAACGGTGCATAACCGCTCTCTGAAAGTTGTGTGCATCCATGTCACATCCCTTTTTGTTTTGTTGGCTTGTTTGTTCATGCTGATTGGAGCCAGTGTTTGAGGTCTGGCATTGCTCTGCAGTTGACTGGCGATTGTCCACATTATCTCACCCCAAGGCCCAAAAACCCCAGCCTCTTTGTGGAAATTGCTAAACGAGAAATTATCTTTAACCATGGATATTTTGGTCATTTTTAAAACTTTTTTATGACTATATTATCATCGTCGTTGAAACAATACAGTCTCCCATTCTTACATAAACCACTTTTTTGACCTTTACGCTAGTTAAACAGGTACAAGGGGGTATCCATGTGTGACTGCAGCAAAGCGAACCCTCTACTCCAATGCCAATGTTGCCAATGCCAATGTTGCCAATCCACTTTTGTCCCTGTACGCTCGGGTTGTTTAGTCATTTAAACGGTCGATGGTGTCTTCGCCGACCAAAATGTGTATTAATGGGCGACGGTTGCTTGGTTGTGTTCCAAAGGTTGGTGTTCTGAATCCCGATCTCGACATCAATATCATCGGTAGCCTGGTTAGATCCACTGACCCACAGGTTGGCGAAGCGATTCCAGGTCCCACAGATGAATGCTGTGGTTGTGTCCTTGGGCAAGACACTTAACCCACTTCGCCCCCAGTGTCTGCGTACACTGGTTAATGAATGAGTGTGTGAGTGGGTGAGTGGTTCCTTGATGTTGAACACTGATGTTGAGTGCCTTGAAGTTGGAAAAGCGCTGTATAAAAGTGTGATCTTTTACCATGTAGTTGCCTAATTTGGTGTTTTTGGTATTTAAAAGGCTGATTCAACTCATGATTTAAGCTAACCTGTCTTCATAAATCCATTGTTTCCTTGTTTTTTCTGCATACATAGTTGCTTTTACGTCAATTCCCATGCAGCTGTCAGATACACAGAGACACGTAATAGTTTTGAGAACCCCATTTTATTTAGTCAGCTACAGCTCCTGGCTTTTTCAACATGCAAACGAACTTCTATAGCCAACATCTTCCCGCTTTCTTTCATATCTTTGAATACTACAACGTCTCCTTTAGTCTTCTACAAAGTCTACAACTTGAGGGCGGAGGGCGCAGAACTGCGGCTCCGCTCTTTCCCTACGCGGCGGTTGCTTCCTTTGTTGTGGCTTTATCAACACTCTGCAGCGCGCGAGGGATAACTGGCAGTATCCAGTGGGGTCTATGGGGGTCTGGAATTATTGACATTTTATGAGCGGGTTTTCGTTTATTTTGTGCTGCTGTAGCCACTGGCATGCTAGCTCCCCTCACCGGAGAATCAGACTGTATAATGGTGCTTTGCTTTGGTCAGCGGCCAGTCTGCAAAGCCCACGGCCATGCATTATTCATGAAAAACAATCAAGATTTAACATCTGAGGGGGTTTTGAAGTGAAACCTGTGCCCGGGTTCAGTTCTGCACCAAAAGGTTTGTGGGAACAGAAACAGACAATACAAGCAAAGTGTTTAGCGTCGTCACATTAAAGCGGGGGAGGTTGACTTTGTAATGGAACCAGCTTGGTCATCAGTAGGTTTAATGAGCATGGGATTTGATAAATACTCAAAATATACTGTGTACTTCAATGGGAATTGCAAAGCTTCCATAGTTAGTTATAAGTAGTACAGGATTTTCAGTGGTTGGCACAGTACAGATGCCACTTTCCTGTCAATATTCCCCAAGTCAGCTGCAAACATAAATGTAACTTACTTTCACATATGTATAACTATGTCAGTAAATGCATTGTAAATTTACATTACAACTCCTTATTTGATACTGCAGTATACTCAGTGTTGGGACGTAATGAAGTGAAAAGGAGGAAAGTACTATACTTAAGTACACATTGGAGGTATCTGTACTTCACTTAAGTTCATTTTTATGTGGATATGTTTTACTGTTACCTCACGACATTTGAGAGCAGATATCTGTACTTTCTACTCATTTTCTACTTTTTCAAACTGAAAAGTAAAAGTAACATGTTCATAGTTTGAGCGCGACACAGAATATCGAGAGAAAAAAAAAAAAAGCTAAAAAAAAACTACAAATTGAAAATATCTACATTTGAAGCTTTATTAAACCTGAAAATCTGCGTGAATTACTTTTGACTAAGTACATTTTTAAACATGCACACAAATAATTTTACTTAAGTAGACTTGTTCACATCATGAAGTAAAAAGGAGGAAAAGTAGGAAAGTACTATACTTAAGTACACATTGTAGGTATCTGTACTTCACTTTCAAGTTCATTTTTAAGTGGATACATTTTACTTTTACCTCACTACATTTGAGAGCAGATATCTGTACTTTCTATTCACATTTTTTAATCAAACTGAAAAGTAAAAGTAACACGTTTGTAGTTTGAGCAAACAAGAATATACAAAGAAAAAACAGCTAAACTACAAATTCAGCTTTATTAATCTCAAAATCTGCGTGAAATACTTTTACTTTTGACTTTAAGTACATGTTTTAAACACTCACACTGATACTTTTACTTAAGTAGACGTTTTCATGTGATACTTTTACTTCAAATATTGAACTGCTTCTATTGCTACTTTTACCTTTGCAATATATTAAAACAGCCAGTATTTATTTTTTACACACACATTTCAGCCACATAAAGGTTGGAACATGCTCACTGAGGGCTTGTAGATTCCAAATATTTGCGGATTTATTTATTTGTATTTCTTTTATTTTAGTATCGTCACAGTGGGGGCCCGCGGCAGAGGTATTGGCCACTTTAGGGGAGGCTAGTGCCCTCTAAGTCCCCCCTCCTGGCACCGCCCCTGTCACAATGTTTCCGATGAATCATTACAGCCCTAGTATTTTTGATATATGTCTCGTCTTACCACCTTCTCTGTCTCACTTTCTCACTGCCCGAAACGATAAACTTAGACCTCACCAGTGGAGCGTTTTATCTGGTCATAATGGAACGGTCAGAGGGCCGACAGGTGTTGACTTTGTTACTGGAGCTGTGGGCCCGTCCCGTGCTTTATAGCTGTGTGTGAGCCTCCCGCAGAATAACAGTGAATCCAGTGAAATGGGAGCTGTCTAATTGCCAGCTCTTTAAAGATTGAGCGTGACATCCTTTTGGGCATGAGCGACCAAGAGGCTCTGAGCTGCCTTGTAAAACATCCTTAGCTCTAGCCAACCATGCCTCCCCCCTCCTCCATCCCGTTAGCATAGCATTAACTCGCCCTGTCCGCTTGTATGGGACAGTTACATTACAGCACACCAGATTATCACCAAAGAAAAGAAGTCCTATTTTTTCCCTCTTTCCAATCTTGCCAATTTCTTCCAAGGTGCTCATCTGTGAAATTTGAAATCCATGCATGAATTCTTTTTTTTTCCTATCTCTCCCCCTCTCTTTCTCTCTTCGTCTTTTTCTCCCACCCTTCTTTCTCTTTCTCCCTTTCTATCTCTATCTGTCTCTCTCTTCCACACTTCTCCCACTACCCCCTCCTCTCTCTCTCTTTCTGTCTCGCTCAATTCCACCGTTCTCTCTCCCACACCTCCTATCTCTCTTTTTCTCTCTCTCTTCCACCCTGTCATCTCTCTCTTTCTTTCTCTATCTCTTCTACCCTTCGCCCCCCCCCCCTCTCTTTTCCACCCTTCCTCTCTCTGTCCCCCTCTCCCTCTCTTTTGCACTCACTTCCACGGTTTTCTCTTTCTCTCCTCCCTCCTATCTCACTCTTCCCCTCTCTCTTCCTTTCTCTCTTCCCCTCTGTCTCTCTTCTACCTGTCTCTCTCTCATCCCCACATCCTCTCTCTCTCTCTCTCTCTCCTGCCCTCTCTTTTTCTTTCACTCAGTTTCTCGCTCACTTCCACTGTTCTCTCTCTCCCCTCTCCTCTCTCTGTCTCTCTGTGTGTCTCTCTCTCCCTCACTCTCACTCTCTCCCTCCCTTCTTCCACCCCTCCCTACACCTTTGTCTGCTCGCTGTAGTTACACTGGGATAGGAAATGGGTAGAGCGGTTATCACGTCTGAGGAAATAGGATTGGTTCACACTTGGTCCATGCTCAGATTAGCAGACGTGCCTCTGCCTCATCATTATGCAGGTGTGGGGCTTTTGGTGTGGGGCTGATGTGGTGCTGCTAATGGCTATGAACACGGGACTCCTGATCTATAGGCCAGTGATATTTGACGTGGACGGGGATGTTGTAATCTCGTCGGGTTAACGGGATGATATTTAAACATTTATGAATTCACGTTTTGGACATTTCATAGCATATACAATGTAATCAATAGGAAAAACTTCTGGGAGAATGGCAGCGTCGCAATCTCGACTACAACAGTATTTCTCAAAAGAGGAGGTTGCTTTTTAAAGATGCACTCTGAAACTATTCTGGTGGAGGGTCCGTCGCCTGGTTACCGCTTTGCCTGGACTAAACTTGGACTAAACCAGCACTAGAACATGTCCAAACCTGTGGCTGTACTATAACCTCCTCATTTTAAACGACTATACCAGAAAGATCATAGCAATTGTATATCTTTTGAATGGTCAGCTGTCCTCGAAATGGCGTCATATAACAGGAAATTAAAACCCCTGAATAGATAAATATCCAAAATGACCATATTTGGAGCCAAAAGTTACGTTTTAATTGTGATTTGTGTTTTTATCATACTACAAATTGCAGCCAATCCACTGGTCCGAAGGTTGGCGGTTCAAATCCAGCTCTCGACAATATTGGTGCGATTCCTTGGGCGAGACATTTAACCCACCTCGCCCTCAGTGTCTGCGTGAAGGTGGAAAAGTGCTGTATAAAAACGTGACTACTGACCATATTTTCCACGTATTTCCGCCATTGGCCTCCACGCAGCTCTGTCGTTCCACTAACTCTTCCACATTCTCACTCGACCCCCTCTCGCCCTTTCGCTGCCAGGTCTCCACGGTCACTAAAGGGTGACCGCCGCCCCTCCCTCCTCCAGTACAAGCTCTCCGTTGTCCCCCCATGACCCCCTTCCGTGACCCCCTTCGACCCTGCGCTGTCCCGTTACCTCGCTGCTGCCCCCTCCCAACACGACCAGGGCTTTGAACTTTGACCCCTGCCTCTGTGTTTCTCTCTGAAGATGTGTTTCGGTGACACTTGGACAAAACATCCCAATAAGGCTCCTGTCCGCCGCAGCAGAGCCATCCTCGGGCTCGGGCGCCGGAATGTGGTCGATTCAAAATGTCTGACACAGTTTATGGCTTCCCAAACGTTTCCCACAATCCAATTTTCTCACACAAGTCGAGGTGCTAAACAACAAGTACTCCTGGTTTCCTGTGTCTTGTCTGGGATTTCATTATCAAAGCAGCAAATAGAAATGTCCACAAGTCGATACTCATATCAGTGGGGGAAGGTAACGAGGTGCATGTAGTAAAGTGTTGTGCTTAAGTTCAATTTTTAGGTGTCTGAACTTAAATTTACAGTTGACACTTTTTACTGGCAGGTACTTGTACTTTCTACTGCACTTTGAACTGGACTGAAAAATAAAAAGTACTTTTCAAATTATTCGAGGCATTATTTTTTACTATGTTCATGGTAATATCCTGATTAAGTTTTAAAGTTCAAGCTATGGCTTTGAGCAAAAAAAATAAATACACAAAATTCATAAGAAAAATTAAGAAATTGATTGTTTCTGCTGACAAAAATATGTATCGTTTTATTCAGTAACACTACACTTGACACTGTGAAATACTTCAACTTTTTACTCTGAAGAGCATTTTTAAATGAATATTTACTTGTACTTAAGTCGATTTTTCCATGTGGTACTTTTACTTCAGTATTTCTTGCTTGAGTATCTGTACTTTTACTGAAATAACAAAAGTATTTCATCTACTACTGAATGATATATATATATATATATATATATATATATATATATATATATATATATATATATATATATATATATATATATATATATATATATATATTTACAATATATACATACCATTGTGGCCCGTGTGTCAAGAAGTTTGCCCACCCCTGTTCAAGAGTCTCGCTCTTGATTGGCTCTTTTGTTGCTATGATACTTGCGATCAAAATTCCAAATATGGAACTTGACTCCAAATTTGTGCCTATAACTGCTCTAACCTCGATGAACTTCATTTGACTGAAGCCGAACGCTGTCGGTGACACACTCCTTAAGTCCACATCTTTATACAGTCGATGGTTCAAACTGTTTTGTTTCAAAGCCTGAATAAAGTGTGTCTAGATGGGCATCTGGGATAAAACATCTGCTAAAATAATATGCAGATCACTTCACACAAGACTAATTTTCCAAATCAAATCACATTTATTCTGTGTAAAACCTACAATTCAGGTCAAACATTGCCATCGGCGTCCTCACAGCCGTACTCACATTCTGTTGTTTGTATTATGCAGATACAGTTCCTCTTGTGTACGTCGGTGTGATGTGATTGTTGACAGCACAAACATGCCACATATGGACCACACAGCTGCCTAAAGTCCCGCCCTTCTCTCGGCCAATCAGAGCGCAGGAAACATGTCCGCACCTCTGAGCATGTGTTCTCTCCTCAGTGCACAACCACAAACAGGAGCCACACTGAACAGACCATGTATTGTGTCTGTGGCGGGTTTTCAGATTATCCCTTTAAAACAGGGGTCCCCAAAACATTTAAAGCCTGGACCCCACAATAGCTAAGTAACTGACCCGAGACCACCTGCAGTAGCAAAGATTACATACTCTGTGGTATTTTTATTTTAATTTATTATCAAATGACCCAACGACCCCCAGCTCAGGGCTTTGTGACCCTCAAAGGTTTAGTGTTGAGATGCAA
Source organism: Periophthalmus modestus (assembly GCA_019594935.1). NCBI lineage: Eukaryota > Metazoa > Chordata > Actinopteri > Gobiiformes > Gobiidae > Periophthalmus > Periophthalmus modestus. The sequence goes on from JAIEZT010000084.1 coordinate 28,111,601, forward strand.
AATACAAGAACAACAGAATAAAAATATGCTCTTACTATGTTTACTCATTAATAAAACTGAAATCTAGCAATTGAACTAGAATATTAAAGCCCAATTGTGTAACATTTAGCCAAAAAATAGACAAAGTAAAATCTTTTTTTTTTTTTTGGTTGTTCATTGTGTGGAAAAACATGCATCCTTACTGTGAGCGGGCTTGCTTCTCCACAAACCTGACTCTCATTTTGCCTGGATGACTGCCTCTTCCTGCTTATCTCCATGGAAATGTTGTTTTTTTTTGGTCTAACGTTCCACATTATGGAACAAAACTTATCCTCGAGGTTTGGCGGTGCGATTCCAGCTCCTATAGATGTACAGATGAATGCTGTCGTGGTGTTCTTGGGCAAGACACTTTAGCCTCACGCAGCCAGTTTCTGTGTACACTGGTGCATGAATGTGTGAGTGTTTCCTTGATGACATGCCACCTGCAGAAAGTTCCAAGTTTTTGCTTTAAAATGTACCTCGAATAAGATACAAAACACAGTACAAATAATACTAATACTACTACCTTTTATTCTCTGTACCCATCTCAGTTTAACACTACAGGGTGCGATTTGCAGAGGCAGCGGGTCACTTGGACAGCCGCGGGGGTTTAGGCTTAGAAAATCAATGCCTGAGCTGTCTGTTAGCCAGGTGCGAGCTGTTACCACGGCGATGGTGCTAGTGTTTTGCCAGACAGCCCCGTTTGATATTGACACCTGAACAAATGAGGATGAATTCAGCTGTCAATAAGCACATCCAATGTTATTGATGAGGCCATTTAGCTTTTCGTTTGGGAGACGGGACTCTGATCCCTGTCCGACAGCTCCACTTTCTTCACAAAGAGAGTTGCCATGTTGGATTTTCAGTTTTATCATTGTTGTTTTTGGGAAGAATTAGAGGTACCAGATGCAGCCTTAGAGGTTTTGTTCCTTACTTTTTGTGCCTGGTCCAAATCTGACTCAGTGGAATAGTTTGCGTAAGAAAAGGGCTATAGGTGTCAGAAAATATAGAAATGATTGAATTCTTGAATTCTTAAGGGGGAAAAAGTTGATTTGCAATTTTTATTTTTATTATTATGTATTATTTTTTATGTATTTTATTATTATTATTATTAATTTATTTTTATTATTTTTTTTATTATTATTATTATTATTTTATTATATTATTATTATTTATTTTGTTTTATTTTATTTTCTGTATTTTTTATATAGCCATTTATAAAGACCATTTCTGTCTACTAATATTCATTCAGGTCAAAATCTCTAAATTATAGTCAGAAATGTAATAACAAAAAAAAAAAAAAAACTACATTTATTTTATGGTTGCTTAAAAATACATTTAAATAAGTTAAAGTAGCTCTCAAAATAGGTAAGAGGAAAGTATTTTGCTAAGTATTATAAACCGTCAGTGTCACATCATGCTTCGTTTTTCAATGCAATCAATGTATGTGCCATCTTTTTCCAAATAAACTCTCTCACAGACGACTGTTTGGATGCTTTTCCCAGCACATCACAGCGTGTGGAGGATTCGGGATGGTGCATTTAAACCTTGTGATTTCGGGTCATGAGACGCTGCAGCTGTGGGCTCTTCATTCTGTGGTTTCAACTTGTGCTTCAAAGTAAATAACTTCATTATCCCCTCACCTTTCTGCTGCTGATGCTAACGCTCTGCTAAAGCTGTTGGCATGTTAGTCATATGATCAGATGTGTTACATGTTGACACGCAAGGTCCGTGTGTGTGTGGTCGTCAGGGTCAGGGGTCATGAGAGGGTCAAGTTTTTACTTTATGAAATGAATGTTTATTTATAAAAAGGCCCCAAGGTTCCCAGAGTTGAGCCTGGTTTAGTCCTGGCATAGGCCTGCTTTGGTCCTGGTGGATACTTTTTACTTTTACTTCATTACATTTGAGAGCAGGTATCTGTGCATTCTACCCCAGTAAAGTTTTGAACAGGACTGAAAAGTAGAAGTATTTTTCTTTATTGTGTTGAACCTGCTGAAAAGTTTGACAAAAAAACAAAAATAGCAAATAAAAATATACAAATAAAACAGCTACAGAAAAAAGGTCGATTCAGTTGTTTCTGTTGAACAAAATTCAGCACAAATCTGTATCAAAATTACTACATTTGAAGCATAAATACAGAAAATACTTTTTACTCTTTAAGTACTTTAATACTTTTACTTAAGTAGACTTTTTAATTTGATACTTGATATTTTGATACTTTTACCAGTATTTTTTATGTTTTTTCCTGGGTATCTGTATTTAACTTAGGTAACAAAATTCTCCACCAGTACTCTAGGCACAGAATGGCAGCCACATTTCCCTCAGTCTGCCCCAAGGCTGCTGTGGCTTTGGAAGTATCTTACCACCACCAAGTATGGACTTAATGAAGAATGCAGAAAATCGTAAACCATTTTTTCAGTTCCATATAAACCAAAGTGCTCGACTTCCTCTGATCCACACGGAAAAGTAGAAATTTACAAACAGAAATGACTCACGACTCCTTCTGCTGGCATGTACTCACACGAAGCAGTTATGTCGTACACACCGACTCCATGTGTGCTCCGTGTAACCGTTTACAGCCGTCTCTCAGCGCGGCGGGGTCGGAGGTCGCGGTGGGGTCGCTGGTTGACACAGTGTCTTCATCAAACCTCAGAGGTCAGACTGCGGGTCGCTGGGGCCCATCTTTAAATCATGTTTTTATAGCACCCATCTGCTTGATCCGAGCCTCTCAGCTCCTCCATAATGAAGACTGATATGAGAATTATCCCTCCTTTATTGGCAGCGTCGTAGCAGTGGTGCAGTGGGCGTATAGTCAAAGTAATAACACATTAGTCATATCGGACTTTACAGTGTAGCTTGGTGGGTATAGACTTCTGCTAATGAAGGTAAACACAATTGAATCGAAAATGCAATTTGAATGGACAGAATTAGCAAATTGCAAAAGTTGAAATTCTTGAGAACCAAAATTTACTCTATAAACAAAGAAAAATTCCATCGTTTTCTTCATAAAATTGGCGAACGCTGCAGTTTAGATCGGTACAAAGATGTTCTGAAATGTCATTCGCCAGTTCATGTTTCAGTCTTTTCGTCAATTCTTCTGGATGTGTTTAAAAGGTGAACTGTGGACACTGATGGCTTATTATTAAAACATAAACCACAAATGTAACCGTGATTGAAATGCTTGTCCAAGAAATCACAACTAGGAGGCTCCAGGGAAGACCCAGGACACGCTGGAGGGACTATGTCTCTCGGCTGGTCTGGGAACGCCTTGGGGTCCCACCAGAGGAGCTGGAGGACGTGTCTGGGGTGAGGGAAGTTTGGGAGTCCCTGCTTAGACTGCTAGACACCCTAGACATGTCCTCCAGGACAGGTCATAAAAATTTTCTGTCAATAGAAAGTGGTTGCTATAATTTGCAGTTGTGTAAATCTCAGACACAAATTTGGAACTGAAACATCCTCATCATAGCTCGTCCTTAAGATTTAGAACTTTTTGAACCTAATATTTACTTATATATGAGAAAAACGAATGGGCATTTCACTTCCAAAACCAGTAGCTTCTGGCACCTCCACTGAACACTATTCCATCACGTCAAGAAGGTTGCGGGTTCAACCATGGTGTGTAGAGTTGGACGTTCTCCCTTTGTCAAATCTGTTTCATTCAGGTATTCCCCACATCAACCTATTTATGCGCATTCTGCTAATTCCCACGCTATAGTCCTAATCAAGATCATGCAGGGGTCAAGATCAGTAGAAAAGCTGTATACCGCCGAAGGATGGGTCAAATGCATTGAACAAATTGCCCTATTAGGACAATGAAACGTCCCTTAAATGAAATAGTTGTACAGATCTTTGTCACCCTCAACCCACCCTGGCACCCTTCACTCTCGCCCACAAAAGCCTCTAATTTGCATGAGCCCCTGAACAGGCATTGTTAATTGACTTAAGCTCGGATTAGCGCTAATCGTGGTCTGTGCCCTGGAACCATTGGCCAATCCTAACCTCATTATGTGATAGCAGCACACGTCCTGTCAGCTCCCATCAAGGCCCTAATTAATAGAAATGTGCGCACCCCGGTTTGGAGCGCCCTTATACCTCTTATTGGCCCGTTGTCGGCAGCGTCCCATTCCTCGTGTGATTAGCGGAGGTCACTGCACACTTGCTCTGTCTGCAGCTGTCAGGAGAGAGGTCTGATGGGTCCTTTAGGAGTCTCCCCGGGGCTGTTCTCAAATCCACAGAGTAGAGGAGTGAGGAGAGGAGCCAATATAATACTGCAAGGTTACTGTTACTTTGGAAAATAATAAAAGATAACAACAGCAGCTCACTGATTGGGTGTAACGTCTGATTTCAGTGTTGAGCTACTCAGAGAAAATCGCTGTGAGCAGTTGGACTAGTTTGAAAATCTGTAGTATTAAAGTTGTGTGGTCGCTCTCCATGATGACAAGGAGACAAGCCAGGTTACGAGTCAGGTCTGTGGAGCAGTGACCCTACTCGCTGTAAGAATGTATATTTTTCAAGGGTATATAGCAATAAATGTCCTATATTATGCAAAATTGACATGTTATAATGTTGTTACCTCATCAAAAATGTTACCTAGAGTTGTCTTTTGTTTCATTCACACATTTTTGAGTGCATTATTAGGCTGTCTAGATCTCCAAAGCTCAAAATGCTGTGTTCCACCTTGTGATGTCATGCAGTGCTAGTTTCCAAGTTAACACCTGCCTTTTTACCTTTTGTTCAGTAAAGATTGGCAATTCCAGGCTGAAATCATCCAAATGTTTCTAGGGAGATTGTCTGGAGTTTAAAAACACAGTGGAGAACTTCCTGTGTTACCACATGACATCACAAGGTGGTTTCCGTTTGAGAGAAGAATATGGCCTAAATATGCCGGATTTGTGTGTTAAACGTGTGCATGAACAAAACACAACTCCAGGTATGTTTTTGATGAGGAATCAACATTATAACATAGATCAAAAAACAGCGTAATATGTGTACTTAAATGTCATATCGTGGAATAATATCACCATGGAAACAAGCACCAGTAAAGTGACATAATGGACATTTAAGTAACTGACTAAAGTCCCGCTCTGCAGGTCACTGGAGCCACATATTCTACCACTATAGTGAACAGTGTGTGTGATGTGTGTGCTGGTCCATAGAGACTGGAGTGAGTCGGCAGCAGTGGTCCGCCCCCTGTCTGAGCTCAGTCTCTTATATGAGATAATGAGGGACTTAACTCCTGACATCTCTGTCTCTGCAGCCTGCAATGTTCACCATTAACCAGCTGTCTACTGGCCTCACTGGAAGACTTGTTGAAAGGGGAAAAACACCTCTTATAACACATCTGCGAGTTTGAAATAGGGTTATGAAAGCAGTAGTATGGAAACTAGATACTCATTTGGGCAGCCGTCAGTAATGAAACAAAAAATACCACACACAGGACAAGATTAGTTGTATAAGATCACATGGTAATATGAAAGAAACTGTGTATCGTGTCTTCGAAGGAAATATATAGTGTCTCACAGATGACAGGTCACACCTTAGGGGAGTTCAGTGGAATAAAAGATACTTCTTAACGTAATCAACTAGAGTGTGTTAGTTTCAGTTTATACATTTAGCAAGACCACAACGACCTTACAACTCAGGTGGCAATTCACACCTTAGGGGGGTTCAGTGGGATAACAGATATATCTTGTCGTAATTAACTAGAGTGTGTTAGTTAGCCATATATTGCTATGACTTACCAGTATACGTCAAAGGAAATGTATTGTAAGCCTGACATCCTAGTTCCTTGTTTATACATTTAGCAAGACCATAACCATAGAACTCAGATTGCAGTTCACACCTTAGGATAGTTCACACCTTAGGTTAGTTCACACCTTAGGTTAGTTCAGTCTTACCATAATCAACTAGAGTGTGTTAGCTTCAATGTAGTTAGCTTCTCCATTCAGACTTATGTAGATCTGTGACTCACGTATTGCTATGACTTGGAAAAAACCTCATTGTGTATGTGTAATAATTATAATAGCGTTTTGGTAAATGATCACATGGAGGCAAGGTGGGTTAAGTGTCTTGCCCAAGGACACAATGACAACATTCATCTGTGGAGCTGGAATCGCACCGCCAACCTGTAGGTCAGTGGATTCGAACGCTCTTCCGATGATGGGACGGGATTCGAACTGCAAAACTCGTGATCAGTGGACGGTTTACTGCTCTTTCCATAATTTTCCACACAACCAAATTCACACTATATAATCACATACCCAATTATGTAACTCAATATATATATCATTTTACAGTACTAAGCTCAAGTAGACATGAAAAAAAACATTAATTGCTTTGTTGCTATGACGCCATTCAGTCCTTCACATTACTCAAAGATATCACATAGTCCACTACAGGGGAGACCAGTGTGTACTTTGTCAGTGTGATCTGTCCAGTATATCTACCCTATAATTAAGAAGCGTGTCTACTGCCCCCTATCCCCTCCCTCCTCCCTCCATCCTCCCGTTTCTTTCACTGCCCTGTCTGCATTTACAATAGACCTGCATTTGTGTTGTACAGAGCTCCACCGGTGCGCGCTCTCCTCCGCCTAATTGTGGCTTTAATTGCAATAATTATTTACAAGTCCAATTAGAGACAGAGGAAAGTGTCAGGAGCGGAGAGAGAGAGAGTGCAGAGAGGGTGACAGGAGACCGCCAAAGTGAGACAGGAGCGAGACTGACAGGGTCTGGTGGTGATTTGGGGGAGGGCACGCATGGCTAGGAGTAGTACGGTTGCATATATCTGAATTGCAATCTTTTGTGATAGTGGAAGTGGGATTTTACATTAGCTAAAAAGGCAGTATTGTTTAGAGCTAAAAGATATATGTAGCGTAATTAGTGGCATGATTTTCTCTAATAAAACTAGCTAAACCATGTGAGAGGGATCTGTCTGCAGACCGTCACCCAGAGGACCCTCCATGACTTACCTCCATCCCATAGACTATATATATAAATGCACATAGCTAACCTGCTAGCCACCATCTGTCGACTCCAATTAACTTTCTATTGAATGCACTTTCTATTGCTTCTCTCTCTTCGTAGCTACTGCTGTCAGGCTTGTCGTTTTGCAAAAAAATGAAATGAGCTTTAGCACCTTTACACTTTTTTTTCACATTTACTAGCGAACTAAGCCACCACCACTAGTTAAAAAGTAGAATGAAATTGCATAGAAAGGGTAAATTTTAAAAAAAAAAAAAAAAAAAGGAGGGACACGTGGGTGGAGGTGCATCCTGGTGGAGGTCTGCAGGGGTAGGGTCCTCTGGGTGGAGGTCTGCAGCCAGACTGTCTTGAACCATGATATTGGGACCTTTTCAAACTAAGCCCTTTTTGTCTTTTAAAAATGATTAAAAACAGAGAAAGACTGAGTTTGCTGGAGAGAGCCAGAAAAAGAAAAGAAGAAGAAGAAATGATGCTGGAGGCACTTCCTGTTTTTACAAATAACCATGGGTTTCAGTCACATGAGTTTCCCTTGGGCTCCATTTTGAGGACTTATGACCATGCAAAAGATGATATTATGCTTTGCCAACAACTGTAATGTTTTATCACTGAAACTAATGCATACGGCAAATTTGGTGTCTTGCTCAAGGGCACAACAACCTACTAATACGCTGTAACTTTAAATATGCAGTACATAGTTGATTTTTTTTTTTCTAATTTAAACCCAATTGCTGCTTTTTTAGCTCTCTCAAGTCAACCCAATTCCTCCGTCTCATTTTATCCAATCCACTCATTTTGTATTTTGTCTTGCCAATCTTGTAAAGCAACTTCTTAAGCTTTGGCTGCACTTGAGAGACATTTTAAACCTCACTGTGGACACATCTTCCCTGTTTTCTCGAATCATGTTTAGTCCCCCTCCTCACCCTCCGCTGTGCCAAAGAGAGCCTGTCAGACCGCCTTATTAATGTACATGTGATGTGTGTGTTCTGAGCCAGTCTGGTTTGTTTGTTCTGTTTGGCACATCAGCGGGAGGCCTATTTCAGAGCAGTGGTGTTTTTACTGGGAGATGCTGCTACTGCCAGGGCTGCACTTAGCTCCTTTAGCCCCATGTGAGCAGAGTCCAGCTGGGCTAGGGTGGTCCAGTCCTCAGCCTCTTCTCATCACAACCAAAGAACAAACAAAACACCACCGACGCCGCTTTTATCTGTGTTCAGGCTGTTAGGAGCTTTTCAAATGTCCATGGGGAGGATCTGAGGCTACAATGCAGGGCTGGTGTTTGGCAAAGCTGTTTGGTGATTTTGACAGACTGGTGATGGGTGTCGTTGACCTGTTTTATAAAACAAAAATGTAAAAAAAAACAAAAAAAAACTCCAAGGTTGGTTAACATGTTGTCAAAGGAAATATTTAGTTTCTCTGAGATGACAGTTCACACCTTAGGGTAGTTCAGTGAAATAACATACTTTTTACCACAATCAACTTTGGTGTGTTAGTTTCAGTGTAGTTAGAGACATTTATTGGGATGTGACTTACCAGTATACATCAAAGGAAATGTATTGTAAGCCAACACTCTAGTTCCTTGTTTATAAATCTTGTAAGGCTACAACGTCCTTTAGAACGCCGATGTTCACACCTTAGGATAGTTCACTGGAATAACAGATACTTTTTACTTGTGTAGTAAGTTTAGTTTTGTGTTACATAGGGATGTCACTTAACATTATCATTCTAGTTCCTTGTTCATAAGTTTCGCAAGGCCGCAACAACCTTTACAACTGTAATGTTCACACCTTAGGACAGCTCATTGGAATAACCGATACAACTAGGGTGTGTAAGTTTCAGTGTAGTTAGCTACTCCCTTCAGACATGTATAGGGTCATGACTTACCAGTATACGTCAAAGGAAATATATTGTAAGCCAACATTCTAGTTCCTTGTTTATACATTTAGCAAGACTACACCAACCTTTAGAACTCAAATGTTCACACCTTAGGATAGCTTATTGGAATAACTGATACAACTAGAGTGTGTTAGTTTCAGTGTAGTTAGCTTCTCCCTTCAGATATATGTATATAGGGCTGTGACTTACCAATATCCGTCAAAGAACATATATTGTAAGCCTGACAACCTAGTTTACTCAGACAGTTCACACCTTAGGGCAATTCAATGAACTTAACTCTGCTGTAAACAGTTAAAGGGTATAGTTTCAGTAGTGGTTAGCTCCCCCTGTCAGATAGATATAAATCAGTGACTTGCCAGAACTCTGTCAGAAGAGAAGAAACCTCTTGGATGAGCAGTGAAGCAGAATTCAATTTTCTTTCACTTAAACTGTTGCACTATCCTTACATACAGTACAGTACCTGGAAAACTGCCTTTAGATGAAGGGGTCAACGTAAGATTTTAGGCTTACATTCCAGTGCTATAGGGGTCAATTTAACTGTGGCGTTTGCATGTTCTCCCTTTGTCTTTGTAGGCTTCTTTCACATGTTCAGGCTTCTGACACTTTCTTCCTCCTTGAAAGAAATCCAGAATCTCAATGGGTCTTTGTTAAATTAACTAAAAAAAAAAGTACTAATTAGTAAAAACATGTTAGTCAAGTCAAGATTCAAGCATCTTTTAATCTGTTTCACTGGATTACTTGCTGCAATCGCTCTCATATCCTCTCTGCCTGGATAACAAATTCAAGTTGAAATGGGAACAATGAATATTATTCCAAAAACTTGTTATGAATGACACTGCCTCGGCTTTTGTTGGAAGCAGCTTAAACCGATGACAGTACCAGACCATATTCCAAACCACAAAACACTTCTATAGACAGCTCATATGCACACAGACACATTTGAGCTCAAGTTGAAGACGAATGGGCATGAATGGATAACGTATCTCTAGTGCAATATTTGTGAAAAATATTAGAAAGGCACAGGGCAGATAAGGCGTTTGATTTACGCAGGGCACCGAGCGACGCCCGCTGAAATATTACGCTGCTGGTTGACTTGTAAATCGGATATTTGGAGGCAATAGATAGAACCACAAAATGATGGATAAAAAGACTGCGGTGAGGGATTTACCGTGCCAAACCCAGTGCACAACATCTCCAAATCTGCCTTACAATTCCTCACACAAAAAATATGCTATATACCTTGGAGACAATGCTTTTTTAAAATTTATTTATTCCCCAGAAGCGATTGGGGAGCAGTTAATTTGTCTACACACGAGCAGATGTCGGTGCAGTTTTGGAATGGAAAGGAGGAGAGCGGAGGAGAGTGGAAGCACGAGACACAAAGCAGTTTGGGCTCATTATGTTGATTTTTCCCTCTTCTGCCAAACAAAGCCGCCCATGCTTCCACCTTCTCCGCCTTCCAGGCTCCTCCTCAGCCCAAATCAAATGGTGTGCTTCATCTGCGCTGCTGGGAGAGGTGTTTGCCCACTGCCTTTGTCACGAAATCAAATTGGATTAATCATATTACAGAGACTGAGCAGGGCTTTCAGCTCCACTAAGAATCTTTGGTGGTTAACCCTTTAGAACCCAGACAGAATGCGATTCATTTTCTGACATGAAGCTTTGGCCGCTCCGACTCCTGGTGCACTGTAACGTGGCTAACGGCGGATATGTCTAGTGCTCTGAATCGGGTTTTACGCATTTATCAATCTGAAATGGCTTTTGCTGAAAATGTTAGAGAAAAGGTGGAAAGTCCAAGTGAAGAGCTGAATCTGATTGGTCGAAGCGTCACAACCAGTTTTGTTAAGTTTAGATCAGCGCAAAACACGTCTTTCCTGTCGACAAATGCACAAAGCTCTTCGTTCTGCAGGTTTTCATGTTCTCCAAAGTAGACTGAAGTACAACCAGGAGTACTGCCATGTTTGCCTTGGCTTTCACCCAAACCACAATGCTTCGTTAGTAGGAAAATTTAGCGAGTGAGGTTAAGACAACTTGGCAAAAATAGCTGTCAAATCTCGAAAGCATTTGAAAATCTTGAAAAACAGTATTCGCATTAACATAGAGCAGCACGTCTATTACTCGGAGGACACATATCAACAAGTCATATCCACTTGAAGCACATAATAGATCACCCTTATTTTCCTGAGTAAAAAGGCAATCTGTTGTTGCTAACATTTGAGCACGCCGCCTGACACAGTTCAAATCAGGTGCATCTCGCATATATGCACCAATATCTCTCCAATAATGAGCCACGTGTATATTCAAAGGCATTTAATCTATCTGTGAAACACCACCTGAGCCTCGTTACTCAGGCCCGCCTCCCTGATCCAACCCATTCTCCTCTCAGCAACCATCAATCTACACACACACACACACAGACACAGGCACGTCTTCACTCACACGCCCCCAAAGCTGTGGGCTGTAACCAAGACTGCAATCTGTATCTGCACCATACTACAAAAAATGGACATCCAAATTATTATAGGAATTACCGTAATCCACAACAAAAACAATGTATTTAACTGTTTTAGACTGAGGCAATTTCTGACGACCCATCGGTTTCTGAGAGACAATAACTTACGGTAACAAAATATTGAATTGAATAGCGAGAAGTCCTCAAAATGGCACCTGTAAGTCGGAAGGTGGAACGCATGAACAAGCCAATCAGAAATGAAATGAAATAAGTTAAATACTCCTTTTAGTACATGGAAAAAAGCTACACAACCAATTTTCTAATGTAATGTAATGTAATCTATGTCATTTTGACCCATGCTAGTGCAATACAATACAGACACTTGCATGTACTTTTTGTATATACTATGCATACCCTTGTTTGTTCATTTAAATATATTCATTCAACTGTGTCTCTTTTGCTTTATCTTCAATCCTTTTTTGCAGTGCATGTAGACTGGGGGAATCCTAGCAGACAAAGAGCATACACGCGTACACCACCAGCATAAAAAATACAGTGCCGAGTCCCCTGGCGGATCAGAATTCTCTCTCTCTCTGCCCTCCGCGCTCAAATCGATACCCCCACTGGCCCACAAGCAGCCAGAAGTGTGCCAGGACTGCTCCCTCTAAACAACACACACACACACACACGCTGGATACACTATATCCTTGTTGCGTGTTGGTTTGTGATGGCCTTTGCTTTTTCCTTATTAACTCTTCACATGCCGACCGGAGCGTGCGCCTCATTATCGAACGGTCTGGAGATCCCACTGAGAGACAGAGAGATACATTGGACTTAAGAGGAGAGAGCATGGGAGACAAAGAGGGGAAGGGGAGGAAAAGAAGGCTGGGAATACTGCAGGTAGACACAAAATATAGTGGAAAAATCTACAACAAAGAGAGCGAGAGAGATGTCATGCAGGCTTTTTGTCCTGTTGTCCAATCACATACGGATAAAAGATTGTGAATATTAGTGAGTTAAGGCAGTGTTTTCCAATCAGAGGTACGCAAACACTTATTTTAGATTTAGAAAGCGGGTGAAAGGCGAGAATTTGAATACAAAATACGGTATGTGCTTGCGTTTGTTATACAGTTATAATCTCGGACACCTGTGGATCATATTATCGTTATAATTTGGACATTTTAAATCGCAATATTCATCTAAAACCACTTAATACGGCGTGAAGTTGACGGCGCCTCCTATGGATAACTGCACATCTCGCTAGCAAGCTTCGGATTTTTTCTCATTTGTGCCAAAATGACGACACGACGCTGCCAAATCCTACTGGTATCACCGATTAAAAAAATAAAATTGGACGACTTGTACCGGTAGCGGTGAAAACGGGGTAGCAATGATGTAAAGATGACTTAAATATGCACTAAATTCAACTTCGAGAAGGTAAATGTTTAGTGGAAACGACTGTAACATGGTTGAAAGCTTTGCATAATACGTCGGCTTTAAAACTAGAAGTATATTGACAACCATTAACTGACAATACAGACTCCTAATATGCTATGCTAATATTATTATCAACTTTTTTGAGCTTTCTACCATGTTTTAACACTGTTCCCTCACCAAAAAACATGCCCGAAGTGGTTTCAGATGTCATCCTTGCATGTTTGAGTAATCCCGAGGTCTCTCATGGCCACTGTTGGAACCTTTATTTTGGTTAGATACATGAGACCACATCACTTCTCTAAGTTTCAGCCCACAAGCCGGCGTAACCAGCCCTCTGCAGCTCTCCCCCTGCTCCCACCACACGCGGAACAGCCAGCGGCAAAAAAACGAGACTGAAACGAATTTCACTTTTAAATACGTTGTTTTCGAATACAGCGGTCCCTTGTTTATCGTGGGGGGTTACGTTCTAAAAATAACCCGCAATAGGCGAAATCTGCGAAGTAGTTAGCTTTATTATTTACAGTTTTAAGGCTGTAAACCCCTCACCACACACTTTATACACTTTTCTCACACAGGCATTAACATTTTCTCACATTTCTCTCTTGTTTAAACTCTCAAAGTTCAAGCCTTCGTAGGTGCCTTTATTGGTGCAGAACGTTTCATCGACATTGTGGGTTTTGTCCCGGAGAAAACTTGCAAACATACAGCACTTCAGAGTCACACTGCTAGCGATCGATCGTTCACATGCCTCTGCTCCAGCGATATCAACAGAGGCGCCTCTCCGTGCACAGAAACACTTTTAAGTCCAAACTATTTCTGAAATTTGTCGGTGCAGAGCGTTTCATCGACATTGTGGGTTTTGTCCCGGAGAAAACTTGCAAACATACAGCACTTAAGAGTCACTCTGCGATCGGACATTTATGTAAATTTGGCTGAACACATTCTGTACTGTACAGGAGACACGGCGCAGAGGAGACAGATGGACAATTGTCTACAGTCCCTTAGCCAATCAGGATGCAGAACACAATTCATATGCTGTAAATAAAAAAATAAAAAAATAAAAAAAAAGCATACAAAATTGCACAAAAGAAAAATCCGCAAAACAACGAGACTGTGAAAACCGTGTTTTTCAGGACAAAAACAAGTCAACATGGTGATCTAAAAATGTTATGTGGTAGCAATTAATCCCCCGTAGAGCTGGAATCCCTCCCCTTTAAGATACAGGTCAACTTGCACAATTTTTTTTTTGCTAACACATTTTCACCCAATTTCACTGTACTATCCAGCATTACTCGCTAAAGTTGAAACAAGTTCATGCTCATCATAACCTCATTCATGCCAACTCAACTTCCCCCTATCCTTGTCATGTTATTTCCTGATTAATCGCGGCGACTTAAACCTTTTAACACAAACGTCTGCATTCGCTAATGTTTGAAGTGGCTCCTTGAATGCGTACCATTAGCCCTGAGTTTGTTATGTTGCATATATCAGTGTCTAGCCGCCGCAGGTAGGCAAGCATATTCTAATTAGCCAGACGGTTCATTAGTGCTGAGTGCTTTAGCTTGCGAACACATTTGGTTTAAAGGAAAAAAGCCTGGTACTTATGAAGAAATGAATTAACAGACTTGAAGTGGACTCCTCGTCATTATGCTTCCTACTTCCTAGCTCCTCACCTCCTTCTCCTCTCTTTAAATGTCAGCGCAAGACTTTAAAGAAGTTAGAGAGAGCATCGGGGGGCTCGGCAGTTCAAAGTGGGCCGGCAGCGTGGATGTAATTTCCTCCTTTTAGCCTCCTGACTGAATTACCGACTGAGCGGAGAGGCCGGCTCATGGGAAGCGCCGGGACTGTGGTAGAGCCGAAGACAAAAAGGGTACAGTGTGCGGAGATAGATGCTGAGATTAGAGGTACAGAGGTGAGAAAATGTACACTGAAAACGCAGGGGCCTCAGATCCTATCTCCAGTATCGAGCTCCCACATCTTCAGCTTATGAGAAGGGAGTGAATCTGATCTAAGAAGTCTGCCTGTCCTCCCTCTGTTACTTTTCATGCTAACGGGGAGTTCAGGTTTCTCAAAGATCTGCTAGTGACACGGACTGTATTAATGTTGGCATTTGAAACGTGTACATTAAACTTTATGGCTAGACTTCATACACTATATAAATAACCTTCTAGGACCCCTACACTTGACACGCTTTATTAATTTCTCCTTGTTTTTTGGGCTGATTGGGACCCGATGAGTGTAAAAACAGACAATTATCTTTTTACATTATGTAGTTTCACATATGAGGACATTCGTTCTACGTTTTAATCATTTTGATAGAACATTTGAACAATGATCTGCAAAAACTATTTATTAAGTTTTGGCAAATCCTGAACACAGCAATGCCTGTCCTGAGTGTAAAAACAATTGTGTCTCTTGGAACAATGTGGCTCATTTGAAGTGCTCCGAAGAGATGCAGGAAGAGATATGCCTTTACAAAAAAAAAGAAAATTTTTGTGTTGTTGCTGCTCTTGTATGCTTCTTCTTCTTCTAAAAATTTCAAAACTGACCTAGACAACCTGTAGTTTTGTTGTTCACACATGAGGATGCCAAATAGGAAGAGAGCACGGGCGAGCTTCTGGTGCCATCGACTCTGGCTCCAATTCACTTTCTATGGAAAAACTGTCGTCCATCTCTCTGTGAACTCCTGCTGTCAGGCTCATCATTTTGGTCTTAACATGTTCGTATTAACCCGCTCCAAGTGATCCTGGTGTGAAAATGATTCATAGACAAATCAGGCGCCTTCTTTCCCAGTTAGCAACAGGTTTGATAGCATTGACAGCATTGCTAAGCGCTCGATCCCTGCTAAACCAGTGGTTTCCCCCCTTCTCTCCCCTTTAAGATACAACAGCCTCTCTCCAGATTGGCTCTTCAGTGGCTGTGACACTCGCAGTCAGAAATCCAAATATGGTACTTGGCTCCAACTTCAACCCTATAACTGCTTTAGCCTCGACAAGCTTCATTTGACTGAAGCTGAACTCTATGGATGACGTCACACTCCCTTGGTCCACTTCATTTATGCAGCAATTCACAAAAAGAGAAACTAAACCCAGACTAAATCTAATCAACATCCTCCCAGTGACAAGACGTTTCAACTGTTTCAACACTGAGATTTTCTAATTAAAGCGTGAATTAACATGAGTGTGTCATCTGTTGTCTGTAGAGCAGCTTTAGAACAACAATGTGATATATAAAACTTGACTTTTTCTGAATGTTATTAAAACATATCCAGGCATTATTGACAAACCGCGAGAGAGCAGAGCAGCCCTGACTCACACGTCTGATGTGTCTGTTAGATAGAAGATATTGGACTGCATTTAAAAGCTGCTGGATGCCAAGAGGGGATCAACAAAGTTAGACAAATATACTATACCCTCTCTCTTTCTCCCTCTTTCTCTTTCTCCCATCCTCTTTATCTCTTTCTCTCTCTCCTTCTCCCCTCTTCCCCCATCTCTCTCTCCTCTCCCCCCTTTTTTCTCTCAATAAATCCAGCCAATCTCTTCTCCTGATCCCCTCTTCCAAAACTAGCACTTTCTCTCTTCCTCCTCTCTCCCTCTCTCTCCTTCTCTCTCCCTCTTTCTCTCCGTCTTTCTCCCATTCTCTTTATCTCTCTCTTTCTCTCCCGCTCCTCTCTTGCCCATCTCTCTCTCCTCTCCCCCTTTTTCTCGCCAATAAATCCAGCTAACCTATTCTTCCCACCCTCTCTTCTCCAAAACTCTTTTTTTTCTCCCTCTTTTTCTTCCAGCGAACCCCTTTCTCCCCTCTCTTTCTCTCTCTCTTTCTCTCTTCCTTTCTCTCTCTTCCTCTCTCCCCCTTTCCCTTTTTCTTTCTCCCTCTTTCTCGCCAATAAATCCAGCGAACCTATTCTTCTTACCCCCTCGTCCAAAACTAGCACTCTCTTTCTCTCTTCCTTCTTTCTCCCTCTCCCCTTCTCCCTCTCTCTATTCTTCCTCTCCCTCCTTCTCTCTCTTCCTCCTTCTCTCCTTCTGTCTCTCTCATCCTCTCTCCCCTCTGTCTCTCTCGTCCCTACTCTTCTTTTTCTTTCTCCTTCTTTCTCCCTCTCGCCTCTTCCAAAATCCAGCTAACCTATTCTTCTCACTCCCTCTTCTAAAACTAGCTCTCTCTCTTTCTCTCTTTTTTCCTTTTCTCCCTCTTTTCCCCTTCTCTCCTTCTCTCTTCTCTCCCTCTCCCCCTCCTTCCTCTCCCCTCCTTCTTTCTCTCCCTCCTTCCCTCCAATAAATCCTGCTAACCTCTTCCTTCTCCCTCCCCCTCGCTAACTATTCTACTAGCCCTCTCTCTTTTTCCCTCTCCTTCCTTTCTCCCTCTCCCCTCTTCCCTCTCTCTTTTCCCCCTCTCCCTCCTTTTCTCTCCCTCCTTCCCTCCAATAAATCCTGCTAACCTATTCTTCTCGCCCCTTCTTCCAAAACCAGCACTGGACTCATACATAATTGATAAACTCCTGGCTGTATTGACTGCGTGGATTTTTCATCCTCTCTCCTGGTCGATTTTCGTACTCTATTATTTCGATGTTGGCGCTCCCCGTGCCGCCCGGAGACCCCCGTAAACCCCACCCACCCCTCCCGCCCTACTCTTACCGTGTACTGTGTGCATGCTTACACTACCACGGCACTACACATTCATAAACAGTGCCATTTTGATGAATCCGTGCAGCTGGCCCCTCCGTCCAGACAGTGAAACCGAATGCGCTGTTTGTCCGAGGGAGAGTGGGGTCTAATGGATCATGGGAAGGCAACGTAATTACACTTGTGGACATTAAAATGCATGCCTCTGTGTGTATCCAGCCGTGTGAGATATAATAAGATTTAAATTGCAGCCAGTAAGTAATGTAAAAGCGTATTTTTTGTTTTTTTTTAAAGGTACGCTATGTAACTTTTGTTGGGGTTACCTGATGTTAAAGGTACTATATTATGCTGAATTTACTCTTGTGCACTTTAAGCCATGTTATAATGTTGTTTCCTCCTCAAAAACATACCTGGAGTTGTGTTTTGTTTCATTCTTACACGTTTGAGTAACCCTGCATTATTAGTCTGTAACATCTCCAAACCCTCAAAATGCCCTGTTCCACCTTGTGATGTCATGAAGTGGTAGTTTTCAAGTTAACGGCTACGTTTTACCTATTGTTTCAGCAGAGATGGGCAATTCCAGGGTTGAAATCCTCCAAATGATTCTAGTGAAGGTGTATAGAAAGCAAAGTAGTAGAGCATTTCCTGTATTACCGCATGACATCACAAGGTGGAACGGAGCGTTTTCTGCTTGAGAAAGGAGCTAAATATACAAGGTTTGTGTTTTAAACATGTGTGAATGAAACAAAACACAACTCCAGGTATGTTTGTGATGAGGAAACAACATCCTAACAGATAAAATAGTGTAAAATTTGCCCTTTAATGCGGCCTATAATGTTCCACAGTATGGCTTTTCAACTTATGGTGGATGTTTTTACTGCTCAAAAAATACTATTTAAAACATGCATTCTTAATAATAATAATGATAATGAATGAGGGGACAGAGAGCTGGAGAGAGGAGGAGGAGGAGCGGAGAGAGCGAACGGGTGTGGCAGTATGGAGGATTTGAAGTTTATGGAGAGTTTTTTGTGGAAGACCAAACAGAAGTGAGTTGCAATAATCTAGGCGGGAAGTGACGAGGCTGTGAACGAGTACGGCAGTGGACTGTGGAGTGAGGGAGGGCCGGAGTCGATGGATGTTGCGGAGGTGGAAGTAGGCGGAGCGGGTGATGGTGGAGGAGAGGGAGCTGGCGAGGATGACACCCAGACTCTTTACCTGAGGAGAGGGAGATGGAGGAGCCGTCTATGGGAATGGAGAAATGATTGATCTTATGGTGGATTTGGTGCCTACAAGGAGAAGTTCAGTTTTATTGCTATTGAGTTTGAGAAAGTTTGATGTGAACCAGGATTTTATTTCATGGATACAGTTGAGAAGGGAAGAGGGTGGGAGTGTGGAGTTTGGTTTGCTGGAGAGGTAGATGGTAAAATTGGATGTGATGTTTCCGGAAAATGTGACCAAGGGGGAGAAGGTAGATGATGAAAGAGCAGGGGACCGAGAACAGAACCCTGGGGAACACCTGTGGAGATGGGGACAAGATGAGAAGTGAAAGATTTGAGTTGAATAAACTGAGTGCGGTCAGAAAGATAGGAGTGAAACCAAGTGAGGGCTGTGCCAGAGATGCCGATGGAAGAGAGTCTGTTCAGGAGGATGGAATGAGAAATTGTGTCAAAGGCAGAACTAAGATCAAGCAGGAGGAGGATGGATAATAAACCAGAGTCGACAGAGAGGAGAAGATCTTTTGTGATTTTGAGAAGGGCAGTTTCAGTGCTGTGGAGAGGACGGAAGCCAGATTGGAAATGTTCATAGAGATTATTAGAGGACAGATGAGAGTGGAGTTGAGCAGAAGCTGTTTTTTCAAGAATTTTGGCGATGAAAGGAAGGTTAGAAATGGGACAGAAATTATTATTATCTTACTAGGAGCAGGGTCGCTTTTCCGCAGATCGGACCTATAACTTGGTCTCGTGGCATCGATATGTTTAATACCATACTGTGAAACTTTCAAGGCAAAGCTAAAACATCTCCATGGAAACAAACAGGAGGCAGACCCTTGTACATTTAAACAGTGTTAGTATTAGCATTTGGCAACTATATTTTTTAAAATAACTTGACAATTGGTTATTTATTTACTGTTTGAAGGAGGTTCTTGACAATAATTTACTTTGAAAAAAAAAAAACACATTTACCTTACTACAAATACTTCTATACTGTATAATTCCGTTCTGTGCGCCCCCTAGTGGTTGATGGGACCCTATGCCTCTGCGCAGCCTGCTAATACCAGGGGAATAGCATGATTTGTAAGCCATCTGTACTTATATTCAATTTGATCAGTTGGAATCAATAGAAAAAGTATTAAGCCTTCAACTTCAACTCCAAGACCTTAGCTCTGTTCTAAATGCACGATTCCCTGAAGGTTTATGCGAGCTGACATCTATTTTATCACTACTTTTGGCACTACCTATGGACCGGCATCTGTTAAAGTTTGGCAGAGGCGCCTATAGTTCAAAGTATGCTGTCTACGTCTTTGCAGTATTTGAAATAAAACTTGTCTTGTCAATACACCCATAAAAGAACTGCATTTATATCGATGTAGTACACCTCACACGTCTCCAGAATATATGGGGCAGCGCGGGGTTAAGAGCAGAGGAAGCCTTTGGGACGTGGCTGTAGTCATGGCAACGGCGCCGCGGACACCACAACAATGTGAAGATGTTGTAAAAAAAAAAACACCAGACTGTATAGTTTCAGTTTAAATACAGGGTCCTTTAGTCAGGTCACAGCCAACTCGAGCTAACGGCTAACTCAGGTTCACTCAGCGGTCAGCAGACTAAAACTGACCTCTTTCCCGCCCTCTACCTACCTCCTTTTTTTCTCTCTCTGTCACTTATCGTTGCTCCTTCTCCACTTTTTGTGTCCCCTTTCTTTGTTTCTCCCTCTTTCTCTCTCTCTCTCCCACCTTTCTCCTTGTTTCTTCCTTCTCATTTCATCCTCCTTTTCCCACTAACCCATCTTCTTTCTCTCTCCTCCCGTCTCATTCTTATTCTTTCTTTCTCTCTCTTTTCTCTCATTTCATCCTTCTTTTCTCACTAATCCATCTCTCCAGTCCTTTCTTTCCTTATTCCTCCTCCCTCTATCTATCTATCTATCTATCTATCTATCTATCTATCTATCTCTTCCTCTCTCTCATCTCTTCCTCCCTTTGCCCCACTCTCTCTCCCTTCTCTTCTTTCTCTCTCCTCCTCTCTCATGCTTATCCTGTCTCTCTTTCTTTCTCTTTCTCTCTTCTCTCTCATTTCATCCTTCTTTTCTCACTAATCCATCTCTCCAGTCCTTTCTCTTTCCCTAAATCCCCTCCCTCTACCTCCCTCTCCTGCTCTCTCATCTCTTCCTCCCTTTGCCTCCACTCTTTCCTCTTCTTTCTCTCCTCCTCTCTCTTTCTCTCTCCTCCCCCTCACTCTTTTTCTTTCCCTCTCTTTTTCTCTCTCTGATTTCATCCTCGTTTTCTCACTAACCCAATCCATCCAATCTTTCTCTTTCCCTATTCCCCCTCCCTCTATCTACCTCTCCTTCTCTCATCTTTTCCTCCACTCTTCCTTCCTCTTGTCCTCCTGTCTCTTTCTCTCTCCTCCCCTCTCACTTCTTCTTTCTCCCCTTCTCCCTCTTATTTCTTTCTTTCCTTCTCTCTCTCATTTCATCCCCTTTTTTCACACTCTCTCTCTCCCTCATTTCTTTGTTCCTCCCCTGTCACTTCCTCTCTCTCTTACTCTCCTCGCTCCTCCCTTCTCTCCATTTCTTTTCTTACTCTCTCTGTCCTCCTCCCTCCCTCTCTCTTTGGCACACCGTATCCCACCAGTCTGTTCCCCCTGATGCGGTGCCAGAGTCCAAACTGTCCCGGGACAGAGGCTTTTCCCGACACTCGTCCAGTGCATCGTCTCTGCCGCCTGTGTGAGATCATATACATATACATTTATTCTAATGCCAAGTCTGGAGTTTTTTACCTTCTGTTTCTCATTAATCTCAAATTGCACATGTCAAATTGTAAAAAATGAATATGAATGAATGTAAGCTCTGAGGTCTATGTTTTATTAATTCGATTTATATCACAGTGGTGAGTGTTTTCAGCACCACACAAGTGAATTATAGTTAAATCTACAAATCTACTTTTTGGAGTTTTCTACCAAGAATCAAGTGACTGGTAGTGTGTGCTCAGTGTCATAGTGACCAACCAGCCAATCAGGAACGAGGCTGTTGAAGGTAACGCACCTCCCCGCCCTGCGCTGCTGGTTTAGCGGGGAGCGGGCGCTTAGCAATGCTGTCAATCAAACTTGTTGCTAATGCTAGTGAGAGCAACCTCGGGGAAAGAATCGCCTGATTTTCCTGTTATTAATGTTCATATCTTCATTTACGGACACAATAGTGCAATTAAAACCCCAGGATCATGTAGCGAGGGTTAATACGAACATTTTCAGACCAAAATGACGAGGTTCACAGCAGCAGTTACAGGGAGAGGGATGACAGTTTTTCAATGTAAAGTGAATTGGAGCGAGAGTCGATGGAGCCGGAAGCGTGCTCATGAGTACTTCCTATTTGGAACACGCCGACTAGTGCGTTAAGCTATGTCCATTTATATATACTTACTATGGCAAACATGGGCAAACTACGGCCCGGGGGCCACACACGGCCCTTTGGGCTTATTAATTCGGCCCGCTGAACGTGACCAAATTATATTAAAATAATTAATTATTCATTTAGCTAATGCATTTGGAAAACAATTTGTACAATGAGCCTTGTATATCCATGCTTTGCTACATGTTACAAATCTCATATATATATAATATACAGTATACATCTAAATACCTCGGTTAAATTTCCTGGTCTATGGTCTATGAATCTTAGTAACAATGTGCCTGATTGGACAAAAAATTTATTTTGTCAGTAATTCCTGTATTAGCTATTACCAAAGAAAAGGCCATGTAAACTGAGTATGTAACATTTTACAGTCTCAATAAGTATTAGTAGTAGTTTCATTTCACAGTGTTTATATAGGATACAGGACTCAAAGAGCAAGTGATTGAAGTGATATTGAAAACTGCTGTGCTGCATAGTTTATTTTTCTGAAACTTGGCATTAAAAAACATTGACATAAACAAAAAACTTCCATAACACCCTCAGGGAAAAAAGTTGAGGTGACAAAAAACTTCTTGTTGACATCGCCCCTAATTTACATTTGGAAAGGTTAAATGGCACCAGCCTCCCCCTGTACATCCCCCCCATACCGATCCAACTCCTCTTCATCGAGACTTCCTCTGTAACTTCCCGCAGTAGATTAGCGGATATCCATTCTCCTCATGTCTGACCTTAAACGCCATTTTCAAAGCATTTTTCCGAGTGTTTTACAAAAATGAAGTAAAAGGTGCATCGTCTTATTTCACCTCTCTTCTTTACTCTCGTCCAGCCCCAACCTTTAAAGAAAAAAATCAATGCGTAACATCTACTCCGTCTCATCTGTGAGTCCACAACCTGACCTTCACTATAAACACTAATGCGCAAACATGTCCGCCCAACTTCCATTTATCCTGAGCGTGTTTAGCTTCAGAACCATGGACAGTTCTTTAATAAATGCCCCCGAATCAATATTGTACAACACAAAAACCCAGGTTCAGGGGAGTTTGGCGTAAAGGTCCTGTACATGAACAACACCGACAATAAGAGAAGCAACCTCTACTAAAAGCTACATTTGTCCACTCAGCTGTAGCCCAGTACCTCAGGGGGAAGGAGGAAGCAGCAGGGCTTTTTTTTTTTTACATGTCGAATGTGGTTTTATCGTCGGCCATTTTGGGGCACATGTGGTGGGGAGTAATTACTTTCACACGTTTTGATCTGGGAAGTTTGTGGCGACAGCTGTTGGTTGTGTTTTAAGGGTTTTAGAAAATTGCCTCCGGCCAGAGGTGGAGGATGCTACTGATACTGATGCTACAAAATGAAAAAAGTAGTAGAAATAACAGCGATGAATATAACTGAAGCGCAGATAAATATAATCAGGGGTTTGTGTGATGTGGGATCAGATTTCCGTCTGATTGCAGTTGCACAGAGAATGTAATAATGATCATTTGAAAATATGACACTGATCTGAAATACACACATCATCATGGTATTACACATATATACAAAGTACAATACAACTGGTATCACTACTACCAATACTACCATTATTACCACTACCACTTCCACTACTACTACTACTACTACTACTACTACTGTTACTACTGCTGCTATTACTGTTACTACTACTACAGTTACTGCTGCTGCTATTACTATTACTAATACTGTTACTACAGTTACTACTACTACTATTACTATTACTACTACTACTGTTACTGCCACCTGTACTATTACTACTACTATACTACTACCACCACTACTACTACTGCTATTACTACTACTACTACTACTGTTACTACTATTACTATTACTACTACTACTATTACTACTACTACTACTGTTACTACTGCTGCTATTACTTTTACTACTACTACTATTACGGTTCCTAGTACTAATACTATTACTACTACTACTACTACTACCACTACAGTTCCTACTACTACTACTACTACTACTACTACTACTACTGTTACTATTATTAATACTACTACTACTGGTTACTACTAGTGTAACTGCTACTACTACTACCACTACTACTACTACTACCATTACAAGTATTTACTACTACTACTGCTACTACTACTACTACTACCGCAGTACCACTTCTGTTACTACTTCTAAACTATATATCAATGAAAAATCCTCACTTGTTGATGTCACAAGCAGCTCTGTTGGAAAATGGGTCAAATGCAGAGGAAAAATGCAAAATATATTTAGTCAGTACATCAATGTCACATTTTTAATGTGTGGACGTCACATTAGGACTAAACCTGAAAATAAATCATGGACTAAACCAGGACTTGAACAGAACAAAACCAAATCTAGTTTTGGGATTTAAACTGGTCCAAAACAAGGCCCAAAGCCAGACCCTGAGACAGTGTGAACACATCTTTAAACTGAAGACAAAGTGAACAGAACATCGTCGTCCTGCACATTGAACCCGCACACTGCTCCTTAACCACACCTGCTGGTATTGAAAGTCCTGCCTCTGATTACCGCTGCACGGGCCACATTTCCACACGACCTTTGACCTCTCCTCTTGGGTCACTCCAGCCTCAGATGCAGATCGATGCTCGAGCCAAACTTGATCCTAACCTCTGTCGAAATCTCCACTCCGCAAACTAATTCATTCATTTTTTTCCTACCCCTCCCAAAAGCTTGTAATAGAAGTAGTAGTTTGGCAGTAAGTATAAACTCAGTCTTTGTGATAAAATGAGATGAGGGCAGATTGGGGTGTAAGTCTGAAAGCAATTGAAATGGATTTTGTGAGCAGAAGAACGAGGTCGTGAGAGGAGAGAGGGAGAGAACCGGAAAGCCAGTGGTTACGGGGTTAGGATATGAAGGTGGAGAGGTGATGGAGAGGCACTGGCAGCGAAAATACTAACGCGACCCTAGATTTATAAATGCAGCATGGAAAGGTGACGGTGCAGAGGTGCAGAAAGATCGTTTTTGAATGAGTTGTTGAATAATCTTTTTCCATTTTTTATGTTTGAGTTTTGTAAAAAGCGCTGACCATTGCACACAAGCTTTTCTACGGTACCAAGTTTGTCCAAGTGCGTTACTAGACCCGATTGAATCACTGAAGGGCCCTAGTTGTTTGTGTTTGTCCATTATGTTTCTTATGTGCGTCCCTGAATCTTCTACTTTCTCCATGGCTGTGTGATCCCTTGGCTGTGATTGGAGGACTGTTTCCCAGCCTGGACAATTCTGGGGCCCACCTTCAGCCTCCTCCCACCCACTTAAGAAGATTCGGGACACCTGCTTTTTTATGGGTAGTGCATCTCTGGTAGTGACACTGTGTCTTGAGATACTTCGGCGTCAGTACTACCTCTGTGTTAGTTCATCAAACATTTTGTTTAAACTTTAGATATTGCATGTTTCAATATGTTTAGACCACTTTTGTTTAGTTTACCTTAACATCCCTGTTAATTCATTTACTTCTTAATTTACGATTTTCCATCTTGGTTTCTTTTGTCACTTCCTTTCCTCACACGAGCTGGGACATAGCAGCATCTACCTTTTAACTTTAGTTCAGTAGAGAATTCCAGGGCTGAAATTATCTGTATGACTCTAGTGAAGGTTAGCACTTCCTGTATTACCACATGACATCACAAGGTGGAACAGAGTGTTTTCAGTCTGAGAGAAGAACTCCGCTTAAAAATGCAGGATTTGTGTGAATGAAAGAAGTATGTCTGTGATGAGGAAACGACATTATAACATAGATCAGAAAATAGCGTTATATGGGCGCTTTAATCTTTTCTTTTTGAATCGGTTGGTTTTTCAGTTTGCATTGAGGTATTCGAAGACATAATGAAGAGAAGGGTTTAAGAGCACGACTACGCTCAACACAGCTGAGGTATCATTCAAACTGATCGTTGTGTAATGCATCAGGTTTAACAAAGGTAATGACCATCCACACCATGATTCTTTTGTTATAGAAGCAGATATTTTAAGGTTATTTAGCTGGAAAACTCTACACAAAAGCGCTTTTTTTTTTTTAACCAAGGTCCACTTTGATAATTCTCACCCACCTAATTGTCCATTTATTTGTATTTGAGGAAATCAAATAAGCCAACTGCACTTTTACCGTTGGAAGGACTCCTTGAGACTCCTTGAGACTCCTTGAGACCTTGGACGACTCGCTGCATGTGAACTTTCCAACTTAGATGTTTAAACAGTTAAAGAGTCGTGGACTAATGGGGCTGGAGGGGCATCGTGATAGAATTTTTGTTGAAATATTTGTCATCGGAGGTCTAAGGAACGACAAACGAACGAACGAAGATATTGACACATTTCGTACAATTCTACTTTCTTTACCATTTCAAACCATGTGACTGTTAGACATGGGTCACTCGATCTCTTTCTCTCTCACACACACACGTCCATACCTCCTGTTGGTTCCTCGTTTTTTCGCTGGTCCTGGAGTATTGTGTTGATGATCGATGCGTCTCATTGCGGTGACGAGGCGGCCGGTCGCTCTCATTAAAAATGGATGTGTTCTGGAGCACAGGAGCCCTCAGATTATAGCAGAGCCAGAGGAGGTGGAGGTGGCAGGACGTCCCAGAGGTGCCAGCTGTTTACCGAGCGCGGAGGCTAAGGGAAGAGGGGTGGGAAGTGGGGAGAGGGGGGCCTGGTGATCCCAAGGTTAGAACCCTGGTCGCCATAGAAACAGCCATCAAAATAGCTTGTTTTGTCTGTCTGGTTGGGAGGTGCGTTTTGGCGTCTCTGTTGTGTGTCGTGTTGTACATTCTTTGTGCTTTCCAGTTTGTTTTTTAAATATCATAAGCATTTTTTTTTTTAAATCTATGTATTTCTTTGGGAATACCATGCACTTGCACAGTCAATTTTGCGTAATATAGGACCTTTAAAGCCTTATTACGTCAAGTACAGGTGTTTTTCTTTCTTAAAAAAACAAAGAAACATTGTAAACCATGCATTTGTTCTGTCAGTGGGTTTTCATCTCCACAGATCTGACCTGTAATTTCCAAAAGTGGCATAACCTGCTTATATCCATGGAAAAGATGTGGTTTCTGATCCTCCACCAGAAAAGTTATATAGTGCATCTTTAAACTAGTAAGCAAATTCAACCTCAATCAGCTCCGGGCGATATGGGCATGGTTACCAAATATATATCCTTAGATGACAGGTTTTATTTTCAGTTTTATCACAATTCATGTTCAGTTTGTATTTTTTTTTTTTCGCTCATTTTCTTCTTCCTTCACTGTGATTGGTTAAATCAGCTGTCACTCACTCAGAGCCTTACAGAGGTTGACCAATAGGAGCAGTAGGTGAGAACAAGCGCTATAGGCTGTATATATGAATTGACATAGCTAGCGTATGAGCCACTGCAATCCAAAAAGAAAATGAGCGTGCTTCCGGCTTCATCGACTCTGGCTCCAATTCATTTTACATTGAAAAACTGTCACCCCTTTCTCTGTAACTGCTGCTCTGAGCCTCATCATTTTGGTCTTAAAATGTGCGTATTAACCTGCTCTACATGATCCTGGTGTTTTTATTTCGCTATTTCGTCCGTGAATCCAGATATGACCATTAATAACAGACAAATCAGGCGTCTTCTTTCCCTGAGGTTGCTCCTGCTAGCTTTAGCAACAGGTTTGATTGACAGTGTTGATAAGAGCCCGTTCCCTGCTACATCAGCGATGCGGGCGGGAAAGATTGTAACCTCCAACAGCCTCGCTCCGGATTGGCTCTTTTGTTGCTATGATACTGGAATTCCAAAGTAACCGCTAGCCTCGGTTAGCTTCATTTGACTGGAGCTAACACTATGGGTGACGTCACACTCGCTTAGTCCACTTCTTTATACAGTTTTTATATGGTTTGAGCTTTATTTGATGGAGGAATACTGAATCACGATATGACACTTTCACCAAAACTGTCAAAGGAATGAGATCACAGTTCGATTTTTTATCCTCATATCGCCTGGCATTGTTCAATTCCCCTATTTTCCTCCCTCTAACTACCTGTCCCCTTAAAGCCCTGCCCCTTCGCTGTCATCCATCAGACCGGAGCAGTGCCTGGCCTTCACAGAGTGCAGTCTGCGGAGATACTAGGATGAAATGGAGCCACTATTCATTCTAAGCTGCAGAAACAGATGGAAGTGTTCCTCTAATGCACAGGCACTAGGGCTGCTCCTGTGTCAGCACAAACCCACGTCGTCAGTCTCGCTCGCAGACAAAACACAGACAGGGGAGAGATAGAGGGGATTTATATCGGGGGGTTGGGGTTATTATTATTACCATTATTTGACAGGGGGGGAAAAAAAAGAAACCTCTGTATGGTATGGCCACGTTTTTATATAGCGCTTTTTCACCTTTAAAGCTCACAAAGGGCTTTACATCAAGGAACCACTCACCCATTCACACGCACATTCATACACCGGCGTAGGGGCCAAGGACACAACGACAGCATTAGTTTGTGGGAGCTGGAATCGCACCACCAACCTGTGGCTCAGCGGATCTAAGCGCTCAACCAGCGATGTTCATGTCGAGAGCGGGATTTGAACAACCAACGTTCAGATCAGTGGACAAACACCCTACCAACTGAGCTACTTTCGCCTGTTTGTACAATAAAATAAAGAAACGTAAAATGGGAGATATTGGGAGGACGGTTTTACAGTTGGTGAAATCGTAATAATATCAAAATAAAAAAATAGAACAGAAAGGATGGACATAGAAGTAAACCTTATAGTATAAGATATATACCAACCCCTAAGAAGTACCATATATTGAAAGTCAAATCGCATACATAAGCTAGCACAAAAGTACTTTCCACTTGTCCAAAAACTAACAAGCAGACAATTTCCTCCCATTTGTAATGAAATTCGGTGATGACTTGATTTTTGATGTGGAAATGCCAGCAAAGCAAAAGATGGAGTCATAACCGTCTTAGCATAGTAAACATAAACATAATAAATCAGGTATATTACACTATTAATGGCATCTGATATAATTCCATCTGGTATCTAACTACAGAAGATCACGTAAATGAGGAAATTTACATAGGAAATTTGTTTTTTTGCATACTTATAAATTTCATTGTAGTACCAGATTTTGTATTACTATCTTTTGTCACAAGCCTAAAACACCATGGAATAACAATACAGCTGTTAATGTATACACTAACATATTTTTTGGGCTATAAAACACCCTGGATTACAAGGCGCTATATCAATGAATGGGTCTGTTTTCATACATAAGGTGCACCGGATTATAAAGCGCACTGAACGCTGTGGGTGACGTCACACTCGCTTAGTCCACTTCTTTATACAGTCTGTGGGCTCATTAAGTGAAACAAAACAGTCAGTTAATGGCATCAAACGTGCCCGAATCCCTCTCGTTATTTATTATCGAGTCAGTCTCGCCGCTGTTACTTGGCTGTTCAGTGATGATTCCGGCCTTCCTGAAAGCTCGGGCGACTCACACATTGAACCACTCACTCATCTTCTCCTCTTTGGGTCAGCCTCAATGATGACGCCGAAACTTTTCTTTTGGCAAAGTCTTCCTCTTAAAAATGGCCATGGATGCTAGTTTTTAGCCTGGCAACCGAGAACTACAGTGAAAGATGACTTCTCGTTGCCTGCGTATAGGTACCATACTGGCCCCTGTTTTCTCGACAGTATGGTTCACGGGGAGGTTAGTGGGATCTCGTGTTGGTGATGTGTTCTCGTCAGACCTCCTTTTCAGCGATCTTCATCTTGCCATTTTGGTGTCCACACACATATTACTTCACGAGGCTCTTGACTACTGTATCTGTAATGCTCCAATAATCCATCAAGAGGTACGGCTTCGTAGGTTATATGTAATACTATAATGTAAAGGATTTTAAGTGCACCTTATAGTCCGGAAAATCTGGTATTCTCGCACCATTATCAAATAAGAATAGTAACCTTAATTCAAGTATCATGCAGTTTTCAGACTCGGCGTGTAGTATATCACAACTTCACAATGTTTTTCTATGGATATACTTACATGCACGCTCAAAATCGAATCAAGAACAGATTTTTTGAGTTATACGACTATTAAAATACATGTTAACATCAAAATAATCTAACTTCTTTCTGATCTAATGGTCCAGAAATCAGATCATAATCAGATTTTGGTGTGCAGTGTAAACTTATATCCAATGTTTGCTTGCTTTGAGTCTCAACTGCTCCCAAACAAGCCCAATCCATTATTCAAGGCTCTCTGTTCCAACTCGCTGTGAACTGTAAAAATATCCCCTTACATATTCTCTTTAGTCTTTGATTGTTTTCTATTCAATACAGAGCAGTTGTAAATATACCACGCTTCCATGATATTTGACTGTGTGTGTTTGAATGCCACAAAAGCTGTCGTTTTAACCCTTTTTGCTTGTCAGTCTGATTCCCGTCGCTCCACTGTACGACCCCCCTGCGTCAGTAACCTCACACTAAGGTCATCTGTGGCTGGAATTTTATTAGCATTTATTTAACAGCGCACAGTGTTTTTTCACAATACTGAAATTTCAAATTCAGTTTCAAGAGTAAGGAAGAATTTCAAAGCGTACTTTATATGAACACAAGTCACAGTCGTACAATTCACTTTACATTGAAAAACCGTCACTGTCACTTTGTATTAACCCGCTCTGCATGATCCTGGTGTTTTTATTTCGCTATTTGTGTCAAGATATGAACATTAAAATCAGGCGACTTCTTTCCCCGAGGTTGGTTGACAGCATTGCTAAGAGAAGGGGCGTTACCTTCAACAGCCTCGCTCTGGATTGGCTCTTTGGTTGCTATGATACTCATGGGCAGAATTCCAAATATGGAACTCGTCTCCAAATTCAGCCCTATAACGGCTGGCCTCAGTGAGATTCATTTGACTGTATAAAGAAGTGGACTAAGGAAGACTCCTGGCTATGAGGACAGTATACAGTGGTCGCTCGCTATACTTTGGTTCACCTTTCATGGTCTTGCTGTTTTGTAGATTTATTTTATTTATGTTTTTTGTGCAATTCCACATGTTTTTTATTAATTTTTTATGTATTTTCTTTTTTTTTACAGCACATAAACGTGCATTGTGTCCTGCGTCCTGATTGGCTAATGGACTGTAGGCCGTGTCTCCTGTACAGTACAGAATGCGTGCAGCCAAATTTACATAAATATTGGATCTCAGTGTGACTCTTAAGCGCTGTATATTTGCAAGTTTTCTCCCTGACAAAACCCACAATGTCGATGAACTGTTGTGCACCGACAAATTTCTTTTGGACTCAAAAGTGTTTCTGTGCACGGAGAGGCACGTGAACAACACATTTAAAGAGATTATCGTGGAAGAGGGAGATAATATACGAAGGTTTGAACTTTGAGAGTGTTTAAACGAGAGAAATGTGAGAAAATATTAATGCCTGTGTGAGAAAAGTGTATAAAGTGTGTGGTGAGGAGTTTACAGCCTTAAAACATATAGAATAATTGTAAAAAATAAAGCTGACTACTTCACGGATTCCACCTATTGCGGGATATTTTTAGAAAGTAACTCCCGCGATAAATGAGGGACGACTGTAATGTAAATTTTAAAAACATTCGATCAGTAATTGTACCGTTTTGTCATACTGCTTCTGAAAAGATGATCTGTTTAAAATACATTCACGGGTTTCAGCTTTCAGTTTTATGCAATATCTTGAGGACTTTTACCCAATTAAAATACATTCTATTTAGTTTTTAATTGTTAATCACTATGGCGATGATCCAAAGTCAAACTCGCATCATCCTGAAACCCATCGATTCATTCCCAAGTCCAGTTTTAAAGGGTTTTTCACGATGAGTACCACTGCTAATGAGTTTCAGTACTATGTATAGTATAGTACTGATACAATGGAGCAAAAGTTTGTATGATTAATACACATAAAAAATAAAAAAAAAGATTCTTACTATTCTTTAAAACACACGGAGGTAGAGGCACATGCGGCGCTGTGGGAGGTGGGTCTTATTGTGCAGACGTGCTGTGCTGAGTGACTGCGGCGTGTCCACGGCAACAGCTGCTCTGCCCCCCCCTCCGCCTCCGCCTCCCCTCGCCAAAAACCCCGCGCAATCCTGTCCTCTTCACCTCAAACTACTGGCCAATAACGCTCCCTGCTACATCTGCGCTCTAAATGAAACGGTACGTGATAGAAAGCCGTGACGAGTGATTTTTTTTTTTTTTTATTCTTTGTTTTTGGTTTGGAAAGTTGAACCAGGCGTCAACTGGGAAATTGAAACCTCAGCTTGAATATATAGCTCACAGTTACTATTTAGTTCTTCAGACTTGCATTTCGTTCACCATTTTCTCCAATACTTTACGACGGTGCGAGTTCAGACTGGTGTGATTGACAGGTGGATTAGCCAATCGGGGAGACGCGTGGTCTGTCTGTAAAAAAACAAATGCTTATTCTGTTAATCTGAGGTAAGAGAAGTTTGATTTTATTCCAAACGATAGGCGACCAATGAGCTGCTTCGTCACTGGAATCTGTCTAAATCTCGCACGACTGAGGGAGTGTTAAAATATGTAGATAAAGTTTGACCATTTTAACTGGATCGCATCATTTTGCTCATGTTAGATCATAAAACAGACAGCGGTGTCCCTTTGAAACTTTAAAAGTAAATAAAATTGTGCGTTTATTAGCTTATCCAGATCCATATCCCCCTGTCCCATGATGCCCTCCTGCTGTTGAGTTTGCCAGAGCTGACAGTGGCTTGCGTCTGTCTGTAGACACTTCTCCACTGGGGACCACCCTCCTCTCCCACCCCCTCTTCTCCCTCTTACCCCGCCGCTCCCTCCCAGACTTTCTCCCGCTGACAGCTGTCTCTGCACTGTAACCCTTTCATGGCTGCGTGCCCGCTCTAAGTAACACTGCACGTTGCTAAGCCGCACACATGTTCCAGGGGAAGCTTTAGGGGATTCGGGGGGCTTTGGCAGATGTAGTTTTGACAAAGGAAAATCAACAGCTTGTGTAAAACCATCAGGTAAATGTCAGGCTGATTCAAATTAGGAGGTAGTTCAAAAACACACTCCAGAAATGCCAGATGATGCTGAGTTTTGATACTGAGACAAAATGACATGTTGACCCCATCGTTTTGTGTATATACGAAGGTGCGTTCAGTGGTGTTGATTCGTTTGAATATAATCTAAATGTGTTGCAGATTTAGCTTGAAATTTTGGCAGCTAAAACAAAAAAAATATATATTAAAGAAATAGAGATAGCCAAGATAAGAAGGGAAGTATGTGGTTTTAACATGACATTTTAACATTTAATTTTGTTTTAAATATAACACACAGCTTATGCATTTAATAAAGCACGCTATTGTATCAAAAAACGTGTAAGATAAGGCCTGTTACATTTATTCTTTTATATAACTTTGTGGTTGGGGTGCCAGCTCACAACTCCCCCTAGTGGCTTGTAGTGGTACACCCAGACATTTGCAGTATATAATATTCACATTTATCACTATTGTTGTTGTTTTATTTCATTTCGGTGCGGCAGTGGGTCAGTTGGTAAAGCGTCTGTCCACTGACCCACAGGTTGGCGGTACAATTCTAGCTCCCACAGATGAATGCTGTTGTTGTGTCCTTGAGCAAGACACTTAACCCAAGTCTTCCCCCAGTGTCTGTAGATGAATTTGCATGTGAATAGGTATCAAATATGACCATTTACAGTTTTTGATCGTTATACAGGGGTCCCTCACTATATCGCAGTTCACCTTTCGCGGCCTCGTTGTTTCGATGATTTAAAAAAAATTTTTGTGCAGTTTTGCATGCTTTTTTTTACGTGTATGAGCGCACATTGTGTTCTGCATCCTGATTGGCTAAGAGACTATAAACCATCGTCCATCAGTCTCCTCCGTGCCGTGTCTCCTGTACTGTACAAAATGTGTTCAGACAAATGTACATGAATGTTCGATCGCAGTGTGACTCTTAAGTGCTGTATGTTTGCAAGTTTTCTCCCCCAAAAAAAACACACAATGTCGATGAAACGTTCTGTACCGACAAATTTGAGAAACGCTTTGGACTCAAAAGTGTTTCTGTGCAAAGGTTTGATGTTTGAGAGAGTTTAAACAAGAAAGTAATGTGAGAAAAGTGTGTAAAGTGTGTGATGAGGGGCCTTAAAACATTTATAATAATTGTAAAAAATAAAGCTGACTACTTCACGTATTTCGCCTATTGCGGGTTATTTTTAGAAAGTAACTCCCACGAAAAATGAGGGACAACTGCATTGGTTTTCGAAGGCAGACACATTTCAGTTTCAATGTACGACATTTCACCATGCACTTTTAAAAAATCCCCTCTAAGACCCTTCCCTCCTCCCTGTGCTCTCCCAGACTAGTGCCAGGCCTGTTTCCCGGTGAGCCTGTTTGTCATCAGCTCCAACTTCTGCTGCTGATGTGACCCAGTGTGCAGCAGTCTCTAATACACCACCTGTTTATCCCCGAGCAAGACACACACACATCACACATGCTATCCAACTGCAAACTGACACGAGGCTAAGCTAGCAGCAGTGTCCAGAGCAGGGTACGGGGTTGTCAATTGGCGCCTTTGTCCCCTGTCCCTCTGTCATGGTGTTTCGCCCGCCTCAGGGCAGGAGCAGCACCCGTCGACATGTGCAGGAAAGTTTTTTGAGTAACACGGAGGTTTAAAGTTGCAGGTTTTTCTAAGTATTATTTGGCTTGGTGGGATAGTACCTGGGTAAATATTTACATGACATAGAGTATTTGTCCACTGATCCGACATAAACATCATTAGTTTAGCGGTCACATCCACTGACCCACAGGTTGGCGGTGCGATTCCAGCTCCCACAGATCAATACTGTTGTTGTGTCCTTGGGCAAGACACTTATCCCACCTCGCCCCTAGTGTCTGCATACAGCGGTGTGTGAATGAGCGTGCGGTTCCTTGATGCAAAGCGTTTTGGGCGCATAAAAATGTGACCATTTACCAAAAGTACAAGAAAACAGGAAGGATTGTTGAGGTTAAAAACTGACATTCTACTTGCGAGAAACACAATTTTTCAGTTTAAACCTTCATTTAACAAAATAAAGGTGTTGTCAGTCACTTTATTAGTCTAATCATAACTATTACGCAGTTTACATTTAGTGTTTTAGCCCTTGTTGCTGTAGGTAACTATTGTAGAATTAACTCATATCTGCTGTACAGGAAATAACAATATAAACCATAATTAAACTAGAAAAAACTGACATAGTAACGAACATAAATATAATTAATGTTGATGAAATAGTCTAAGCTTTCACTTAACGAGTTAGACTTTAGTGGGAGGCAGCAGTTCACTTTCCAAACTTTGTGTAGTGCAATACTGTGCAAGTGTTACCAGAGTGTGTCAGCACATTGTGAGATTGTATGCACGGTAATGAGGGATTATTGATGGCTGCTTATAGTTTGACTGACAGGTAACGCCGGCTTATGGTTTACGGTGCCATTAACACAGACAGTTGTACAAAGTTATACTGTTTTATTTTGAGTTGGAAAACTTGCATGTGAGTACTGATCACTACTGACATTACTACTACTACTACTACTACTACTACTACAATATGAACTTTGATATATCATTAAAAATCACCAACTTAGGAAAATATAAACAACACTGTTCTCTACCACTCACTGCTACTACTACTACTGCTACTACTACTACTACTGCTACTACTGCTACTACTGCTACTACTACTACTACTGCTACTACTACTGCTACTACTACTACTACTACTGCTGCTGCTGCTACTGCTACCTCTACTGCTACTACTACTACTCCTACTACTACTACAATTACTACTACTGCTGCTGCTGCTGCTACTGCTACTACTACTACTACTACTACTACTGCTATCACTACTACAACTACTGCTGCTGCTACAACTATTACTGCTACTAATACTACTATTACTACTGTTACTACTACTGCTGTTGCTACTATTACTCCTACTATTTCTAGTGATACTGCTACTCCCCCTACTACTACTACTACTACTACTACTACTACTACTGTTACTACTGTTGTTACTGCTGCTACTACTACTGCCACTACTACTGCCACTACTCCTACTACTGCTACAAATACTACTACTGCTACTGCTTCTGGTACTACTACTGCTACTGCTAATGCTACTACTATTACTACTACTACTACTGCTGCCATTACTTACTACTACTACTACTGCTACAACTACTACTACTACTCCTACTGTTACTACTACTGCTACTGCTGCTAATATGCTAAATATGACACTGACTGAAATACTACACATCATCATGGTATCACACATACTGCTAGTACTACTACTACTACTACTGGTATCACTAGCTGCTACTACTACTACTATTACCACTACTACTACTACTACTACTACTACTACTACTACTACTACTACTACTACTACTACTACTACTACTGCCACTGCTACTACTACTTCTCTTAAACTGAAAAAACAAGACAAAAACCAGTACAGACTAATCAAAACTAGAACTGCTGCAGTACTTGTACCGAACCAAGACTAAACCAGAACTCAACCCAAAGTAAACCAGGCCTATATCAGGAACCATTTCAGATTCAATCCCGAGTATATCGCTTGGTACTACGAGAATAATAACTAAGTATTAGCAGGACAGATTGTGAACCACTGTCCCAGTCCTGTCTCCGTCCTGTGTTACCTGCCAACAGGATCTGATTCACGGCTTTCAAAAATCACTTAGAAGACGTCGTTTACACCTTTCATTCACTCCCCCTCTTGGCACCTGCTATTATTACGCATTGATCAGAATTTTGGTTTCTGAATTGGGCACGATGTCAGAGGCAGCTGTCATTACCAGGAAATTATCGGGAAAATAGAAAAGACGGACAAGACTGAAATTACTCCTTTCTATTTTGGTTCACGTGGTGCGCAGTATTATGCCATTGTCTGCGTGTATGTTTAGGCATTATAATAGACTCTAAGCAGCGGAACCAGGCAAAAGAGCTGCAATATTAAAGCCGTCGTACCTGTTTTTTACGGTCTTAAAAACATGAAAAACAGAACTATTTCATTTTAAAAGGTTTGCAGTGGTCCAAAGTCATTCCTCACTTATGCGTTCTGACTTTCTGAGCGTCGTACTTCCTCAAGACGATGAGTTTACGAGCTCTTTTTTTCACACGCCCAGAGCTGTGACCGTAAAGCTAACAGCAACTAGCATGCAAACACACACTTCCTGACTACTCGGACAGCAAAACGCTTTCGAATTAGACGCCAGACAGCACGCGGCGGACTTACTTTGATTATTTGTACTGTATTTTCCGGAGTATAAGTCGCACCTGAGTATAAGTCGCACCTGAGTATAAGTCGCACCTGAGTATAAGTCGCACCTGAGTATAAGTCGCACCTGAGTATAAAACGCACCTGAGTGTAAGTTGCACCTGAGTGTAAGTCGCACCTGAGTATAAGTCGCACCTGAGTGTAAGTCGCACCTGAGTATAAGTCGCACCTGAGTGTAAGTCGCACCTGAGTATAAGTCGCACCTGAGTGTAAGTCGCACCTGAGTAAGTCGCACCTGAGTGTAAGTCGCACCTGAGTGTAAGTCGCACCTGAGTATAAGTCGCACCTGAGTGTAAGTCGCACCTGAGTATAAGTCGCACCTGAGTATAAGTCGCACCTGAGTATAAGTCGCACCTGAGTGTAAGTCGCACCTGAGTGTAAGTCGCACCTGAGTATAAGTCGCACCTGAGTATAAGTCGCACCTGAGTATAAGTCGCACCTGAGTATACGTCGCACCTGAGTATACGTCGCACCTGAGTATACGTCGCACCTGAGTATACGTCGCACCTGAGTGTAAGTCGCACCTGAGTTTAAGTCGCACCAGCCAAACAATCCATGATAATAAAGAAAAAAAGATATATTTCACATATAAATCACACTTGAGTATAAGTCGCAGCCCCAGCCAAACTATGAAAAAATGCAACTTATAATCCAGAAAATACAGTAATATATGTTTCCTCGTCATGATAGAGGCTGGTGTTGCTGGTGATAGTCCATTTGGCACAGATCAAATTTGCACAGCGTGGGGTTTACAGAGGAAAAAAAAACACAAAAAAATGCTAGCCAAACATGCAAATAGCACATTAGCAAGATTCCCATTACCACCTGAGGTAATGCACTGGTTGTGAAGTCATTTGCAGGGCTTTACTGGTGAACGCCGTGAACCGCCGACCGCCAGACAAGACCTATAATGATGTAATGATGGTGTCAGTGAGGTATTTTTGAGGCGAATTCTGACCACAACTGAACAGTGACTAGAAATGAGCTGTTTTAGATCATGGCAGAAGCTGAAATGGGTAGAAAGGTAGCGAATCCGTCTACCAGTTCAGTCTGCTGTTGTGTCCTTGGGCAAGACATTAACCCAATAGTAATATCAAATGTATGAAGTTTTTTGGGTTTTTTGTTGTTTTATTACTTTTACTATTACTGTTTCTGTTGCTATATCTGCTCTTTGATTGCAACGTTATATTACTCTATTTTCTGATCTATGCTATAATGTTGTCTTTTCTCAAATGGAAAACACTCTGTCCCACCTTGTGATGTCATGTGGTAATACAGGAAATGCCCCGCGTTTTTAAACTCCATACACCTTCACTAGAATCATTTGGATGATTTTAGCCCTGGAATTACCCATCTCTACTGAACTAAAGATAAAAAGTAGCTGTTAATGTGACATCTACAACTGCATGACATCACAAGGTGGAACTGAGCGTTTGGAGATGTAGACAAACTAATAAACCAGAGCTACTCAAACATGTGAATGAAACAAAATACAACTCCAGGTATGTTTTTGAGGAGGTAACAGCGTTATAACATGGATTAAAGCTCACGAGAGTCAATATTCCAGCTAGGAATGTTCCACAGTGTAGCATTAAACATATATGTCATGCATTTATTCAGTTGCACGTGTTTTTATTGCTAAACAAGATACATCCATTCTTATTGTGAATGGGTCACGTCTCCACAGATCTGACCTGCTACTATGACTACGCTGCTCTGATGTGAAACTGTATTTGTTGCTCACCTAAAAACACGATCCTGGGTATTCTGTAGTGTATAGTAAATATATAAAGTGAAGGTTTCTGTGGCGTCTATGTAAATTCTGAACACGTTTTGCACTGCACATTTACACTGAACGAGGATGTTTGTTTTACTTAAAAGCTACGCAAGTTTTCACTTTCGGCTCATTCAAATTCTGCACCAAGGACACACTCACCATCAGTATTCAAACGCCATTAGAAATCCATTTGCACTTTTTAAAAACAACACCGGAATAATCACTTCAGTCTAGTCAATAGCTGAGTCGGTCAATCTTTTTAATTGGAAAAATGACCTAATATTTGCTTTTCTTTTTCTTTTCGTTTTTTTTTTTTTTTTTTTTTTTTCATCTTAGGTATAAATTATTATTTTTGTTTCCAGAAGATAACGGATGGGTCAAATGCAGAGGACAAATTTCCCTATAAACTGTACTTTATAAACTGTACTGTACATCTCAAAGCAGAGGCACGTGGCTCTTTAAATATGTCACTGTCATTACGGTAATGCGCTTATGTCGTCCCTCAAAGACGACCAATCAGAGCGCAGGAGCAGCCGGGGTTCTCCCAGTCAGTTATTTGATTCGTCAAAGGAAAAATAAGGATGGATATGTAAAATAGAGGAAGTTGTGTGAAAAAAACGGCAAAAGTACACGCTGATACTTCCTTTTTATGGCGAAAAATAAGAATAAACGTCTAGGCGAGCTATACTGGTCTATAATGTGCTCAGTCCTTAAAGGGTTAATACCTCTGGATGTATTTAAAACGTGAATTGTCAAGTGAATCTTAAAACCTAAATCGCACATCTAATCGCAAGACTGCTTCACCAGAGGAGTTCATTCCTCGTTCAGTCTTGTATCCGTGTTGTGTGCTTACATGTGGTTGTCGCTGGAGCCTGATGTGGAGGTGTATTTGAGCTGCCTGTTTGTGGGCAGAAGAACTGGACATTTGCCTTTCTTCACAAAACCCCATTGATGGCACAGACCCGTGAACCTGGGGCCAACTGCTGCCAGCTGCTAACACTGCAACAGATGCGGGCCAGTTGACACAATAATGAGACATATCAGGATACATACACTGTATACTGGGCCAAATACCATGAACCAGAGAGGGCATTGTGCGTTTGGGGATGGCTTTTAGGATTTATGATGGATTAGGGGCGATGTAAACAGCACTGTCATTGTATACTATGGTTCTGTTATTCTATGGCAACTTTTAGCTGAACTTTGCAATCTAGTTTGAGTAACTTTCAGCTCATAAAGACAAGACCAGTGTTCCTCAAACTATGGTATGTGGTACTTTCTGGCGGTACCCGAGGTGCTCAGTAGTGCTTATATTAGTTAAATCTAAAAAAAAACTTAAAACTAGGACTAAACCAGGACTACAATAGGACCAAACCAAGTCTACATCTGCAAGAAATTGGGGTCGAACCAGGACCAAACGAGGACAATGCACCTTTATCGTCCTCTTTTGGGATTAGTCCTTGCCGAGAACTACTTTAGCCAAGGCGTAATTGTACCAAAGATCTGGTTTAGTCCTTGTTTAGACCTGGGATAGTTCTGTCCTGTAAATAGCCAAACATTTGCTTGATGTGAACAGTTTAAGAACCACTGCTTCAGACAGTAATTAGCTTGTACTTGCTAATAACTAGTTATTCCTCTCTACTCATGCATAAGCAATGAACACTTGTAGACACTTGCTTACTATTTACTGAAAGGATCTTCAGCTTAACACATTTACTTTGGGACGGTCTACGTTGTTTGCTAATGAGTCTATTTTGCATGTTAAATAAATAGCTTTTTTGTGATGGTAGTCAACTTAATTATATTTTATTTGAGTTTGATAACAAGGCGGATTGCTGAAAACACTCCACGGCTTACTGTTCATAGCCTAAAGTATCATGTGACCATATTGTTTATCCTTGTTGACCGCTGATTGTGTACGCCTGCTAAATTAATGTGTTTGTTCTTGTTGCCTAGGTGACCCAGGTGCCAGTGGAGTCGTGTGAGCAGTACAGCACGTGCGGAGAGTGCCTGAGCTCGGGGGACCCTCACTGCGGCTGGTGTGTCCTGCACAACATGTGAGTACCCCAGACTATTCCTCCATCTTTAGTGGGGACATTATAATGAGAGTAAAACAGCACGTAAAATGGACTAAAACAGGACTCAAACAGGACTAAAACAGGACTAAAAAACAGGACTCAAACAGGACTAAAACAGGGACTAAACCAGTACTGAACTAGGACTAAAACAGGGCCAAAACAGGACTAAAGCGGGAACATTGGGACTAAAACAGGACTAAAACAGGACTGAAACAGGACTGAACCAGTACTAAAACAGGACTAAAACAGGACAGGACTAAAAACAGGACTAAAACAGGACTAAAACAGGACTAAAACAGGACTAAAACAGGACTAAAACAGGACTCAAACAGGACTAAAACAGGACTAAACCAGTACTGAACTAGGACTAAAACAGGACCAAAACAGGACTAAAGCGGGACTAAAACAGGACTAAAACAGGACTGAACCAGTACTAAAACAGGACTAAAACAGGACTAAAACAGGACTAAAACAGGACTAAAACAGGACTAAACCAGTACTGAACAAGGACTGAAAGAGGACCAAAACAGGACTAAAACAGCTAAAATGGGACTAAAACAGGACTACGACAGGACTAAAACAGGACTAAACCAGTACTGAAAAGGAATAAAACAGGACTAAAGCGGGACTGAAACAGGACTGAAACGGGACTGAAACAGGACCAAAACAGGACCAAAACAGGACTAAAACAGGACAAAAACAGGACTAAACCGGTACTTAACAAGGACTAAAACAGGACCAAAACAGGACTAAAATAGGACTAAAACGGGGCTATAACAGGACTAACACTGGACTAAAATGGGACTAAAATGGGACTAAAATGGGACTAAAACGGGACTAAAACGGGACTAATACGGGACTAAAACAGGACTAAAACAGGACTAAAGTGGGACTAAAGTGGGACTAAAACAGCACTTAACAAGGACCAAAACAGGACCAAACAGGAATAAAACAGGAATAAAACAGGAATAAAACAGGAATAAAACAGGACTAAAACAGGACTAAAACCGGACTAAAAGGGCACTAAAATGGGACTTAAACAGGACTAAAGCGGGACTAAAACAGCACCTAACAAGGACTAAAACAGGACTAAAATGCGACTACAATGGGACTAAGACAGAACTAAAACGGCACTTAACAAGGACTAAAACTGGACAATAACTGGACAAAAACTGGACAAAAACTGGACAAAAACTGGACTAAAACTGGACTAAAACTGGACTAAAACTGGACTAAAACTGGACAGGACTAAAAAAGAGCACTTACCAAGGACTAAAACAGCACTAAAACAGGACTAAACCAGCACTTAACAAGGACGAAAACTGGATGCAAAAACTGGACTAAAACTGGACAATAACTGGTCTAAAACAGGACTGATCCACTTACTGTTTATACCCACTACACTGCTGATTTGGGTTACTACTAGTGCCCCTTACATTACTGCTGTAACGAGGAGAACTTCTATTGTACTTAACTTCCTACTATATTCTAGGAAGTGCTTTCTATTAATATTAACACCATTGCTAATATGATTTTATACTACTATACTACCATTACTCCTACCCACTTTAAAGTAATTCAGTATAATAGAGTATATGATTAGGTAGAACTTCAATAGCTTTGACTACTACTACTACTACTATCACTCCTCCTGAGCCAGCGCACCTAAAGACCTATGTGAATATTCATAGAGGTTAATGTGTTTAGTTGAACCCTTGGGAACATACCAGCCGATGTTTTCTCCAAATACCCTCAGGGATCATCATCTGTCTCCACTTAAGACTCTAGTCAAAACAGAGCCTTGGAGCTGAGAGTGACACCTGCTGGAGCCTGGATACCACTACATCCCTTTAACTAGACATAATACAAAAGTAGACCACGACAAATGATAAGAGAGACAAGTTGTTGGTGGGACGCAGAGGGTAATAACTTGAATAAAACAATACGGTTTTTCATTTATCAATCATTTGCTGGAAGAGGAATAGGTGCCAGCACGAAAAGACTGTACAACCACAAAAAAAAAATCATGTTTTCAATATAAATCAGTATAAATTCATGCATTTATATAATTTAAATTGACCAGGACAACCAAAAAAGAAGCTGGTGGTCACCCTATCCATGGGTTTCAAAATGGCGAAAAATCAGGACGGTTCCTATAGCAATTAACAATATAGAACTAAATATGAATAATTAGAGACAGATATATCGACCAACAGATATACTGGGCCAATATTTGGACGTTTTATCGTATCGACTATTGGTCTTTAATCTCCAGCATGAGCCGATATTTTGTTTTGGTCAATTTGCTGCCTAGAAATACACACAAAGCTTTATATTAACACTTTATTAAGAAGCGATAGCTGCACTAAACACGACTACACAGCTGTATTAAAGGTTTACGGTGAATATGTAGTAAATTTAAAATTGTCCCAACACATCAGCCCAAAAATATCGGTAGAGCTTATCGGCCATAGGTTGGAGGGACTCGTGGGTGACGAGGAGGACTTTGTGCTAAATGCGGTGGTGTACGGAGAGTTGGTGGAGTTGTTTGAGGACAGGGGTGAGGTGTGGGTGAGGAGGTGGGTGGAGAGTAGACCGAACAGAAGACTATAGCATTAGTCGAGTCTGGAGGTGACGAATGAAGGAGGATTTTGGCAGTGAGCTGAGAGACGGGCGACGATATTATATCTTTTGAACACTGAAAAGTCCTCAAAACGTCACAGGAAGTTGAAACCCACCAAATGATGCAGAATAGTTTTGATTTTGACTCATAAATT
The DNA here is from genome assembly GCA_019594935.1 of Periophthalmus modestus. NCBI lineage: Eukaryota > Metazoa > Chordata > Actinopteri > Gobiiformes > Gobiidae > Periophthalmus > Periophthalmus modestus. The sequence goes on from JAIEZT010000084.1 coordinate 28,155,597, forward strand.
GCCTTTTTCACTCTGTTCTGGAAATAAAGATTCATTTTAAGATGTGCAAATTGAACTGGGGGCACAGGGTTTGAACATCTGCTATCTAAAGTAATTGAAGCAGCCTTTTTTCTTTGAGTTTCAATCAATCACATTCCCTCATGATGTTTTTCTTGCGCTTGTGTCCCGATCTTCGCACTTTAGGGACCCCTTTAAACGCAGCCCCTTTCTATAGGTATAGCTGGAATATTTGTGTGTGTCAGAGCGCACTCGCAATCATCATTACCGTGATGGCGGCCCCGGCAAAGTGCACTTAAAGTAATTTACATCGCTCCAAAAAGCTGGGACAGGACAAATAATTGCCTAGCGACAAGGTAATTCAACGTGAGGGGTGTGGGTGGGTGAGTGGGTTTCGGTCGGAGGGGGGGAGCGGGTGGGCAGTGGGGAAGGACGGGGGGGGGCAGCATGTCTTCACACAGGGATCGTTTACAGAGGCGGCGGCCATGTTGGGTCTTAATCATATGCTTTTGTGTAGGAGGCAGAGGCACGGTGGAGAAGGCAGGTGGTGCAGTTCAAGTGCACAGCGTGTCTGGCAGGGGCTGCTGTGATGGAAAGTGACTGAGTAGAGATTTTTGGGTTATATTGTGAATTTAAGTATAGAATTGCATTGCGTTATTGGCAGTTCGAAACAGCAGGGAGCAGCGATGTGGTGAGTTAAGTCTAGCATGCAAACAATAGGGTTGCTGGTTCAAACCTTAACCTAAATCAGTCTGGTTTTGTGACTCTGTGCAGGACACTTTACCCACAATGCACGGTACAGTGATAATACATGGCTGATTGTTGTAATATTAATGCTACATGAATTCATTTTGGCTACCATACATGGTGAGTTAAAAAAAAACAAAAAAAAAAAAACATTAACCACCTAGAATGAGCGCAACCATGGTAGTTGTAAGCTATACCTAGTAATTACTACCACTACTATTACTTATACTATTATTGTAAGTACTAGACCAGAGGTGTCCATATTTTTTGTATCGAGGGCCACATCTCAAAACATGTTCGAAGCGGAGGGCCACAGACTTGTGATAAATGCAGTGTGGTGCTTTAAACACTTTGCTTAGCTTTCACAGAGCCGCTGTGTATTAATAAGGCTTGAAACACATTCATTTTAGGTCTGTATCACACTGCAATGTGATGTGTGAGGATGTAGTGGTGGAAATAGCTAAGTTAGTTTAATTTATTGTTAAAAGTACTGCTTATGATCAGTCGGGCCGGTTCAGCAGGAGGCCTGAGGGCCAATAAAATCTGGTCTGAGGGCCGCATTTGGCCCCTGGGCCATAGTTTGGACACCCCTGTACTAGACTATTGTCAGTTTGTCTACTCCCTCTATTTCTTCAGTATGATCACTATTCCTACTTATGATGTCAAGATATTAACATTTAGAACGAACTCAATACTCAATATTCATTTTGGACTAGGAGCAGAAAAAGGCAATTTTTTGAGTGATTTTAGTCCTAAATTAGTCTCAGTCATTCCCAGGTAGAGATTAGAACAGGAATAGGTGCCAGCGTGTTACAACCCCGAAAGTCTGTACTCCTAAAAAGTCTTGATTTCTTTGTGAGAGGGAAAAAAAAAATCTTATTTATAATATAAAGCAATATAAATTAATGCATTAATACAATTCATGTTTAAATTGATCAGGGCAACCAAAAAAGTCGTTTGTGGTCACCCTGTCTATGGGTTTCGGAATAGTGAAAAATGACGGTTCTTATAGCAATTAAAAATATAGAACTAAATATGTATTATTAGAGATAGATATACCAGCCAACAAATATACTGGGCCAATATTTGGACTTTAGCGTATCGACTATTGGGCTTAAATCTCCAGCATGAGCCGATATTTTGTTTTGGTCAATTTGCTGCCTAAAAATACACACGAAGCTGAGATGATTGCACTTAACGTGACTGAACAGCTCTGTTAAACATTTATGGTGAGTATGTAGTAAATTTAAAATTGGCCCAACACATTACCCCAAAAATATCGGCAGAGCTTATCGGTCATAGGTTGCCCTGTATTCTAAACAATCGATAACTGCATTGGTCATGACAAAAACCCATATCATCTATCTCTATTAATAATAAATAATAATACATCAGACGTATGTAGCACTTTTTGGACACTTGGAAGCGCTTTGCAAACTATAACAAAATAGTAGAAGTGGTAGAAGACGACGATGGAAAACCTTCGTTCAGTCGACAAACGCATCAACTGAGCTGTTAAAGTTAAAATAGATTTTTCACAGTATTCCATTCAGTACATTTGAATAGAGACGTCATGATTACACATAATTGGATTACCACAGCAAATCTGGTGAAAGGGAAACGGTTAATAAGACACTAGCTGTTTAATTTGAAAACCACATGCTGGGTACATAACACTATCACTTTTAATACTTGCGCCAACAGTTCATGACCTCTGCACTGTGCCTCAGGGTGAAAGGTCAACTCTCACATTCATGTCAGAAGCTCCATCTGTTGTGTAAACTCCAGGACCTGCACCACCTGTCTCTGGTCTGACCCATTCTCCGACCTGACCCGCAGTACCAACCTGGAACCCTGTCAAAACTTAAAGGAACTTACTTAGACAGAGCTTTACAGAGTCGGGACGCTCATGAACTCTGTGGTGGAGACTAACAAGTACAGAAGTAAAAGTTTCCATTAATCTTAAAGTCAAAAAGTCCAAAAGTCACTGACACTTATAAATCTTCAAAAGCTCCTGTAATTCTTAAGTTATACTCACCAAATTTTAGCAGTAGATAAACTGAACCTTCAGAGATTTTTGGCAATATATACGGATATAATTGTTCACTTACACTTGAACTTATCACTTGAACTAGGGGAAGTAAAAATGACCTTGTTTTTAAAAATTATGTTTTTTAAGTGCTCACCCTTTTCAGTTTGGCACTGAATATCCCAATCCAACACACTTTACATAACATTTGAAAGCATTTCCGGGCTTATGGCTCTTATTTGATCCTCGATATTAGGTTTTAAGTCGTTTATTGTCTGAGGTTTATTCACAAACACCTTTTCTTTAAGACAGCCCCACAGGAAGAAATCGGGACTAGTCAGGTCTGTGGAGATCACATACTGCCCCCTGTACTTTAAAAACAACTTATTATTCCTTTAATGGCATTTACGATTGGGGCATCTCTGGTATTAAAATGTCAACAGTAACACCGCTGGGTTTGTGAATTTGACCCATGTGACTCAAAGTATCACTGTACAATGAGGGTTTGTTCCTCGATGCTATATTTGCTCAGATTAATGTCAGAAGGGTAGTTCTAAATGCTCTGAAAAAATAAAATAAAAATATTTAGAAACAAAAGAGTTGTGATGTTTTTTCAACTGTCAGTGACTTTTGGGCGTATTTGTGTTTTACTGGAGTGCATTTTACAGTGGATACTTTTTACATTTACGTCACTATGTTTGAGATGCGGGTGCCAATACTTTTCCACTTAACAAATATTTCAAATTGGACTGAAATGATAAAAAAAAAGTTATGTTTTTTAGACCTATTGAAATAGTTGAAGGGGTTATTTTTTCATCATATTCATAGTGACATCGTAACTAAAGCTTATAAGTTCAAGTTATACATGCAGTATTTTGCCTCTGTATCTGTACTTTTACTGTAAGAAAATCAAGTTTTTGTCTCCGCTTTTCCATCTCCTCCTTCTCACCATGTAAAAAGTGCCATAATGTGCCCATTCATGGGTTTCGGCTTCATTCGGAAGATATAATATTTCGTTTTGAATTGTTAATCGTCATGGCAACGGTCCTGTTTTTGTATCCAACTGAAACCCATCTCTACACAGCTCTAAAACTCCATGTGGTTTTGAGTGTTCAGCCCCATCCTTCCCTCACATGTGTTTCCTTCAGCTCCTTTTTGCATGTGCACAGCTGCGAGTGCCATCTCTTCTTTTGGGCGTCCCTCATTTCTCAAATTTTCATCATTCACGCAGAGCCAGAGTGGATTTTATCACGTTACATCTGTCTGTGTTTCTTATGTCGTCTTTCTCTGTCCATCCTCTCCCTGCTGGTTTGGTCCTGGTTTGAGCCCATGTTTAGTAGTAACTTGGTCCGTCTATTTTAGTCTTCTCTCTCTATTTCATATCTCTCTCTTTCTCTTATTTCCCTTTCTCTCACTCTCTTTCCCCCTCAGTCTCTTTTTGTGCTCATCTTCTTCCTCCTCTCTTTTCACTCTCTTTCTCTATCTATCCTCTTTCATTCACAATTCCATTCACAGTTTTGTACTAATATGGTCCTGGTTTCAGCTCATTTTTAGTCCTGGTGTAGACTTGGTTTGGTCCTGCCTCTCTCTCTTCCTCTCTCTCTTTCTCTCTCTTTCTCTCTCTCTCTCTCTCTCTCTCCCCTCTCTCTTCCTCTCTGTCTGTCTCTCTCTTTCTCTCTCTCTCTCTCTGAGACACTTTCTGTCTCTCTCTCTGTCTCTTTTTCTCTCTCCCTCTCTTTCTTTCTCTCTCTCTCTGTCTGTCTCTCACACAGACACTTTTTCTCTCCCGCCCCCCCCCCTCACAGACTCTTTCTCTCTCTCTTACTCTCTTTTCTCTTTCTCTCTCTCTTTCACACACACAGATACTTTCTTTCTCTCTTCCTCCCTCTCTCTCTTTCTCACTTTCTCTCACTCCATCTCACTATCTGTCTCTATCTTTCTCTCCCTCTCTCTGTATTCTTTCCCCTCTCTCTTTCTCTCTCTCTCTCTCCCTTTACCTGTTCTCCGTCCTCTTTTTTCTCTCTCTTTCTTTGTCTGTCCCATTTCATTCACCCTGGTTTGAGCTCATGTTTAGTCCTGGCTCTCTCTCTCTCTGTCTGTCTGCCTCTCTGTATCTCTCTCTCTCTCTACCTCTCTCTCTTTCTCTCTGCCGCTCTTCTCCCTCCGTTCACACTTGTTTTACTTTGAGCCCATCTGCACTCCTGGTGTCGTCTTGCCATGGTCCCATTCTAGTCCCAGATTAGTCCCACTATAAATGTGATCTCTATATAAGTGTACGCACCCTCTTTCTCTCTCTTCTTCTTTGTCCTCACTCTCTTTCTCTTCTACCTTTGTTACCTTTCTACTTACCCTGCCTTCTCTCTTTGTCTCACCCCTTCCCTCCATTCCTCTTTGCCTCTTCTTTTCTCTCTCTCTCTCTCTCTATCTCTCTAGATTGCCACACATAAACAATCGCCCTCCTTTGATCAGCCCCCTCCCTCACTCCTTCTGAACCTGTCAACAACAATACCCATCCCTCCTTCCTCCCCCCGTCCATTTATTCTTTATGCTCGCTCGCCCATTGAGGAATTGTAAGGCAGGTAATTAGGTACACAGGAGGACATTAGCATCATTGGCGTTGATGGGGGCTTGAATGGGGCTGGATAGAGTGGTTTCAGATTGGCACGTCTGTCATCCCGGCTCTTTCTTCTTTGTCTGATTCGGTGTGGAGTGAGATCGGGAAGTCCTTTAATTATCAGCAGCTGCTTAGAATCCACTGGAAGAATGAAAACTAGCAGTAACGAGGTTGCAAACTAAGACGGATTATTGAACGAGAAGTTGCCGTAATTTGCGTAAACAGTAACAATGCTGATACTACAACATCGCGATATGATTCAAATACAGTATTATCTTTTTCTTTTCCTGGTATTGACCAATCCTGATTTTGGTTTTTGGCTTTCGGTTAGCAGTTAGTACCCACTAAGCTTTGTCTCACACTCTCGTTTACCACCTAACATAGCAAATACCTCTGTTTGCAGTAGCTCAGTTGGTGAGTTGAGTGTTTTTTACGGGATTCGAACCGCTAACCTTCGGATTAGCGGTTCGAATCCCACTCTTGATGTAAATGTCTGTGGATTTGAATAGTTTTACTAGAAATTTAAAAAAGTACATTTTAAATAATCAAATGTGTCCACATCGGTCTAGTTAATAGGTGCTGCTCTGTATTCACTGTATAAACCTGCACATAATGATTTTTTTTATATTAGTCTGGACTGGGGGAGACGTACTGTATTGGACATGGGGACATTTTTTATTGTATTTAATTGTTATTCTATATGAAATACTGGTAGTTGTATATTGTAATGTGAATTGAAATGTGTTTTTTTAATGTGTGTTCACCTGCCCAGGGACTGCAGATGGAAAGTAGCAGTAGCTAAATCTGGTACAAATCATCTTTTCTTTGTAAGATTAATGAATTTGTACGTGGTTCCTGTCAAATAAAGAATAAAGAAAGACGATGTCACTGGTAGAGCAGTCAGATCCACTGACCCACAGGTTGGAGATGCAATTCTAGCTCCGCAGATGTACTGGGTTGTCTTTGGGCAAGCCAGTTAACCCAGTGGTTCCTTGATGTAAAGCTTGTAAAGACCTTCGAGTGTTTGGAGGTAGTTGTCATATGATTCTTAAACGTCCATTTTCCCAACAAATCCCATACTCGTAGCTGCCATGTTTGTTGCGATTTGAGGACCATGTATTAATCTCACCTGTTGGAAATTGGATTCTCACCTCAACTATTGGAAGCTGAGGTGAGTTTGGTCAGTACAGCCTTCATGCAGGTGCAATGAATACACAGTTCGCACCTTGGCTAAAAGAAACAGAAATAATGACAACAACTTCGATCTCCGAGATAATACAATGGACAAAGGTACAAAAACAGTTTCAGCACATTGGAATTTATCTATGTTCCTCCAATTTAAATATACTACTACTACTACTACTACCACTGCTACTACTTCTAGGGTCTTCTACTACTACAATATTTCTGCAACTATGTCCTTACAAGTGCGTTGAGATTAATTATATACATGTTTAAAATGACAAAACCATTGGGTGTAGCTAGGAGTCCACAAGTAGCATCACTATCATCGCTCCTCCTCCTCCGTCTACTTGACTGTGGCGTGAGATTGTGAAGTCCTTTAATTACCAGCAGCTGCTTGGCCTCCTCTGAAAGCACGAAGAATAAGAAACAAAGTCGCGAAGATAACATTAGCTAGCAGCGCGCGTTTCGTGCTAGCTAAATCCGCGGCGCATTTTGATTACGGCTCACGGGCAGCTCATCATCTCAAGCGCTCTTCACTCGCGGTTCTATGAATGAGCCTCTGCCTGACCACCATCCAAAAACACAGATCTGGAATAATGCTAGCCGCTCTGTTAGCCCGGTCAGATTAGCGCTTTAATCAGGCTCACGAGAGGCTTTCCCCCTTCTCAAAATATACCCCCATGGTTTCATTCTCTCCATCCGCGCTCCACATTCCAGCACATGACAATGGATTCGGCTGTGATTTGTTGAGGATTAGTTGCTGGTTTGATTCCAATCCAAGTGCACGGATTGAGCGAGTGATGTCGTGCCAAGGTCAGCAGGCATTCACGGTGGAGTTAATGCAAGTCAATGGAACGTCATGAATGTAATGCAAAGCTATGCATGTAAGTGATCTAAAGTTGTTGCTTCATTGTGACATACTCGTGAATGAAATATTTGAAATGGCGAGTCCAAATGGGTTAATAATGATTTTTCCAAAGTGATACGTCCTTATCCTACAATCTGACAGGCTATTGGATTGTATAGATGGTTCCTAATATTAGCCCGTCATGCCTGATTAGTTGTAGCTAGCTAACGATGTCCTTGTGTGCAAACTGTCATGTTTTTACTCATCTTATTTTTGAATATTGGGGGTTTTCAGACTCTACAGTGTGATGATGTCATACTGCCAGTTAGGGGGCATGAGCCAGACTTACCCATTGATAACACTGTACTTTGCCATGAAATACTGTCTCTAAAAGGTTCCACGTGATCATTTGTACTAATGACTAGACCCACTAACATACAGTATGAGAAAATGTTGTCAGATTGGTCTAAAACCAGATTTTAAAGCAGACTTGTCCAGCAAAATTGACTTTCCAGAGCTTGTAGCCATATTATAGTTGTTTCCTCTTCTTATTGACCCTCTCGAAGTTGTATTTGGAGTGATTCGTGCATGTTTGTGCAATCTTTAATGGCTTATTTTCAAGATGCCATATTGCCGAGCAGTCACTTAAGTACAAGTGAGGAAAAAACTGCTATCATGATGTGCAGTTATCCATTGAAAGTGCCGACAGCTACACGGCTCTTTGTTGAGATGACGTTTACGGCGATGGCAGCTCCCATTGGACACTGCAGTTTTCTAATGCAGAACGCAGAATAGGTCTTCTCTAAATATGGTAATTATGGCAGGACCCACTTCCCTGGACTTGGCTGGAGCACAGATGAACCAGCTACGCTCACCTCAGCTCTGCTCTTGACCTTTCCTCTAGATATCAGTGAAGATTTATGTCAAGAATCAAATTTTGACCTATTTTTTCTGCAAATTATTTGTCATAATATTAAGCTCTACTCCATATCCCTGCAGCATCCTGTACTTTCCTTTCATTTTTTTCTCAATCTGCTGATGCGCTGAGTGGAGATAGACGTGTAGGTGGACAATTTGTTCTTGTTTGTCACTAAATGGTCACCTATACCACACTTTTGAGCCATAAAACCTACTCTAATTTAACATCGGCAACAACAATTAGCGGCTTTAGCTAGTCCTGGGTGTCAGCCTGTGCTAATGGCCCACTCATCTCCTGCACCTCTGCCTCTTCCTGGGTACACCGCATCCATCTCCCCAATTGTACCTAATGAGATATCGACCACCAACACGCTGCTCTATCAATATTTCCATAGATCCTCCGCACTTAGATCCAGGATAAGGTATGTGGAGACTGAAATACGGGCTACATATTATGGCTGATCATAGTAAAAAACAAAATCACTTATGAACATAGTTGGGAGATCTATTGAAAAAAGTGATTTTTTTTTTTTTTGCAATTGCATTTTTGAGGCACACAATATTTGAATAATGATTTTATTTAAATGTTGCAGAAACACAAAGCCTATAATCTTCTAAACAAGAGTATAAAGGGCACTATGTAAATTTTTTTGGTGGATGGTCTGCTACCTTGTTGTCGTCATGGAGATGTGATTGCTTTGTTTGGAATGTTCCACAGTAATGCATTATTGGCTTTACAGACTTCCATGAGGTCAAGAAGGTGACAAGATATATTATATTGAATTAAAGGCAAGGCAAGTTTATTTGTATAGCACAGTTCATACACAAGGTAATTCAAAGTGCTTTACAGAATAAGAAACACATTAAAATAACAAATCAAACCATAAATAATCACAAATAATCATCATAAAATTAACATTTAAACAGAAGAGTGCAGATTAAAACCCTTTCAGTCATATTCACAGCTAAACAGAACTGTTTTGAGCCTGGATTTAAACATTGTCAAAGTCGAGGCCTGTCTCACATCTTCAGGAAGATTGTTCCAGGTTTTAGCTGCATAAAACTGAAACACTGATTCTCCATGTTTAGTCCTGACTCTGGGCACCAGCAGCGGACCGGCCCCTGAAGTCCTCAGAGTGTGAGATGGTTCATATGGCTCTAACATGTCAGAGATGTACTTTGAACCTAGGCCTTGAAGAGACTTGTAAACTAGCAGAGCTGCTTTAAAGTCGTTTCTCTGAGCCACAGGAGCCAGAGACCTGAGCACAGGACACATGTGTGAAGTACTTCCTGGTTCTAGTCAGGACCCGAGCAGCAGCATTCTGGATGTACTGCAGCTGTTTTAAGGTTCGTTTGGAGAGGTAGGTGAGCAGGACGTTACAGTAGTCTAACCTACTCAAGACAAAGCATGGATAAGTCTCTCTAAGTCTGGTTTTGACAGTAAACCTTTGATTTTCGCAATGTTTTAGATGGTAAAAAGCTGCAGATGTTATTGATTTGATGTGGCTGTTAGAGTCCATTATTACCCTTAGATTTCAAGCCTGATTTCAATGTTTTAGAGAGAGAGAGTGGAGATAACTGCTGACACTTTCTCTATGTTTCTGTGGGCCAAATATTATGACGTGTCTTGTCTGAGTTTAGCTAGAGAAAGTTGTTTTGCATAAAAAAAACACCTCAAATCTTGCCTGGGATCCAGAACACACACGTCTTCAATATTTTATGAAGATGTGAGTCTGATCACTGCTGAATCTCCCCGTTTCAGATGGATGTGAGTGACAGGTGGGTTAGCCAATCGGGGACACATATGGTCTGAGAACAAATATTACAAAGGGGACTGGAAAACATTAGATTTCTGAAGTGAATCAATGAAGAAAGCACTATTTTTTTGTAAATCATAGGTGACCAACGAGCTCCTTTGTTCCACATGTCACATTTGACCGGGCTGTAGGCGCAAAAGAGGACATGGGCAACAGGCAACCTCAAATTAAAGCTATATAAGTTTGATTCATTCCAGACAAAGCAATAATATCTCTATGCAGACACAGCAGGAAAGTTACACAGAGCACCTTTAATTTCACATTGACCTTTTGTGTGATATTTGAACCTCAACCAAGACATATCCAAACACCTATTAGCACGTTTCAGCTAGGATGCCAGGATATTGTCTGCATTTTGGCATCAGGATTGTCCAAAAAGAACTGATATAAATTCCTGTCGTTGTCGCCCACCCGTATTTGTTGATTTACATTCTTTTAGCATCCTACCGTCTTTGTGTCTGTCTTTTCGCGTAGTCTTCTGCCCACACAAGTAAAGATTTAGCATTGAGCTGTAGTCTTTTTTTGCAAATCTCTTTCCCCTTATCTCCCAAATCCACCAAAGTACGGCGGAATACATCTCTCTACTCATATGCACTATGTATGGATCTATTTTTCATTCGAGAAGGCTCAAGTTACAGCAATCTCGATCTTGGGGAGGAATTGGCTGTTGCCGTGGGAGACAAAGTGTTTGGTCTGACCCTCAACATAAGCTCTGGTTTTCAGACCTGTCAACCCGGGCTGGAAACAGCAACCCGAGCTGGGTCCGTTTACATTATGTGCGGTTGAAATGGACCTCTTTGGTTTATTCCTGTCAACATTTGTCGCTTTGTGGTGTAAATGGATTCTCTCTTCTCACTTAAGGAAAGCAGCCAGCAGGGCATATGACGGGTCAGCCCACACAGTTTACTAAAACATAGTTAACGTAATTAGATATAAAGTACACCATTTTTTTTCCCTATGTATTTGAGCCATAGACTTGATAAAGAAGTGAGTGTGACGTCACCCACAGCGTTCGGTTACAGTAAAATGAAGCTCGTTGAGGCAGTTATGGGGCGATTTGGAGCCGAGTTTGATATTCGATATTTGAAATCCTGAGTGTGAGTATCATAGCAACCAAATAGCCAATCCGGAGCAAGGCTGCTGAATGTAACGCCCCTTCTTGCCGACACTGCTGGTTTAGCACGGAGTCTGCGCTAATGCTAACAGGAGCAACTTCTGGGAAAAAGGAGCATAAGGAGCGGTTTAATACGAACATTTTAAGACCAAAATAACAAGTCTGACAGCAGCAGTTACGAAGAGAGGTCTGACAGCTTTTCAATAGAAAGTCAATTGGAGCCAAAGTCGATGAAGTCAAAAGCAGGCCCATGCTCACTTCCTATTTGAAACACAGCAGCTAGCAGGTTAGCTATGTCCATCTACATAAACAGTCTATGATTTGACCTAAATGTGTCTTGCCTCAGTACAGATATATTGTATAAGCAGCTCTTGAGTTGCTTACATAAGTCAGCTGCGTGCTGACTGCAGCTAATTTAGTTTTATCATCAGAGAATCAGGCAGTGCATGGTTAGCATTCTAGTTCTTGTAGCCTATCACCGTAAACTCATCTCTGTGAATAATTAGGATGCTCAAAATGCATAAGGTAAGTGAGGAACAACTTTGGATCACTGCAAACCTGTTCATACCAAACTAGTTCTGTTTTTCATGTTTTAAGAGAGTAAAAAGCAGGTACAGTGCAAAAAAATCTAGGTTAGTTTGCTGTATTGTTTAAAATTTGGGTAAAGTTTATCATTTTACTTTCTTTTTGGACAAGGACATACACAGAGGTAATTCCATAACTGTTACCAAAAAAATTTGATGGCTAAAAACTACTAGAAACATTTTTAGTTTTTGCATATTTGGATGGAAGTTTGAATGTAATATTATGTAACCTGTTTGGTGACATTACTTCCTGTAATTTTCACCTTTTTTTTTCATAAACTGGTCCTTGATAAATGTTTACACGGGCACTATCCCACCAGACCAAGGATGAATTAGAATAATAATTAGAACAAGATGAAACCCAGCCGTATGTGTTTTAAACAGAAGGACTGAGGACGCAGCCAGTCAGCTTTATATGTTCAGTTTTGTACATGTTCGCGGTAACACATGTCTCTGCAGATTTTCTCAAGGCTTTCCAAATCCTACCACCGATTCTCAGGCGTATTTGGTGAGAAGGCTCTACTTAAATCATAAAATATTCACATACAAGTTAAACTGCTCCCTCTGCTATATCATATTCTTTACATTATACATAGCCCAGGAGTGAGGGAATAACACATTTCAAGCTGTAGTTTCTCAGCTTCAGAATGACCAGACTCCCTTCTTCCTATGTCTAACCCCTGTGTTCTGTCTGCATTTAACTATGAACCTGTAAGCGATGCTGGTGTGTCGTTAGCATGCTAGTTGCAGCAGTGGAAAGTTATGCAAACTAGTCATTTTTAATACAAATGAGGGGCAGCTAAAATGTAAATACAGGGTGGCCCAAAAGTCACTGAGACTTTTAAATCTTCAATAGCTCCTATAATTCTTAAGTTATACTCACCAAATTTTGCAGTAGTTAAACTGAACCTTCTGAGGTTTTTGGCAATGTATACGATTATAATTGTTCACTTACACTTGAACTTATCACTACTTAAACTAGGGGAAGTAAAAAATAACCACTTTTTTTTTTAAAGTTGTTTATTGTCTGAGGTTTATTCACAAACACCTTTTCTTTAAGATAGCCCCACAGGAAGAAATTGGGACTAGTCAGGTCTGTGGAGATCACATACTGCCCCCTGTCTTTGAAAACCACTTATTATTCCTTTAATGGCATTTACACTTGGGGCATCTCTGGTATTAAAATGTCGACGGTGCAACTGCTGGGTTTGTGAATTTGACTCATGTGACTCAAAGTACCACTGTACAATGAGGGTTTGTTCCTCGGTGCTATATTTTCTCATATTAATGTTGGAAGAGTAGTTCTAAATGCTCTGAAAAAATAAAAGAAAAATATTTCGAAACAAAAGAGTTATGATGTTTTTTCAACTGTCAGTGACTTTTGGGCCACCCTGTAGTTAAAATGCTTTTTTTGTGTGTGTGTGTGTAATATTGTGAGTTCTTGGGTCTAGAAATTTGTGAATTTACCTTTTGGATATTTCATGACTAAGTACAAAGTAATCAATAGGGAACTCTAGAGACTGAAAACCACAGATTAATTAGTACTGCTTTTTAAGACGATAAAAACAATCCAATAAAAGATGAGATAAATCTGGTATCTGAGTGACTTTAAAGGGCACATATCACACTCTTCTCTGATCGCTCTTCTAATGTTGTTTCCTCATCAAGAACAGACCTGGAGTTGTGTTTTGTTTCATTCACACATTTAACACACAAACCCTGCAGATTTAGGCTGAGTTATTCTATCAAACAGAAAACACTCTATTCCACCTTGTGATGTCATGTAGTAATACAGGAAGTGCTCCACTGTGTTTTTAAATTTGATACATTTTCACTAGAATCATTTGGATAATTTCAGCCTTGGAATTGTCGATCTCTACTGAACTAAAGGCTAAAGATGAGAAGCTGTTAACTTAAAAACTACCACTTCATGACATCACAAGGTGGAACAGAGCATTTTTGAGATTTGGAGATGTAGACAGACTAATTCAAACATGTGTGAATGAAACAAAACACAACTCCAGGTATGTTTTTAAGGAGGTAACAGCAATATAACGTGACTTAAAGCGCAAAAAAGTCAGTTTTGAGTCATTTAGGACCTTTAAATGTGTCTGATGATGAACAATCCCACACACACAGGTTTACATAGTGTCCTTGTGTTTTCTTAAACTTGGGCTTATTTGTCTTGGGAGCAGCGACTCTACTCTGAGCTCAGATTCACCGCAATGGCAAAATCTTTCACTATTTTGCTCCAAGCTGCATGTTTTCACCAACAGAGGCTTGACTGTAGTAATTCAACTGACTGCACAGCCCCAACATGCATAATATGATCAATCTTATAGCCGATATCCAACTTTTGATCATTTGACTATAAGAACGCAACGACTGTGAAAAAGAACCATTTTGCTTTATATTGAGCAAACCTTTTATATCTTTTCAGCAGCTTATTTGGAGCCTAATGTTGGCTAGTCTCGTCTTTTTGTTCAAATCGCGCAGTCTGGGCAGTATGAAATCATGCCATTGATTTTTTTTTTTTTTTTTTTTTTTTTCCCTCTGAGTTGTTGAAATTGCCCAGCCCTGATGAAATAAAAGCATTTTCAATGATCTCTGTAACATTAAAAATAAAGCTTGACGGAATTTTCCTGGAGAGGTGATAAAAGCATGTTCTTCTATCAGATGTGGTTAGGCCAGATAAGTCAAGGCGAAGTGTCTATTCTCTCTCCATCTCTCAGTCTTCCTCTCTTTTTCTCTCTATCCATCTATCTGTCTCTCTCTTTGTCGCTTTCAGAAGTGCACTTCTGTCAAGGCTGGCTAATGTTACGTCTGTATGTGGTACATTGTTTAGTCTCTCTCTTTATCTCTCGCTATCCATCTATCTATTGTTCTATTTATCTCTATCTCTCTCTATATATATATATCTATTTTAACTTAATGGTACATTTTGTAGTTTCTCTTTCTCCCTCTGTCTGTCTGTTTATCTCTCTCTATCTATATATCTGACTCTCCCCTCCTTTCTCTCTCTCTCTCTCGCTGTCTGTCTGTCTATCGTTCTATCTATCTATATCTATCTCTCTCTTCCTCCCTCTCTCCCTCTCTCTTTCTCCATCCATCAGTTCTTTCAAGTGCACCCTGTCAAGGCTGACTCATGTAAAGTCTATATGGTACATTATGTCGTTCCTCTCTCTCCATCTGCCCCCTCTTACTCTCTTGCTCTTTCTCTCTCTTTCTTCTCTCTCTCTCTCTCTTTCTCTCCCTCTTTCTCTCTGCATCTTTTTCCTAAAGTGCACCCTATCAAGGCTGGCTCATGTAAAGTCTGTGTGGTACATTATGTTGTACCTCTCTCTCTCTCTCTACCTTCCCCCTCTCTCTCTCTCTCTCTCCATACCTCTTTTTCCCTCCCTCCCTCTCCCTTCCTGTCTGTTGCTTCCCTCAAGTGATCTCCTGTCAAGGCTTGCACATGTAAAGTCTATATGGAACATTATGTCGTATATGGCACATCCCTGTTCGAATGTGGTCTATTTATGTTCCCTTATGAGAGCATGCCACTCCGCGCTGAAGTGCTCGCGTCTGATTGGCCGTCTTTCAGATCTTGGCGCCGCGCGGCCTTCTGGGTAATTGCCTGTCTGGAGCAGGGGAATAAGACGCAGGCTTTAATGGGATGAACTTTGAGCTATGGACTCGAAAAGGTTTAGATGTGGTCATTCTCACTCTATTAGATCCAGTGTGGGCAGTGTAATGCCATGTTGTGTATTTGCACGTCACTGGAGCGAGCTGCACATGACAAATACATGAGGTGCACTTATAGAAAACACTATGCTAATATATTCATGCTTATATTGTGTTTACCACTGGAGGAGCCCACTGTGCAGAGCCCTGGGAACAAAAGACTAAAGGAAACCTACTTTTAACTAGATTCTCTTAGATAGAAAATGTATACATTTATATCATCAGACACAGCTACATTTGTGTGTCACAACTAAGATATTTAGAATAAATATTCTGCTGGTACTATTGGGCATGTATCGATCAATACAATGGCTTTAAGTAAGTACTAATATTCAAAATGAACTGATATCAGTGTAGGAAAAATGTCATTTTTTCTCTTATGTTATGTAACTCTGCTTTATCCTACATAACTACTACAGCTTTGTGTGGATTACAGTTCAGACATAATGAGACGTCCTGGGCCTATACCAGTCATTAAATAGTCTCACATTTCCCTGGATCAGTGCCGATATTCGATCTCGTATCGATGCATCTGTCGCTGTTATCATGTCCATGCCACAGGGCTGTAGTCCTGTAGTCAGTCAGTCCATCAGTGGTCAGTGGAATCTTTTACCAAATGTTTTGTTAGTCCCCTTATTATTTTATTGGTAGCGTGGGTGTGAGTTTTCTGGAGTTTTGAGAGAGTAACAGTAGTTTTTGTGCAAGATCCTTAATAATTTTGAGAGCTTTTCTTGGTGGAAAAGGGCATGTCTTAAGTCGACCAAGAATTTATTCAGTCAACTGCAGTCCATGTAGCGGTAGGGCCAGTGCGGAGTTCACTGGGGCATTACTGACCGAAAATGCTGTCAAATAACACTCGACCTTGAACTTGATGCCCCGTGTGGGAAACTGTAACCTTGGTCAAATCTTCATCTTCATCACCAGGTCTACAGATTTGGAAGCAGCAGCGGAAACTACATCTGAAGCCATGTGGTGTCAGTCTCCGATGCATTTTCATATTCTTTCAATGCGTTTTCTAATCTCAAACCAAATGTAACCTAAATCTTTGCTATACGCCTCCCCTGTCTCAGTCTATATTTCTTTACACGCGTCTAAAGCCCGGTGACTGACAGGGCATTTGTATCCCGCTGAGAAATAATGATGAGGCTGGAGTTTTCAGCACCATGGACAGAGCTTAACAGCATCTACAGCACCCTCAAGCTGTCGCCTTAGGGTGAAATAGCAATCGGCCGCTTACTGCATCTCGAGAATGAACACGATCCCTCTGCAAGTTCATATGAGAATAGGGCGAGTATACAGCCACTCTGACACTACAAGGTCTGTAGATAGAAACCTCTTCAGATTTTACATAATTTTAGCTCTTAAAGTCCTGGATTCTTTAAAAAAAAATCTTGGATCTTGTAGTTTTGCCTCTCGCTCTTCAGTCTTTGTCAGTCGGCGTGAGGCTGCTACATATGGACATTGTATCAAACATTATTATTAGTACTAGCAGTAGTGGCAGTAGTAGTACCAGCAGCAGTAGTACCAGCAGTAGTAGTAGCAGCAGTAGTAGCAAAAGTAGTAACAAAAGTAGTAGCAGCAGTAGTAGCAGTAGTAGAAGGAGTAGTAGTAGCAGTAGTAGGAGTAGTAGTAGCAGTAGCAGTAATAGTAGTAGTAGCAACAGTAGTAGTAGCAGCAGTAGTAGCAGTAGCAGTAATAGGGGTAGCAGTAGTAGGGGTAGCAGCAGTAGTTGCAGCAGTAGTAGCAGCAGTAGTAGCAGTAGTAGGAGTAGCAGCAGTAGTACCAGTGGTGGTAGTAGTAGTAGCAGTAGCAGTAGTAGGATTTATTGTAGCAGCAGTAGTAGCAGCCGTAATAGCAGTAGCAGTAGTAGGAGTAGCAGCAGCAGCAGTAGTAGGATTTATTGTAGCAGCAGCAGCAGTAGTAGCAGCAGTAGTAGCAGTAATTGTAGCAACAGTAGTAGCGGTAGTAGTAAAAGTAGTTGTAGCAGCAGTAGAAGTAGTAGTAACAGTCGTAGTAGTAGTATTTTGAAGATTTCTGACACAGTGAGAGATTTGGGATCTTTTCTGTGAGGAGGGCAATGTTCCAAGTGTGGCATGAAATATGTCTAGCTCCATGGAGACAAGCAGGCGACGCCATCAGGCCAAGTTACAGGTGAGATCTGTGGAGAGGTGACCCCACTCAGAATGGATGTTTCTCAGGGCATTTTTAAAGAGCCCATATTACGCTATTTTCTGATCCATGTTTCCTCATCACAAACATCCTTGAAGTTTTGTCTTGTTTCCTTCACACATGTTTAACACAGAAACTCTACATACGTTTAGACCGAGTTCTTTTCTCAAACTGAAAACACTCTGTTCCACATTGTGATGTCATGTTGTAATACACGAGGTGCTCTACTGTGTTTTTAAACTCTGTACACCTTCACTAGAATCATTTAGATGATTTTAGCCCTGGAATTAGCCAATCTCTGTTGAACAAACGGTAAAACGTAGCTGTTAACTTGAAAACTACCACTGCATGACATCACAACGTGGAACGGAGCATTTTGTGCTTTGGGGATGTTACAGACTTATAATGCAGGGTTACTCAAACATGTGTAAATGGAAAAAAAAAACAACAACTCCATGTCTGTTTTTGAGGAGGTAGCAGCATTATAACATGGCTTAAAGCTCACAAGAGTCCATTTTGTGTAATATAGCACCTTTAAAGCAACTGATGCATTGATGCCATGTAGTGAATCTTGATTTTAAAACCTAAATCTAAACTTTCATCAGCCTTTTCATATCAACGCCTTTTGCTACCCAGCGATTCGGCACCATGAGTGACAGGAGGCATCGGTTTGGGGGCAAAGTGTAGAAAACGTGGCATTCTAGTCAGCGCTATGGCTTGCACTTCAGCTAATGAGAAGCCAATGGTTCGGCTCCTAACTACACCAAGATAATGACCATCTCCCCGTAACCATGGCAACAGCAGCAACCCCCCCGCAACCCCTCACCACCTCTCTCTCCCTCTCTCTTTCTTTTTTTCTTTCTCTCACCCCACGCCGAAATGAGTTTTGTTAAATAACATTGAGTAAAATCAATGCTGGGTCTCTTTGAAAATTAATAACTGTTTTTTTTTTAGTTTTTGAGTTTTTTTTGTCATTTTAAGGCATGCATAAAACATCATACAGTACCTGGGAACACTATCGTTTTCTACAGCGCTTGTGGGTGAAGTAACGCCTTGTCAAAGAGAGGAAAATCAACGTCTAGACAAAGTGGATGTGATACAATAAGGACAATGGGTTTAAATGGCGGCGCTGAGACAGTTACAAATGTGAAATGCTTTTATCCTGGGCTCAACATCAGTGACTTTTACAACTTTTTACTTTGCAATACAACCAGACAGTATACGGCCATCCCTGCATATGCTAATTATTAGTGTTTTAGCTGCCCTGTCACAGTTATTATAGTTGAAACCAGAAGTTTGACATGAAATCAGACTAAACTTTTCCTGTTTTAGGTCAGTTAGATTTACCAAAAATTATTTCTATTCACTAAATGCCAGAATAATGATAGAATACCTAAAATGTTTGACCCAAGTTATACAATGGAACCAAATCCTAATGAAATTTATGTAAAATTGTCTTAAAAACATCCTTCAGTGGGCGTATGCAGCAGGGATTGATCGGCAATATGGCGTCTTGAAAATAAGCGATTAAAGATTGCTCAAACATGCACGAATCATCCCAAATACAACTTCGGGTGAGTAAATGGTGACGGGAAACAACTGTAACATGCTTAAAACTCTAAAAAAAAAAAAAAATGAGATTGTTTGGGTTGTTTGAGGGTCTATTAGAAAGTACTGGTTATAATATGGGTCATTTTGTAGTAAAAGTCAAAGTTAAGTCTGTCAACTGGACAAAATGTGATCAGACCCGGACCGACTGGGGGATTACACAGACGTGGGTCATTTTGGTTCAACAGTAACAGGCTAATGTGAGCCAAGCAGGCCATTGCGAGATGGGATCAAACATTTCCACTCCAGCCAGAAAGTGTTTGTAAAGGAACATTTTTTTGTGAATTCTTTAGTATATATTTTCTGTCTCCGTCAAATAAAAGCATTTAGCCTGGAACTAATTCACTCATATTATACTCAGAACATGCAAAGTATACAGTTTATTTACCTTTGCTCCATTAGATCGGTATATTTAGACATACTGCAATATGTTTTTTTTCATGGTCGATGCTGATACCGACCACAGACAATAAATTCTCACAATATTTTGGGGCCAGTTTTGATTATTTTCACCAAATTGATGCAATTCAAATTTACTAGAAACTCCCCCTAAGCCCTTTTTTGAATTACAAACCTATAAGAGAGCTGTGTAGTCACGTTTTCTGCAGCTGTCTCTTCATATTAAAGTGTTAATATCAAGCTTTGTGAGTAATTTTAGCAAAACAAAATATCGACCTACGCTGGAGATTTAAAGCCGATAGCCGATACAGAGCGATATATTGGTCTAGCTCAGACATGGGCAAACTACGGCCCGGGGGCCACACACGGGCCTTTGGGCTTATTAATCCGGCCCGCAGAACATGACCAAATTATATTAAAATAGGTAAAGGCAAACCTTGTTCAAAGTTTTTCTGCTGTGTTTATTTAACTGAAATTTAATGGCCAAATCTCTAACTATTTTGCCGGTAAAATGTAATTATATATATCCTGGCCCAGCCCCTCTGTCAAATTTTAGTACCCACTGTGGTCCGTGTGTCAAGAACTTTGCCCACCCCTGGTCTAGCTCTATATATATTTGTATTCTTATTCCGTGCATGCCTTTGCTTTCATTTTACCTGTATTATTCATTGTTTTATAGTGCGCCATGCCATCCTAAAATAGCATATACTGTATAAGACTTTACAGTTCACCCATTTTACTAACACTTCATCAGAACTACATTTTTCCAAAGTTTGCCCAGACAGATTTTCCAGTCAAACATCTTCAGTTTTGTTTTATCCCCAAAGGTCCTTTTTCTCCACTGCTGTACTGCACCGCTTGCACTCTCCTTCACTTCCCCGGCAGTCCCAACGGAGCGCTACAACTGTTAGCTAGCACGAACCCGCCCGCTGTGCCCGCGCCCGCTCATGTGAGGACTCTGTCGGATTCTCTCTGCAGCCCCTGACAACATAATTACACCGCTAGTGCTAAGGATGAGGATGTAGTTTGTAGTTCCGCGTGTGCTAAGGAAGCATGAAACAGCCTCTTGCTAACACTGCTAACACCAGACAGATAACAGTAGGGGTAGTAGCAGTTGTGTAGGGCAAATCAGCACCTTGGACAGCGACCGGCCAATTAGAGCTGACCAGACAAGACAGTTAGGCCAGGCGTCATAAGGGCATAAGGGTTGGGTAAGGATACGGGGTCTGTGGGGTAATGACCGGGAATAACACGGGTTTTAATGAGAGCGACGAGGAGCGAGGTTGACTTTTAATAAGAGGGGAGGGCGTCACAGGCTAACCATATGCAATGTGTAATAAGTAAGCAATTAGCGCTAGTTTTGTCGCTAAAGTTTGGAGGAGATTGAATGATTTAATTATGGTAGTGCTCTGTGGTGGCATATGCTGGTCAGCTGATGCTCAGGAAAAGTTGGTACATTAATTGAATCATAATTAGAGCTGTTTAAAATACCATTGTTTTTGAAAATGTAAGGCTAAATTGCTCGTTTTCCAATTTTATTTTATTTGCAATGTATGTGGTATTCGCCAGCGCCATGCAGCCATTTTGGACAAATACTCTCCTAATATCTTTTTGGACATGTCAGTTTTCCAATTCTGAAATCAGCAGTTTGTTTTTTGTTACTTTAGATCAATTTTGTGATTTAAAATGTCCAAAATATAACACAATCATTCAAGTGTCATAGATTATAACTATTTAACAACAATGGTGGAATGTAACCTAGCAAAAGTAGTAAAGTACTTAAGTATATATTGTAGGTATCGGTATAAACGGATAGTTTTAACTTTTAGTTCCCTACTTTTGAGAGCAGATATCTGTACTTTCTACTCCAATTTCAAAATCACTACATTTGAAGCTGTATTAGATTACTTTCTATGCAAAAGACTTTCACTTTTTACTCTTTAAGTACATTTTTAAACAGGTACTTTAATACTTTTACTTTTACTTGAGTCTTTTTTGCTCCGGCATGTGTACTTATACTTAAATAACAAAATTGAGTACTTCTTCCACCACTGCATAACAGACAAAAGCCAAATATATCTCCTTTAATAATGATTCAGGCCTAGTAGTACTTTATGCAGGGGTTAGGGTATTCATTAAGTACTTACTAACCCCGACTCATGTTTATAGGAGTTCACTTTTACTGTCTTTTATGTGGACTGGCCCCAGCTGTGAGGGTCGA
The DNA here is from genome assembly GCA_019594935.1 of Periophthalmus modestus. Classification (NCBI taxonomy): domain Eukaryota; kingdom Metazoa; phylum Chordata; class Actinopteri; order Gobiiformes; family Gobiidae; genus Periophthalmus; species Periophthalmus modestus. The sequence goes on from JAIEZT010000084.1 coordinate 28,177,572, forward strand.
TATGATAAATGCATTGCCCAGTTTAGGTGCAGTTACTTTAACACAGCAGTATTGTTTTCCATCTGCAGCTCGGTAAGTGGGGGTCTCGTTCTCGTCGCGGTTTTATTTATAGCTGTATTTCTGGACTGATGTTTTGTTTTACCGTTGTCGACGTTTTAATCCATGTTATTTGATGGATGTGTTATTGCTGTTAGAACATTAGCAATTTGTCTTTCTCATCTGTAAACATAATCATAATGTAGCTTTTATTGCCAATGTGTTTTATCCGGACGCAGCGTTTGTTCAGTTTGATGCTCTGTTAATGGTTTTGTCCATGTTTATTGCGCTCACAAGTTTTGCTGTGGTTTCCTCTCCTGCAGTAGTACAGTCAGTACAGTTTGTGCATATGATAAGGCACATGAACAGTATAGGTGGCACTCCCCGCTCACAAAATGCTTGTATAGTGTCTCCCTGTTGCTGTATCCACCTAATAGCATGTTAGGCTAATCCCGCAGGTTTGTTCTCTTTACCATGGTAACTATGGGCAGCAGTAGCTCAGTTGGTGTTTTTCCTCCTGATTTCAAGGTTGGTGGTTCAAATCCCACTCTCAACTTAACCCAATAGCGTCGGATGCTATCGCCGTAACTCCGCAACCAATCGTGCTATCATGTAAACGGCATTGTGGTTTAATTTGCAGACAGCAGCTCACCTTTAGTAGAAGCCCGGTGGTCCAGAGTGGGATGTGTTCAAGAAATGACCCAAAAGACAAGCTCTGATAGTGTAATGCTATTTATTACAAAGAAACTCACCTATTTGTATCATCTAGAACTATAGGATGGCCCCTTGACCCATCTTGTTTTTTCAGGCTTTACATCCAAAGACTTAATTACAAGGTGTCGCTCGAATACCTCTCATTGTGAGAAACGTGACCCTGTGACCTTTGTCTGTGTCTTGACCCTTAACGAGGAGCAGGGAGGAGCACCTGGATCTGATAACGCAAAACAGATACCACAGCATCTCAAAGCAGAGGCATGGGGCTCTTTAAATATGTTACTGTCATTACGGTAATGTACTTATGTCGTCCCTCGAAGACGACCAATCAGAGCGCAGGTGCCACCGGGATTCTCCCAGTCAGTTTATGTGATGCGTCAAAGGAAACACAAGGATGGATATGTCAAATAGAGGAAATTGTGTGGAAAAAGGGCAAAAGTACATGCTAATACTTCCTTTAACATGATTTTTATGGCTAAAAAAAGAAAAAACGTCTAGGTGAGCTATAATGCTCTATAGTTTGCTCAGTCTTTAAAGGGTTAAAACATCATTGGTTAGATCCACTGACCCACAGGTTGGCGGTGCGAATTCTAGGTGAATGTTGTTGTTGTGTCCTTGGGCAAGACACCTAAACCACCTCACCCCTAGCGTGCGCTGGTGTATGAAGGGGTTCCTTGATGTAAAGCGCTTTGAGTGCCTTGAAGATGGAAAAGCGCGTATAAACATGTGACTATTTATGATTTACCAGTGTCCTGGCGCGAAATCTGGAGCTTAACTTGTTATATTAATTCAAGTAATTGTAAGGTATTGCAATGTACGTCAAATACCAGTTTGTTTTATTAGAAAATATATCGAAACGCCTCCACTCAAACAGTTTTTACCCCGATGCAGAGAGCTACCGTCTTTGTAGTAGTTTCTATATACTTAATATCAATCCAACAAATTAAAATGACCGTACCATAGAAAAATATACAAATATAAAACTGCTGAAATAAAAGTTTTGAAGTTTTCACAGGATGATTGATACTTTTGGGTAACACTCCATCCACTTTGGTGAGAGATACCCTGCCGCTAGTGGGTTTACAACAACTGAATCATATTTAAAGCCTCACAGTGTAGTATTTAAGTCAGAAATTTAAACTGAAATAAATGTCATTACTGTATTTGTTACAAGCTGTGTTTAAGGCACTAAATGATCCATTAAAAACTTGCATTCTTGCTTTGAGGGGGCTTGTCTCACCACAGACATGACTTGTAACTTTTTCACCGTAGGTCCACCACCTGCTCGTGACCCGTTTCTTCTAACAAAACTCCCTCTTCTTCTTCTTTCTGTTTCCTTTTCCAGCTGCTCCCAGAGGAATCGTTGCGAGCGCGCAGACGAGCCGTACCGCTTCGCTGCGTCTCTGAACCAGTGCGTGAAGGCCACCGTCTACCCCGACAGCATCGCGGTGTCCGAGCCCAGCGTACCTGTAAGTTACACACCAGCCGTTTAAAATATGTATTCAATAGGTCGGGTTCACAGGACATCACAGTGTTGTAGAGTCGATATAGTTTAACGCTGAGCTGGAGGATGGGGCAGAATTCTCAGGTGGAATTTGCGGTTTAATTATTTGGTGAATATCTCTGTAATTACTGCGTCTATCCACATGAAACAAAAACTGGCTCAAAGTTCAACGTCTTCTCTAGCACAAATAAACTAAGGTGAAACTATTTATTGAGGGGTTTTTTTGGTTTTCAGTTTCAAAAAGTGGTTCTACTACTGGACCAAAGTAAGTGGTAGAACAGTGGTAATGAAGTAAAAGTGGTAAAGTCCTGGATTTAAGGACAAATTTTAGGTATTTGTACTTTACTTAAGTACATTTTTAAGTGAGTACTTTTTACTTTTACTTCACTACATTTGAGAGCAGGTATCTGTCCTTTCTACCACTACATTTTTGAACAGGACTGAAAAGTAAAAGTATGTTTTATCATTGTTTGAAACCCGCTGAAAAGGCTGAGAGTTTATTTTTAACACATTCGTAATTTGAGCCCCAACAAAAATATACAGATAAAAACAGAAAAAAATGATGATTCAATTGTTTCTGCTGAACAAAATTCACCTTGTAAAGAGACTTCAAAGAGTAAAAAGTAAAAGTATTTTTCAGATATTTTAAGTATATTTTTAAAAACGTTTTTCAGGTGATACTTAACTTTTACGTATGTTTTTTTTTTTTGCTTGTTGTACTTTTACTTAAGTAACAAAATTGAGTACTTCTTCCACTGCTGGTCAGTCCACAGAATATAATCGTTTGTGGCTCATATTTGGATATTTCTTTGGAAAACTCAATCTTTCATAGAGTTACACAGACCCCTGACCTCCATCTGAAATCATCAACTTCTAAAACATGAAAGCAAACCAATTTAAAGTGCCCAATCACTGTTTAACGCAAATTAAAACTATAAATAAAATAAAAAATAAAACCCCATCTATTTCCATACTTCCTCCCACGCAGAGACAGATTGCGTTTGGTAAGCGATCCCACATTGCCACGTAGCAGTTTGTGTGGATTTGATTGTGGTGATGCATAAACATTAGTGGGAGAGGGTGAGGAGAGCAGAACATGTGGGCGTCACAGTGTGCATATGCTGCCTTACCCAGCAGTGCACAAGTGTGTGTGCCAAGAACAAGTGTGTGTGTGTGTGTGTGTGTGTGTGTGTGTGTGTGTGTGTGTGTGTGTGTGTGTGTGTGTGTGTGTGTGTGTGTGTGTGTGTGTGTGTGTGTGTGTGTGTGTGTGTGTGTGTGTGTGTGTGTGTGTGTGTGTGGGTGGAGGAGTGGGAGTCAGGGGGAGCACGGGGCAGGGATGGAGGGATGGAGGGAGAATGAGTGAAAGAGGGGAGGGGGAGGGGGAGGGGGGGGGTCGAGGGATGGAGAAGATTGAAGTTCAGAGAGAGAGAAAGAAGTAAGTTAGCAAAACACAGAGAGAGAGAGACCAAGGTGCAGCGCTTTGCACATGGGCAGAGGGATGAAGAGAGAGGAAAAGACAGTGAGACAGAGAGAAATGAGGCATAGAGAGAGAGAGAGAGAGAGAGAGAGAGAGAGAGGGAAAAAGACCAAGGTGCAGCGCTTTGCACATGGGCAGAGGGATGAAGAGAGATGAAAAGACAGTGAGACAGAGAGGAAGGAGGCATAGAGAGAGAGAGAGAGAGAAGAGACCAAGGTGCAGAGCTTTGCACATGGGCAGAGGGATGGAGAGAGATGAAAAGACAGTGAGACAGAGAGGAAGGAGGCATAGAGACAGAGAGAGAGAAAGAGAGAAAGAAAGAGAGAGAGAGAAACCAAGGTGCAGGATATACGCTCCTGATCAATATGTATGCAAGAATTCACCTTTTGCATTGTTGGATCTTAAGAAGGTTCTAAGTAGTGCTTCAAAATGCAAAAAGAAGAAAAGGGAGTGAGACAAAAAAACAAATGAGTAAGCAATTTATTGCAAACAACCGTTAAACTGAAATAGGCTGTTTCATCAGCTGATCAAAACTTTAAGACCACAGCCTTTAAAAGCCCAAATCTTCACAAAAATTGATGGCAAGGGAAGTTTACAAAAATGGACACCAGTTCCAAACAGTGGCTGCCCTTCATGAAGCCACTAGCCTCCTGGAAACACTCGCATCAAGCCAAAACGAATTTCTGAGATGATTAACAAGAATGAAGATATTTCTATTTTAGAGGTTTTTTTTGAGGTTCAATTTTTCAACTGGTCTTAAAATTTTTATCAGGAGTGTAGAAATGGGAGAGGGAAAGCAAAAAGAAAGAGGAGAAAGATAACCTAAAAATTTGGCCTTCCACATGGGCAGACGGATGGAGGAATGGAGAGAGAGAGAGTGGAGAGAGGAAGGAGAGGGAGAGAGAGTGGGCAGGGGCAAGGGAGAAGGGATGGAGAGGGATAGATTGAAGTTGAGAGTGAGAGAAAACAAAATTTTTAAAAAAAGAGAGAGAGAAAGACCAAGGTGCAGCGCTTTGCACATGGGCAGAGGGATGGAGAGAGATGAAAAGAAAGCAAGACAGAGAGAAAGGAGAGATAGAGAGAGAGAGAGAGACCAAGGTGCTGGATATACACACAGAGAGTTGGAGAAGGAAAGCGGAAAGAAAGAGGAGAAAGATAACCTTAAAAGATAACCTTCCACATGGGCAGACGGATGGAGGGATGAGGGATGGAGAGAAGAAAGAAGGAAGTTAACAAAACACAGAGAGACCAAGGTGCAGCTCTTTCTACATGGGAGGAGGGATGGAGAGAGATGAAAAGAAGGTCGAAACAGAGAGAAAGAAGAGAGAGCCCAAGATGCAGGTTATGGACATGGACAGAGGGATGGAGAGAGATGAAAAGAAGACAAGACAGAAAGAAAGAAAGAAAGAAAGAAGAGAGAGAGACCAAGGTGCAGGTTATAGACATGGGCGGAGGGATGGAGAGGGAAAAGAGAGAGAAAGAGGAGAAAGATAACCTTAAAAGATAACCTTCCACATGGGCGAAGGGATGGACGAGATGGAGAGAGAGAGGGGGAGAAAGAGATATAGAGAGCGCGAGAGTCGGGTGCAGCTTTCCAACATGGGCAGAGGAATGAAGAGAGAAGGAGAGAAGGTATGGATTTAGAGAGAGGATATGAAGGAGATAGAAAGAGTAAACAGAGTGCAGTGATCCACTTTGGCAGAAGGACGGACAGAGGGATGGAGAGAGAAGGAGAGAAATATAGATTGAGAGAAAGACGGACCGAGATTGAAAGCGAGAGAGAGCGCAAGAGGTTAAAGATGGGATGGGAAAGAGAGTGGGGTAGAGATTGAAAAACGGAGAGAAAGAGAGATGGAGAGAGGGAGAGAAGAGAGAGCCTGGCACTATTTCACACAGTTGTGCACATGTGGACGTGTAGTCGGTAAATATCAGCTGGAGCAGTGGTGTTTTCTGTATTTTTGACCCTCACTAAAGGACACATCACTTTATTAATTAAATAAAAGCACGATAAAAGTGTGGAAACTATTGCTCGTAAGTTTAGCTGTAAACCGGTCAACCACAATCATTTAAAAGACTGAAGAAATTGATAAGAAACCTGCAACTCGTATTGTCGTTAACATCTCAGAACATCAGATCCGATCTCATCCCGATACCGATCTTCTCTTTTTGGCTGTGACTTTATACATCATTAAGTATTCCATGATGCTCCAGTAGCCCCAGTTGAATAAAAGTATTACCAGAGATTGAAATGCCTCCCTAAAAATAGCCTTTGTTATAGTAGCAGCAGAACACCGAGACACAGTGAGACATTAGGTGTTTCAGCGTCTGTTTCTAAAGGCTGTTTTTTCACAGTTTTATCTATGTTTGAGGCCTGTAAAAAGACGAGAATCACACAGCTACTACATACTGCACATGCAAACAAGTCGGCCGAATTGTCCAAAGTCTCGTTTTCGCTCTTAAAGCTCCGTGAAGACTTCGCCGAGGTAAAACGAATACTCCCTCTGTCATTAATCATGTTTTGGCTGTTTTAGAGTCTCCTCGGTCTGCGTTTAAGCTGCTCTGGACCTTAGCTGCAGCGTTAGCAACGACAGGTGCAGAGGACGCCTTATCCCTCGATCTATTCGCCAAATCCGCGCCACTATTCCAACTACATGGGCCCTACAACAACTGCAGACTATGCTCATTTAAATTCACCGAGTCGTCTAACCTTCCCATGAATACAAAGGAAATGGTCTAAAACGAAATTCTAACACCATCTAAAATCTTGTAAGGTCAAATGTTTTTGTTTCCATGCCAGCCCGATTCGCCCCGGGTCACTCCAAACATTCACCCTTTACTAATTGCGATCTCCATGACAACTTGGAAGCGATCGGAACAACCAACTTACCTTTATTTCAAAAAGAAAAACCCCTAATTAGTCCCCAAAATCCTGCCAGCAACGCCATTTTGCGGTAAGGAGAGCGGGCCACCAGCGCTACAGACAAGATTGTGTTTCTGTGTGTGTTTTGTTAGTGTTTCGTGCGCTCGCGACAGATTCGAAAGAGCTAATTAATGTGAGAGGTTACTCCGAGAAACGTGACTCGAACAAAGGACAGTGATTGCCGTGATTGCCGTAATCATGCCTCCTCTCCTGCACACCTCAACGCCGAGCAACACAAACAACCCGAAAACACACACAAGAAAAAGGGATTACGGTTTGAACGAGTACAGGCTAACAAGCGAGGTAGCTATCGTTTAGCGTTTCAGTGTCCCAGCAGCTCCGTGATGTCGAGAAAGGTAGATAAAACAAAGATTGAGACTTCAAATGGATACGCCTCCCAAAAATAGTGTGTTTGCCCACTGATCTGCAGGTTTCTAGCTCCCACAGATGAATGCTGTCGTTGTGTCCTTGGGCAAGACACTTCAGATCTTGCACCCAGAGTCTGCGTACATTGGTGTATGAATGTGTGTGTGAACGGGTGAGTGGTCCCTTGATGTAAAGCGCTTTGAGTGCCTTGAAGGTGGAAAAGCGTGGCTGAGAAAAGGACACTGGTAATGATCCAAATGCTTGTTTTTATAGTTTCATATGTGTTTTTAAAAATTTCATCGCAGTATCAAAATTGTTATGGAGTATTAAGCCCTTTCCCAAACACTGAAATTGACTACTTTCCATCTACAAATCTTTCAAAGTCAGGCAGATATGACAAATGAGTCTTCGTTATTCAGACAATATACTTTATAAACCTCACCTCCATTTCCAATGAGAGATTTAGGCATTGGAGCTCCCTCAAATAAAAAAGAACAATGGAATCTAAAAAATTAATTCCTTATCCCAGGTGAATGCTATGCTAACAGAGTCATGCGTTCACTGTGAATATAATTTGACCACAGAACGAATCCGGTGATGGTTTATGGACTTAAAAACTGCACAGGAGTAGTCAGAAGTTTTATCTGTGACGCAACTAAACCAGCAATATGTGAACAGCATTTTTGAGACTTACTTTGGATTAATGGATTAATGAAGCAAAAATACAACTCTGGGTATGTTTTTGATGAGGGGACACAGCAATATTACATGGTTATAAGCTCAAAAAAGTCCATCCGCCCATTTTCTTCCACTTATCCGGTGCTGGGTCGCGGGGGCCGCAGTCTAAGCAGGCACTCCCAGACTTCCCTCACCCCAGACACATCCTCCATCTCCTCCGGTGGGACCCCGAGGTGTTACTCAACAGAAGTCTACCAAAGCTATGTTTAAAGTCATTGAGTCTTTAACTGTAAATGATATGGTTTTATTACTGAATATCGCATCTGGACAGTGACTTGAGGTCAAACTAAGCTAAACTTTTGCAAAACTCAGCTCGACTGCCAAGATTGCCATTACTCACCTTTAGATTCTCCAACCTCACAAAGGGTGCCCAGATTTTCAACGTTAAACTGGGACACACCTGCGTTGGTTTGTAATAATAAACTTGTGAAAAGAGCGTGTAATTAAGAACTAGGCCTGTGGCGATATATACTATATATTTATATATTTGTAGCAATTTTGTGCATTTCGAATACTTATTGGGGGATAATTCTGCTTCAGAGTTTGGTTTCAATACTATCATTTATTGTCAGTATTCACTTTACTTGTATATCGAGCTTCAAAATGTGTTATCGTGACAGTCCTATTGTTTCCTCTTGTTTCGTTCTCCACTCATTTGTGAATAAGAATAAAACTTGAGAGGCTTCAACCACATTTTTCTGTATTTTAACACAAATATTTCACCATATAGTACCATTGTTACTGTTGGCGGGGATCAGACGGGTCAAAAATAGGGACACCTGGGACATTTCTTGTACAAAACTGGGTCAAATCGCTGGTTTTGGGTAAATCTGTTGGGACATGGGACACGGTCTGAATGAGTACAGGCTAACAAGCGAGGAAGCTACAGTTTAGCATTTCAATGTCCCAGCAGCTCTGTGGTGTGTTGAGAAATGTAGATAAAACAAAGAGTGAGACTTCAAATGACTACGGCCCCCAAAAATAACAGCTAATAGCAGAAGGCTGACAAATGCACCGCGATAATTATCCAGGCAAGTGAGAGCGAGCGAGCCGGATAGCGCCAGAATGCATGTATTTATAGGCAGAGCAGCTGAAGCCTCCAGTCTTTAGTGTCACTGTTCTCTGGAGGATGGCTTCAAACAATTAACGTGTGGTGTTTGTGTTAGCTATACGCACACTAAAGCTGATTTAGGCTGGAGAAGCTGATGTGTATAGGTACGTCCTGTATAGAACTGCAGTTTCACGTTGAAGTATTGTGATTTATATAATGTAACTAGGCAAAGAAAGAGATGGAGGTGTGAACTTTTAAGGTTGATTGAAAATGTCACGTCATCCCTTACAAACATACAGTCTGTGAAATAATAATAGTACTCAGTTTTGTCACTTGAGTAAAAGTACAGATACAGAGGCAAAAAAGTTAAAGTAAAAAAAAATTACTTAAAAGTTAAAATATTTTGCACAGATTTTGAGATCTTATAAAGCTTCAAATGTAGTGATTTTCATACAGATTTGTGCTTTTTAAATTATGAAGTTAATAAAAAATGAAACCCTCAGCCTTTTCAGCAGCTCTCAAACAATACTAAAAAATACTTGCGTAAAAGTATTACATGAAAAAATCTATTTAAGGAAAAGTATTAAGTAGTAGAGTAAAAAGTAATAGTATTTTGCTTAGATTTGATAAGGTTTCGAATGTAGTGATTTTGATGAAGATTCGTGCTGAATTTTTTTAAATTAATAGAAACAATTAAATCGATGTTTTTTTTAGCTGTTTTTATTTGTATATTTATGAAACGATGAACGTGTTAAACATAAAACCTTCAGACTTTTCAGCAGGTCCTAAACAATAATAAAAAGTACTTTCACGTTTCAGTCCTGTTCAAAGATGTAGTAGAGTAGAAAGTACAGATACCTGCTCTCAAATGTAATGAAGTAAAGCACTACTCTCATTTTGAAGGTGCACTAGCGTCTGCCGCTTGGTTTTCTCCATTCAGATGTTACTGTTTTGCCTGGAGTGTTCCACAATATGGCATTAAACATATCCATCTTGCATTTATTTGAGCACAGATGTCTTTATTGCTAAAAATAGACCATCCATTCTTACTATAAGCAGGTTCGCCTCTCCACATATCTGACCTGTAACTTCATGGAAATAGACAAGTAAAAACACATACTGCCGAACATTCCAGGTAAAGCGGTGGCATCGTCATGGAGACAAGCAGGTGGCAAACCCTCCGCTACAAAGGTTACATCAGAACTACAGTAAACGTATTATGAAAATTGCGATAGCTTTAACTATATCCAAACCACGTCACTTCTTCTTACCGGAACAATAGGTTTTGGAGATAACTGAATGATTTGCTCTGTTCAATAAGACCTTGTCAGCTTTACACTTTAGTTTATGTCCATCTATAAATCTATCTATAAATAATTGAAGCACATAATAAAGCTCATATTGTCCTCCCTTGGCTTGTTTACAGCTGTTGGTGAAGGTGAGCGATGTTCCAGACCTCTCCGCAGGCATCACCTGTTCCTTTGGTAACCTGACCGAGGTGGAGGGCCAGGTCAACGCCAACCAGATCCTGTGTGTGTCCCCCGCGGCTAAAGACGTGCCCCTCATCCCCACTGACCAAGGTAAGACTCGCTATGGAGCTCAAGAGTGACTGCCCATCCCCCGGTTATAAAAGTACATTTATCATTCATTTTTCTCATAGATGTTCCCAAAAAAAGTTTGCTAGCTTGTTAATGGCTAATCGGCTATGTAGTAACTAATGACGACAAAGCCTATAACATTATTTAAAGTCCTATATTGCACAAAATTGACTCTTGTGAGCTTTTAGTCATGTTGCAATGTTGTTATCTCCTCAAAAACATAGCTGGAATTGTGTTTTGTTTCATCCACACATGTTTTAGTAATCCTGCATTGCTAGTCTGTCTACATCTCCAAAGCTCAAAACACTCTGTTCCACCTTGTGATGTCATGAAGTGGTAGTTTTAAGTTAATAGCTCCTTTTACCTTTAGTTTAGTAGAGACAATGGCAATTCCAAGGCTGAAATTAGGTGTGATAGTGGAGGTGTGATACAATGGGGCACTTCCTGTATCACCACATGACATCACAAGTTGGAACAGAGTGTTTTCTGTTTGAGAGAAGAACTCAGCCTAAATCTGCGGGTGTGTTTGTGCGTTAAACGTGTATATGAAACGACACACAGCTCCAGGCATGTTTGTGATGAGGAAACAACGTTATAACAGATATCAGAAAATAGCGTAATATGGGCCCTTTAAATAAGTGCAGCCATTGCTCTTTTCAAACTACAATTTCAGTTTATTTTGCAAGTTGCAGTACACATTAAATACAATTTTCTTGAGCATATTTGTCCCGAAAGCTAAAATTTCACATTGGTTTTAATATTTCAAGGCCTTACTCCACATTTTGTAAAACTCAACTGTCCAAAATATCATTACACCTGTTTAACTTCTCTAACCTAACATCTCTTTGGCATCTTCAGAACATCTTTATCGACCCTCTGTACCACTCACTGTTACACCAGTATAAACATTATAACTATTACATCCATAGCCCATTGACCCTAAACCTCTGGCGTGTTTCATATGAGCGAGCGTGGTCCATCAGAGCAGGTGGCTGGTGGCTGGTCAGGTTGGCGTCTCCTGGCTCTCTATAGCTGACCCGTAGACCGTTAAGCACTTGGACTGGGTTGATACAGTGGGCACAGCTCCAGTGTGAAGGTCCAGGCGGGCAGATGGAGCTAAGATGCAGGGATCACACGGAATTGGTTAGGTGGACCCCTCAGTGAGATGTCTTCTGTTTTGAATGCGGTTTTCATTTTTCAAAGTATCTCGAGTAGAGCTGCAGAAAATGAAATAGTGATTTTTCTGACAAGCATTTCAGTTGAGATTAGATTTGTGATTTTAAAAAGTAGATTCTGTTCAGAGGGCGCATTGTAAACAACTCCAGGAGAATTAGCATTTGAGAGAAGACTGAATTATGAGCTGTTGAACTAATACCAGAATCCCATTCATTTCAGTTCGCACAGTTCTAAACTACAGGTACAAGAATTTTCTATAAAAAGACAGGACGATTTGTTTTTGCAGAGGACACTCCATTATCAAAACATATTAATTCAATTGTAGACTGCATAAAGAAGTGGACTTAGGGACGTTCGGCTCCAGTCAAATGAAGCTCGTCCAGACTAGCGGTTATTGGGGCGAATTTGGAGTGGACCACGAGTATCATAGCAACCAAAGAGCCAATCCAGAGCGAGGCTGTTGATGGTAACGCCCTTTCCCGCTCACACACGCCGTTGGTTTAGCAGGATCGGGCGCTTAGCAACACTGTCAATCAAACCTGTTGCTAACGCTATAAGGAGTGACCTCAAGAAAAGAAGGCGCCTCATTAGTTGTTATTAATGTTCATATCTTGATTTACAGACAAAATAGCCAAATAAAACCACCAGGATTATGTAGCGTGGGTTAATATGAACATTATAAGACCAAAATGACGAGTCAGACAGCAGCAGTTACAGGGAGAGGAACAGAAAGTGATTTGGAGCCAAAGTCGATGGAGCCAGAAGCGGGTTAGCTATGTTTCAGTATGTATATATACAGTCGATACGTGCCGATATAGAAAATAAAAGTTGTTTTACCTTTATTCAATTACTGACTGAGTCATTGAGTCACAGAAGAAAAGTGACCGTTCAAGAAACACTGGTAAGGGTTTGGTTCTGCTTGCATGGTAATTCCAAACTGAAATCCTCTGTAAAGGATTTGCAGCCTGGTCCTCCTCAGAACAAACCATACTGACGCATTGGAAACTGAGGAGGTCTTTGGTCATCTATCATTTAAAGGTTCTATATTACACAAAATTGACTCCATCCATCCATTTTCTTCCGCATATCCGGGGCCGGGTCGCCGTGGCAGCAGTCTGAGCGGGACTCCCAGACTTCCCTCACCCCAGACACGTCCTCCAGCTCCTCCAGTGGGACCTCAAGGTGTTCCCAGGCCAGCCGAGAGACAAAATTTATCTCTTGTGAGCATTTGGCCATGTCAAAATGTAGTTACCTCCTCAAAAACCTACCTGGAGTTGTTTTTTGTTTCATTCACACATGTTTGAGTACCCGTTTATTACTTAGTTTACATCTTCACAGCTTGGTGATATCATGAAGGTGTAATTTCCAAATTAACAGCTACCTTTTACCTTTTCTGTAGTCGAATGTGGCAATTCCAAAGCTGAAAGTATCCAAATGATTCTATTGAAGGTGTAAGGAGTTTAAAAACACAGTGGAGCTCTCTTTTTCTATGAGTGTTTTACAACCTCAACTTAAATATGCAGGGTTGGTGTGTGACGACAACCTTTTTTTATGAAGAAATAAATGTACGTCCTTCAAACTTGACCTTGTGTAGCTCTTTGCAAAAGTAATAACACATCTATAACCTAAAAACTCCACATTTTCGGGTTTATCTTAAATGTATTGTTTCTGCCGTTTCGCAAACAAACCTTTCACATAACCTTAAATAGGCTCAATTGTAAATATCCACATAAAATTAATCATTGGAAAGCCCAAGAAAAAATATGATAATCCCTCATAATATAGCTCACATTGAAATAGCATGACCTTTTACTATGTCCCTGCAGCACATTTCCATAAATTTAGCAGCAGAGGCAGTGGCACCGCGACAATGCCATGCGTGTATTTGCAAACATATATATCATTATGAATACTAACACCTGTTGTTTGAGCACAGAGATGGCTGCAGGGCGACAATAGCAAACAGCCTGAATAATAGATGAGTGGATTTCTATGTGTGCGCATTGGGAGCTTGGTAATCCATGCTTCTGAATGGGTAAATGGCACTGCTGTTTGCCCAGAGCTCCCCAGCGGCTCCTCCAGCTCGATAAGCCGGAGTTATTGGATGATTCTGACTTATTTTATTCAGGTTTGGGTTCGATTAATTCCGCTCATAATAAGTAGGGATGAGTTGCTATGGAAAATCTATGCTAAACCTCTCTATTTAAGTAATTTCAGTTTTCAGCTACCCCGTCTCCGCCATATGACCTTTTGTCAACAATAAAAAAGTGAATTAAAATCCGCTTCTTGCTAATATTGCTAATCATTCACGACAATGAGTTAATAAAGGCTTATCACAACTCGCATGCTAATAGTGCACGTCCTGATTATTGGACAATGCAATGCTTTATAACCCAATGCTCAAATACAACTCGCTCAAATACATGGAAACAAAATTGATATTGCGAAGGATTGTAGTTAGAGTTTATCACTAATTATCTGAATATAATGTAATAAAAAATAATATGTCTTTTTTAATTAGCCAAACAACATTTTTTCAGAATATCAGAATTTGCTTTGAAGATTTTTGCGGTTTTGTTTTTCATAGCTGGTTTCGCCCATCTGTCGTTATCATCAAATATTCGCCCAGACAGCTACAGGTGACCAGGGCCGGTAGCTCTACTTTCACATATATTTTTCTCTCTATTTATCACAGCTTGGTTGGATTTCCAGATGTCTTGAATGTAGTCTTTGAACCCCAGCTTGTATGTCATTTGCTTTGTGTGCATATGTCTGTGTTTGGGGTCTGGGTAATCCATGCTTCTCACTGAGTAAATGACAGTGCTGTTTGCCTGGATCTCCCTTGGGGGGGCTCTGCTGCAGCCTCTAATATGGTGTCCTCCCCCAGGTAAATGTCAGCCAATCCCCCTTTGTAACCCCTTCCTCCATGCATCTGCCTCCATTTTGCCCAATATCCCCCTCCACATGTTTGGACGTGTGGATTTTCACCTTGTGTGGTCTCCCCAGGGCCCTCCCATCTGCATCCTCCATCTTAAAAGGCTGGTACTTTTTCTTCGATTTTTTCTATATATATAAGCAAAAATTGTGTTGCCCTTGTAGAAGTATATTGTATAAGTAGCTCTTGAATTCAAAATCAGTCTATATGCTAGGGTTGCAATGATTAATCAACTAGTCGGGAGCATTCGACTATAAAAATTTTAATCGTTATATCTAAAACACATACGAAAAGACCGTTTTACATCAAAAAACAGGTAACCAAAAAGAATGAACTGTTTCTTTTCTCTTCTTATCATAGACCAGGGGTGTCTCAGACCAGTTCTTATTGACCCTCAGGCCTCCTGCTGAACCGGCCCAATTGATCATAAGCAGTACTTTTTACAGCTAATTTAACTATTTCTACCACTATAACCTCAAACATCACATTGCAGTGTGATACAGACCTAAAACGAATGTGTCTCAAGTCTTATTAATCCACAGCGGCTCTGTCAAAGCTGTGTTTAAAGCACCGCACTGTATTGATCACCGTTCTGTGGCCTTCCGCTTCGAATGTTTTGAGATTTAAAAAAAAGTTTGGGCACTTCTGTCACAGACTGTATAAAGAAGTGGACTAAGTGTACGTGACGTCACCCATAGCGTTCAGCTCTAGCGAAATGTAGCTCATCAAGGCGAGCAGTTACACGACTGAATTGGGAGCCAAGTTCTATATTAGAAATTCCGACCACGAGTATCATAGCAACCAAAGAGCCAATCTGGAGCGAGGCTGTTGAAGGTAACACCCCTTCCTGGTTATACCTCTGGTTTAGCAGGGAGTGGACGCTTAGCAACACTGTCAATTAAACCTGTTGCTAACGCTAATTGAAAAAAATGTACAGCTGACTTGTTGACCAGGGAAATTATGGATAGTTGCAGTCCTGCTGTGTACTGTCTGCATTTCATTACATGTATTCTTAGCATGCTAGTTGTTGTTAGCATTAGCATTAGACAGCAAAACTGTGGTCTGAAAATTGTGAAACGCCTTATGAACTCATTGCTGTGAATAACTAGGATACTCAGCACTTTGGACCGCTGTAAACCGTTTTAAATGTACTAGTTCTGTTTTTTCATGTTTTGTAAAAATCAGGTACTGTGCCTTTAAGTCACTCCCCCCTCCCACTTTTTGAAATGCCGGCCTGTCTTTTACGCACACACACATTGATTTGGCTGCAGAGATGACCTGGGGATAGCGGTAAATTCAATCAGAGGTGGACATTAAGGGTAACAAGATGGTTGGACAAATCAAAAGTGAAGGCGAGGAGGGAGACGAAAATGACTCCACTGATGTCTTTTAAATGAACACACAGTTTCTGCACTAGAATGGAAATCCAAGTAGTGGGGGGGGGGGCATTGGAGAGGTTCTTAGAGGCCAATGTTGAGTAATACAAGTCTGTTAGGAGTCGGGGGGAGATGTAAGGGTGGAATAGAAGTGTAGAGGGGTTATTCCCATGGTGCAGCCACAGAAACTGGTGCCAAATAGTGGCGGCCGTGTTTTTACTGTTATTCAATTTAAACACACATATAAAGAAATGGGCAACTGCACTCGTTTTTATCGTTTATTACCTTATTTTACCATTTTTTTTTTTGCTGAAATGCTCATGTCAGTACTATGAAATATTCTTAAACAAAATATAACAATTTTGGCTGATAAATAACTTAATATTTCAGGCGCCGTGTACAAATACATAGATTATGGCTGACAGTAGCTTAGTTGGTAGAGTGTTGAATCTGATCCGAAGGTTAGCGGTTCAAATCCCGCTCACGACATAAACATCGTTGGTCGAGCGGTCAGATCCATGGACCCACAGGTTGGTGGAGTTCTCACAGATGAATGCTGTTTTTGTGTCCTTGGGCAAGACACTTATCCCACCTGTGAACACTGGTGTATGAAAGAATACAAAAGGAAAAAAATGAAATTGTTCCAGAAATAGCTACTGCTACTTTCTTTCGAGATCTGACCTGACACCTAGCTCAGTTTAATACCAGTTTAATGCAAGACATAGGCAACAGTGTTTGTCCTCTGACCTGAAGGTTGGCGGTTCGAATCCCGCTCTTGACTAAAACGTCATTAATAGAGCAGTCAGATCCACTGCCGCACAGGTTGGCCGTGCGTTTCCAGCTTGCACAAATGAAAACTGCCATTGTGTCCTTGGGCAAGACACTTAACCCACCTCGTCCCCAGTGTCTGTGTACACGCGGTGTATGAGTGTGTGTGTGAATGGGTGAGTGGTTCTTTGATGTAAAGCGCTTTGAGTGCTTCGAAGGTTGAAAAGCACTGTATAAAAATGTGACCATCATCTCAAAAAAGAAAATATGATTTGTACCAGAAATAGTTACTGCTACTTTCCATCTGACCTAATTTCTTCATGCATTCGTAGAGAGCATGATCACCTCTCCACAGATCTGACGTAGCTTAGAGAGTTTAATATTGTGAAACATTCCATCTCCATATCGATAGACAAATCGTCCATCAGGAATGCTACATAGTGCAGCTTACTTTACAATATGCTGTATGAAATAGTCCATTCTGATAACAGTAGAGTTATTTTCACATTTCTGACAAAAATACCTTGGATGACAAGTTAAAAAAAATCCTCTAAATCCAAACTAAATATGCTAAATATCTGCCAACATTTTTAGATCAGTTACAGTTTCCCTACTGTCAAAATGATCCACATATTTGCCATCTACTGCAATGACCACTCTAGTTTTTATCCCATCTCTGTGTGTTATTCCAGACTTGTGAAGCAGAAGAACTGATTTCCAACAGGTGCTGTGCAGAGAACAGGGCAGAGAGGGTCATTTTAGACGCCCACACTTTGAATGCCATCTGAAATGCACTCACTCATCTCATGCATATACACAAACACTTATTTATGGAGCTGGCGGTCTCGTGGGAGGGAGGAGAGACGTTTTTTTGCGCATGTATGTAAGCCTGCGCTGTAGTCGAACCAAAGTGAGAAGAAAATATCGTCCTATCAGTGTATATGTGGTGATGGGAGATGTTTACTGAACTGTCACTGACCTATATACAAGTAAATGAGCTTTATTTACATTCAACAGAAGTTTGTGTGTGTATAGCAGAGTTGGCATTGGGCGATTTGAATTCAAACGAGCCGTGTTGTTAGGTCATTGATTTTTCTTTCATGTAAATCTGGCTCCCTCTAGTCACGCTTGGTTCTTGCATAAGCATTTCTTTGGTCCGAGGATAGGAGGCGCTCTGGGGCAGTTATTCATCTGCTTTTTTTTCTGTGAATGTTTAAGACTAGACCATAGGCTGTATAAAGAAGTGAGTGGGATGTCAACCGTAGCGTTCAGCTCCAGTCAAATGAAGCTCGTCGAGGCTAGCGGTTACAGCAGCGATTTTGGAGCCAAGTTGCCTATCAGGAAGTCCGACTGGATTGGCTCTTTGGTTGCTATGATACTCGTTGACCAAGGCTGTTGAAGGTAACGCCCTTCCCATCCGCACCACTGGTTTAGCAGCTTGGCAACGCTGTCAATCAAACCTGTGCTAACGCTAAGAGGAGCGACCTCAGGGAAAGAAGGCACCTGATTTATCTGTTATTAATGTTCATATCTTGATTTTCGAACACAATAGCAAAGTAAAAATACCAGAATCATGTGACGCGGGCCTGACAGCAGCAGTTACAGAGAGAGGGGCGACAGTTTTTCAATGTAAAGTGAATTGGAGCCAGAGTTAATGGAGCCGGAAGCGCGCCTATGCTCATGTCCTATTTCGAAAGCGACGGCTAGCATGTTAGCTATGTCCGTTTATATATACAGCCTATTTTCTGGACTGAAAACACACTTTTCTCCCTGGCATTTAACACTAGCTAGACAGGATATCTTGATGTTTTATTGTTCTTTTCGTATGTATCGTATTGTCGGTAAATTAATTTGACTTTTTATGTGAAGCACTTTGGGACGGCTGAAGTTGTTTTAAATGTGCTATATAAATCAAATTGAGTTGAGTTGAATGTTGGTCGATCTGCTTGTCTGTGATTGGCCAATGGCGACTGCTGTTGTGATCTTAGGCTGTACAAAAACACATTGAACTGAACTGGCTGAAATGTTAATCAAATAATGCACTTGTGAGTATTTTTGATCCATTGTTGAGGTGTAACAGCAACAAAATCATTCAATGACAGTGTTCTCATTGTCAAAGCTTGTGTTCGAAAGGGCATCCAACACATTTTTTGGAGCAATGGTACAGAATCTATTTAATAATCATATACATGTTTTTCATATACAGTGGTGGAACAAGTGCTCAATTTTGTTAAGTAAAAGTACAGATATGGGGACAAAAAAAATACTTGCGTAAAAGTTTGACATGAAAAAATGTACATAAGTAAAAGTATTAAAGTACCTATTTATAAATGTACATATAGAGTAAAAGAATAATAGTATTTTGCCTAGATTTTGAGGTCTTATAAGGGTTAAATTGAGTTGCTCAAATTATGAACGTGTTAAACATAAAACCCTCAGACTTTTCAGCAGGTTTCAGACAATAATAAAAAACGCTTTTACTTTTCAGTCCTGTTCAAAAATGTAGTAGAGCAGAAAGTACAAATACCTGCTCTCAAATGTAGTGAAGTAAAAGTAAAGCACAGATACTTCACCACTGCTCATATATCCCAAAATCGGAAGTTAGACTAATGTCATTATATCATATTATTCACATTTCAATCTCAAACTGGCACAAATGGAAAATATTGTGTCTGGAAGGAAATCTATGAAAGTGAATTGGACCAGGATACAGAATCTATTAAATAACCATAAACATGTTTTAATATATTCCAAATTACGACTAACTTCCCACTAATGACCTGCGTTTCCTCCTCTCTGTCTCCTCAGACTGGTCGGGAGTAGAACTGCGTCTAAACTCTAAGGAGACGGGACAGATGCTGATCAGCACCGAGGTCAAGTTCTACAACTGCAGCGTGCACCAGCTGTAAGTATCCCTCTGCGCCTCCTCACTCTTTCTCTCTTAAAATTCTCTCTGTTCTCTCTGTTTCTCCAATGCTCTCTCCACCGACTCTCTCTCTTCTCCTCATTTCGTTTTCTCTCCCTCTCTTTTGTGTCTCTATCTCTATCCTTCTCTCTACCCCATCTATCCGCTCTCTTTCTCTCCAACCCCCACTTGGTCCCAGTCCTCTTCTCTCCATGTCTGTCTCACTCACTCCTTATACATCCTCCTGCTCCTTCTCTCTTTACCCTTCTCTCTACCTTCCCCATCTCACTCTCCTCTCTCGCTACCCTTCTCTGCCTCCTTTCTCTCTCTCTCTCCTCTCTCTCCCTCCTCCCTCTTCCCCCTCCTCTCTCTATATCTATCTCCCTCTGTCTCTCCTACACGCTCCTTCATCCCATTTACAGACTCAGCCCTCTGCCCCAAACCGCTCCATCGATTCTGGGAGAATTAGTTACAACTTGTCCTCCACCTCAGGCGCCCCAAAGTTTCCGAAAATATCTTTGTGTAACTCGAGCGGCTGAATGCAGGGACAGAAAGATTCACCGCTGTTGTCCTGAATGCAACTTCTCTATAGGACAAAATAGAGGATAGAGAAAGTATGTGGTTTGGTTTATCTTACTATGTACAAATTAGTCTCACAATAGAAAATATGATTAGTATGATTGCCTCTCCACAGATCAGAGACAAATGGGATTATACAAGTAATACAGTATCTGAGACTCGGGTCAATACAAAGAATGAACAATAATTGATCTGTAACCCATTTCTAGAAGCCACTTTACAAACTTTAGCTGCCTTGGGTCAAACTGGCAGAAATTTGGCAGCTGTAGCACGCCTCAGCAATAAATATAATACACTCTGCCACATGAAATCTCTTGCTCAAGTGCACAAAGGCTGTATAATCGCCCTTAGCAGAAATATATCCATTAAACTGGAACATAACAGTGCCCATTATACCATTCACTGACACACAGGTTGGCGGTGCGATTCCACCTCCCACACATGCATGCAGATGTTGTGTCCTTGGGCAAGACACTTAATCCATCTCACCCCAGTGTTTGCGTAAATTGGTGTGTAAATGCGTGTGTGAATGCATGAGTTGTTCTTTCAGGTAACCATCTCTCAACAAAATAAACCCCACAAAAAAATTCAAATAAATAAAAAAAATAAAATTTTAAAAAATAAATACATTAATTAATAATAATAATAATAATAATAATAATAATAATAATAATAATAATAATAATAATAATAATAATAATAATAATAATAATCTGGACATTTTGTTAAATAATTTCACATTTTTCCATTTTTTTTTATAAGGCTCTCCTCCTCACTGAGCTCCTTCCTGGGTGTCAGATTGCTTGTGTCACTACCTGTACTGACAGGAGGAGGACTGAACAAGGAGCGGGGACGTAGCATAACACAGCGGTGAAGCTAGCAGGGGTGACTGGATCTCAGCATCTTGCAATATCCTTGAGCATGCCCTGATATTAGAGCCTAGTCAAAGGTGTAGCCTGGGTTTGCTTTGTGAGATCAAGTCGAGATAAAATCTACTGCATCTGTGCCAAATTAAAAGCAAACTGTAACTTTTCTGGTAGGAGGTCTTTCATGTGTTTGTTTCCATGGAGATGTCATTGATTTGTCTGGAATCTTCTGTAATATGGCATTATCTGTCTTACAATCTCACTGCGAGTGCGGTTTCATCTCCCCAGATCTTGCTGCCGTATGATGTTGGATTTAGCCGTAGAATCTGGCAACCCAAAGCAAGGAGATCAGGCAGCTTTCTGATTGGACAACCTATAATAAATGTGTAAATAGTGCTCCACTGTGTTTTTAAACTCTATGCATCTTCACTAGAATCATTTGGATGATTTGAGACCTGGGATTGCCAATCTCTTCTAAACTAAAGGTAAAAAAGGTTAACTGTCTACCACTTTGAAAACTATCCAGACTTTTTTGCGTAGCCAGACTAATAATGCAGGATTATTCAAATATGTGTGAATGAAACAAAACTCAGAGTATGTTTTTGATGAGGTAACAACATTATAACATGGCTTAAAGCTCACAAGAGTCAGTTTAATATAGGACCTTTACAGTAGCTATAGCCCAGTTTGGGAACCACTAACTACCCTATAGCTCCATAAGACTGACTGAGGCTGCCCGAGCAACACAGAAAACAATTAGCATCTCAGTGATCACCTTATGTAATGCGCTAACATGCATGTGCGACTTGAAAAGGTCTCGTTTCCATCTTCGTCTCTCCACTGTAGCTAACTGTACTCTCTACACCAGCCTGGAGGAGACGCAACTCTTTTTGCACCAATGAATATTTCACAACGACAGGACGTAACCTGCAAAACCTAAAAGAATGAACGAGGCCAAACGGCGTCTCCTACACCTGTTTCTGAATAGGCGGGGTTGCAAGTGTCAGTAGCTAATACGAGCTGTTAGTTCTTTAAATGGAAAGGAAGCTGGAGCATTGTTACCTCATGAATTTCACACGCAAAATTACTACATAAATATACATGGTCGTGATCAATTAGACATGAGCCAGCTGTACTATGGCAGGTACTGTGTGTGAGTGAGTAGTAGTAGTGACGCAAATGCTTACAGCTGACAGCAAAATATGAGGAATGGTTTTCAGCTATTCATATACGGCTTGTTCATATGATTTGTGGTGATGATGGTGTAGATTTAAACATTTTATTCACCAACAAGGCAATGCAATCTACTCGTTTCATTTAAAGGGCTCGTATTACGCTTTTTCTGTGTTATAATGTTGTTTCTCATCACAAACATACCTGGAGTTGGGTTTTGTTTAATTCACACATTTAACCCAAATCCTGCATAAATAGGCTGAGTTCTTCTCTCAAGCAGAAAACACACTGTTCCACATTGTGATGTCATGTGGTAATACAGGAAGTGCTCCACTGTGTTTTTAAACTCCATACACCTTCACTAGAGTCATTTGGATAATTTCAGCTCTGGTATTGCCGATCTATACTGAACTAAAGGTAAAAGGAGCTCTTAACTTGAAAATTACCACTTTGTGATGTCACAAGGTTGAATGGGCATTTGGAGATGTTACAGACTAATAAAGTGTTACTCATACATGTGTGAATGAAAGAAAATAGCAGGACGGTAATAGCATTATAACATGGTATTATAACATGGCTTAAAACTCAGAAGAATTGAGAACTCAGAAGAATCTAATTTGTGTAATACAGGACCTAGAGTTTTTTTTTTTCTTTTCTTTTCTTTTTTTTTCTGATGCACTTACCTATTTAATCTAATAAGTAATAAATACATAGGTGGGGGAGGGATGGATTGAATATCACCTATGCTTTAGTGGACTGTGTCACTTTTCTGGTAAAGGTCTTGTCTTGTCTCCATGGCTTGTTATCCCTCCATGGATGACATAGGACATTTTATTCCTTTGCTGGGGAGGTGCACCATTCCTTACAGCTTACAGTTTGAATCCAATCTGAGGTATTTTTAAGGGTTGAATAAATGAAGTTTCAATGCCATACCATGAAAGCAAAAACATTTCCATGGACACAAATCGGTGGCAGACCCCCCACCAATAAAGTTACATATTGCACCTTTGCCCACATTAGATATTTTTCTGCAATCAGTGCTTTCCAAGAAAATGTGTTATATTATTTAAATGTGCTAGTAATGGTATACATAGGGTCTATACATAGAAGCATGCATTTACAGAGCACATAACAGACACTTGTGCAAACAGCTCCTGGATGTAATTACTCCACTCTTGAACAATACAAGGCTAATGCTAATTACAGAACTGTGTGTCCTCATCACTTTACATTTGCACGCTCCTGTTTCTACCCTTGTTTCCTTGGCCAGTGGATCCCAATGTCACACACGCACTATACGCTTTTAAAACACACAGCTCAATATATGGCAGCAGTATGTTATTGTGCAAAAGTGGGTTGTCAATGGGCTGTCAATTTAAACAGGACTAAACCGGGGCTACAGCAAGGCCTAAACAAGGACTAAACCAAGTATAAAGCAGGGCAATTGTGAATGTTGAACCTGGATTTAAATGGTAAACCAGGTCTGAACCAGGACAAAAGCAGTTCTTAACCATGACTATCCTTGCTTCAAAGTAATGTATTTTTGCTATAAAAATGACAATAATTCGATAAACTCAATATTGATAAGTTTCATTGTTTAATGCTATCAGGCTAAATCCAGTCTAAACCACATTTGAATTAAAACCAAGGGCATATTCACATTTGTCCTGGTTTGGTCCTGGTTGGTCCTGGTTTGGTCCTGGTTTGGT
The DNA here is from genome assembly GCA_019594935.1 of Periophthalmus modestus. NCBI lineage: Eukaryota > Metazoa > Chordata > Actinopteri > Gobiiformes > Gobiidae > Periophthalmus > Periophthalmus modestus. The sequence continues at coordinate 28,201,463 of JAIEZT010000084.1, forward strand.
CCTGGTTTGGTCCTGGTTTGGTCCTGGTTTGGTCCTGGTTTGCCCCTGTTTTGATCCTGGTTTGCCCCTGGTTTGGCCCTGGTTTGGCCCTGGTTTGCCCCTGGTTTGCCCCTGGTTTGGTCCTGGTTTAGTCCTGGTTTGATCCTGGTTTGATCCTAGTTTGATCCTGGTTTGATCCTGGTTTGATCCTGGTTTGCCCCTGGTTTAGTCCTGGTTTAGTCCTGGTTTAGTCCTGATTTGGTCCTGGTTTGCCCCTGATTTGGTCCTGGTTTGCCCCTTGTTTGGTCCTGATTTGGTCCTGGTTTCGTCCTGGTTTGCCCCTGGTTTGCCCCTGGTTTGGTCCTGGTTTAGTCCTGGTTTGATCCTGGTTTGATCCTGGTTTGCCCCTGGTTTGCCCCTGGTTTCGTCCTGGTTTTCCCCTGATTTGGTCATGGTTTGGTCCTGGTTTGCCCCTGGTTTGCCCCTGGTTTGCCCCTGGTTTGCCCCTGGTTTGCCCCTGGTTTGGTCCTGGTTTGGTCCAGGTTCTGTCCTTACGCAGACTTGGTTTGGTCCTGTTCAACTCCTCCTGTTAAAGCCCAGGTTTAGTTCCAGGTTTTAGTCACAGTTTAGTACCAGTTCGGTGTGTGTGCAAGTACAAACACCCTAACACAAGTCACACTTAGTACATTTTCGACAAAACCAGATTTGAACTCTGACTTGTTTTAAAATGATTAAACTAGAAAACACTATATCAAGTTATGTTTTGTTTATTTGCCCATCTCTCATTTCTCTCTCTTTGTCCTTGAGCATCTGAGCATCCAGTCTCACACATACACAACTGACACACTGCATTAATATACACCACCAGAGTATAAATTTATGCATCAGTTAAAATAGGCCTGGCAGCTTTTGGGTCCAGTGCCAACCTCCTGCAGGGGCTCCCCACAACAGCCGGTCCCACTCGGGATCTGAACTCATTTCCTTTGTGCCCACCTCTCTTCACAATTTGGCACAGTGTTTTTGGTCCCCCTCTTGTCCATATAAAAGGCTAATAATGTGTGGCGTTTTGTGTTGTGCAGGTGTCTGTCGTGTGTGAACAGTGCCTTCCGGTGCCACTGGTGCAAATACAGAAACCTTTGCACGCACGACCCGTCCAGCTGCTCTTTCCAGGAGGGGAGGGTCAACGCTTCGGAGGTCAGTACAAACATCTTTTAAGTATTTTTACTCTAATGAAGACAAGAATAAGCTAAATTTGTATCATCTATAGACCCTTTTCACAGAGCCAGGGGCGTAATCACCAAATTCTGGGCCCTGAGCACAAATCATCGTGGTGGGCCCGAACAGCATGTTATCTGATAAAAAAATGCACATTACAAACTTTGTGAGGGGGCCCTCTCTGTTCTGGGCCCTGGGTAAATGATATCCTTTACTCCCCCCCCCCAGTTTGACGCCCCCTCACGGAGCGCCCAGCTAGTTTCCAGTTTTCTCTGAAAGCGCAGAGCCATGCACCGTTCACTTTCGATGAGGATTTAGCATAGTCTTACTAAAATAAATCAACATTTAAATAGCAACTTACAGATGGATGATCACAGACGGCATGTTAAGACCTTTACGGCGATGTAAGCGCTTCACAGGAGGGAATTTGTTTGTTTATAAAAGTACACATTTGCGTCTCAAAGCTAACGCTAGCCTAATTTTTAAGAAATCTATCTAAAAATGAAAGCAAAAAACAACTTCATGAAAATATATCTAATGACAAGAGCGCTATTTTAACATTAGTCATTCATGTTAATCAGTTAGCATTAGGTTTGAGATAGAAATACCTATTTTTCTAAACAAAGAAGGTTCCTCCAGTGAGGTATTTACACCGTAGTAAAGGTCTTGACATGCTGTCTCGAATTATCTGTCTGTAACTTGCTGTCTGCAGCCTGGTATTCAAATATTGATTTATTTCAGCATGTTTCGGCTAATTTCCAATATTGAATGAATGGAAAGGGAAGTATGACAGGGGTCTACAGATAGCCTTTCCCCTCACCTGGCATTTTGGCATTTGTTCAGACTCAGGTTTGGTCTTCTTCTGTCAGACCAAAGGTAGCACACAATCAGACAGAAACAATGTAGGTGGCCTCTAGTGGTGTTATGTGAGAATACAACAGGGACGGGCTGGACAACTAATTACAAATGGTAGCTTTAAGAAAAGGAAAACTGTATCATTATTTGTATGGAAATGCAAGAATGGATGGAGAGAGATGGGGGAGGGTCAAACATTGCAACTTTACAACTATTTTACTCTCATAAAGACTGGAATAAGCTAAATATATGAAGTTTTTATGTTATCCTTGTTAAGAGAAAGATAAGTGTTATGTAAGTGTATGAATAGATAAGGAGGGAGGGTCAACGCCTCAGAGGTCAGCACAAACTTCACAACTTTTACATTATTTTTACACTTAAAAACTGAATCAGCTCGTTATGTTAAACTAAGTCAACTTCGTGTTGCTTCATGTTGCTTTTTATGAGAAAGAAACTGTCTCATTATTTATATGTATGTGCAAGAGCAGATACGATTTGATAACCTTTTGGTCTCGCAAAGAAAACTAATACAGAAATAATAGTGTCAGACAAAATGAAGCTTACTGTAAATTGCTTGTTTAAGAAGTCTTGTGTGCAGCAACCGTTCATGCAAGGGTCTATGCCAGAGACTGTATAAAGAGGTGGACTAAGTTGAGTGTGACGTCAGCCGTAGCGTTTGGCTCCAGTCAAATGAATCTCATCGAGGCTAGCGGTTATAGGGGCCAATTTGGAGGCGAGTTCCATGTTTGAAATCCCGACCACAAGTATCATAGCAACCAAAGAGCCAATCCGGAGCGAGGTTGTTGAAGGTAACATCCCTTCCTGCCTGCACCACTGATTTAGCAGGGAGCGGGCGCTTAGCAACGCTGTCAATCAAGCCTGTTGCTAACACTAGCAGGAGCGATCTCGGGGAAAGAAGGCACCTGAATTGGTCAGTTATTAATGTTCATATCTTGATTTACGGACACAATAGCGAAATAAAAAGACCAGAAAAAAGACCAAGATGACGTGCCTGACAGCAGCAGTTACAGAGAGAGGGGCGACAGTTTTTTAATAGAAAAGTGGATTGAAGCCAGAGCCCATGCTCGCTTCCTATTTGGAACGCAGCGACTAGCAAGTTAGCTATGTCCATTTATATATACCAGGGGTGACCAAACTATGGCCCGGGGGCCAAATGCAGCCACTTTTTATTGGGCCTCAGGCCTTCCAGCTGAACCGGCCCAGTTGATCATAAACAGTACTTTTAACAGCAAATTAAACTATTTCTACCACTGTATCCTCAGACATCACATCGCAGTGTGATACAGACCTAAAATGAATGTGTTATTCATTATTAACACACAGAGGCTCTGTCAAAGCTGTGTATGAAGCACTGATCACCATCAAATGCATTGATCACTGGCCTGTGGCCCTCTGCTTTGAATATGTTTTGAGATGTGGCCCTCGATAAAAAAAAGTTTGGCCACCTCTGATATGTACAATCTATGATCTATGCATAATCTTATCCACATCACTGATTTTGTACTATTGTTTATTCTTTTATTAGGTTTAGCTAACATAAAACACACCGATCAGTGACAACACGTTGACAGCGTTTCTTTCTTTAATGAACAAGAACAAAGGAAACTGTTCTGAAACTGTTGAAATGGGTAAAAATCAGGGCTGTGTTTGCATCCGGACCTGATTGCTTACATGAATAATAAAAGTAGACGCTTGATTATTAACTTTGTCATCAAGAATTCCACCTTGTTTTTTTTTTTGTTCTGATGTTAGCATGCATTCATATGTATGAGCGAGATGGGGAATTACAGGGTAGAAGGTACATACATTGTCAGGAGACGTTTTCATTATCAAGAGACGCAGTATTTGTGCATAAATAATATATAAATAAAAGATTGGACACGTGTACATTTCAGTTTAGGGTTAAACTCTATGTTCATTTACTTCAAAGTTAGAATATTTGACTTACCAAACATATAACCAACATGTGTGACCCTTTGTAGGTGATTTTCAACATTTACGATTAACACAGACAATATCATACTCAAAATATGCTTGTGTACACTTCAAAACTACTACTACTACTGCTTCTGTCGACTGTTACTAGTTCCACTACTACTCCATTCCATTTCTACAGGTACTACAATGATAACTACTCCTGCTACTTCCATTAATACTCCTACTAGTAATACTAACACTGCTAACACGCAAAATAACTTGGAATATATGATAAAATGTTTTAAAAAGACCAAATATAAAAAGATAAAATTCACTTTCACTACTACTGCAACTGCCACTACTCACGCAAATAATAAAAACTACAAATTTACATAATACAGTAATAAAATGAAAAAAAAAAAAAAAAAAAGTGTAATGCATAAAATATTATCTGTGGCTGTTGTTTGCTTTTTCTCCAGGCCATCCTCGGGGCATGTCCACACACACGCAGAGCTCGCCCAAAAGCTCTCCTCCATACTGCCCAAATACTGCCTCTCATTCAGTCTTTTGTTCTTCGCTGTAGCAATTAGCAGTCTATTATCTGCCAACTTTAAAGTGTCTTAACACAATCACTCTGCTCCGGTCAGTCTCAAGCCCCCTGATTTAAATATCTGCTTTTAAAACTCTTCACTGGATGTCACTTAGAATTTGGACAGCGTGCTATAGCTACTGTCTGCCGTCCAAGGTCATACAAGTGGGGCTTTTGTGCTAACTTACTTTTTATCCTCACGGAACCCTGCATTTTAGAGTAACTTTGGAGAATTAAAAAGCTCTTATTATAGACTGTATATATAAATGGACATAGCTAACCTGCTAGACGCCTCGTTCGCATGGGCACGTTTCCGGCTCCATCAACTCTGGCTTCAATTCACTTTACATTGAAAAACTGTCACCCCTCTCTCTGTAACCGCTGCTGTCAGGCTCGTCATTTTTACATCATCCTGGTACTTTTATTTCGCTATTTTGTCTTTAAATCAAGATATGAACATTAATAAAAGACAAATCAAGCACCGGGTTTGATTGACAGTGTTGCTAAGCGCCGCTGCCTGCAACATCCTCGCTCGTGGATTGTCTCTTTGGTTGCTATGATACAGGTTGCATCATGTTTTAGATTGATGTGAGAAACCGACGTACCCAGATAAATAAAAACTTAATATAGCCGTTCGCTATGTAGGATTTTATAATATAGCCCTCATATATATATTTAAATATTTTTTTTTTTTTACTTTTATGAGAAGCACTTTGGTCAGCCGAAGTTGTTTTATATGTGCTATATAAATAAACTTAATATATAGTTCTGGCAGAAACAAGGCACCCAGTAACTACAAATATTGAGAAAACCAAAAAAAAATATTACATTTTAGTTACTTTATATAACATAAAAGTAATTAAAAATCTGGCATGTGAGACCTCCGAGTATTTCCTTGTCGTGTTTAAATTCAAAAGCATCACATGTAAAGACGTTCGTTGTTGTTTCTGTCCAGGACTGTCCTCAGCTGGTGCGCTCAGAGGAGATCCTGATCCCAGCAGGAGAAGTGAAGCCCATCACCCTGAAGGCCAAGAACCTGCCCCAGCCTCAGTCCGGACAGAGAGGCTATGAGTGTGTGCTCAACATACAGGGGGTCAGCCATAGAGTCACCGCTCTGCGCTTCAACTCATCCAGCGTGCAGTGCCAGAACAGCTCGGTATATCAACACTTTTTGTTCATGTATCTTTATTTATACAGGGAGAGCCCAAAAAGAGCGCTCAGACTCTCCTTAACATAATCAAACATCCACACTGGCTCAATATCTACTGCAGACATTCAAAATATAAATGGGTGCCCTGTTCAAATACAGAAAAATACAATTAAAAAACAAACAAAAATAAGTACATAAGTCCATTACAATATAATACTATCCATGGTTTCCAGAATTATGTAAAATTAGGCCTGTTGCCATAGCGATTAACAATTTAAAACAAAATATTATATCGTTTTAAGGGGAAATAGTCCTTGCAATGTGGCATATAACTATTCCAGCTTAAGCATTTCTTTACTTAGTGTGTTGAGTCAGAGCCTGGTTCAAGTCCAAATTCTTTCAGAGTGAGGAAGTTATCATCGTTGCTATAGCGATTTAACATTTCAAAACTAAATATAATGTCTTTGGAATGGTGAAACGTGCTCAAAATGTTATCTGTGTAAACCCTCAGTCGTCCAGGTCTGATCCACAGCAAAAGACGAAGTTTAAATCTGAACTGGACAAATCGTTGTAAGAGTGAAGACGTTTCGCGACTCATCCAAGCTCGAGCGGCGAAACGTCTTCACTCTTACAACGATTTGTCCATTTGACGATTTAAACCTCGTCTTTTGCTCCTCAAAATGTTGTTTATGAAATTGAAACTCATGAAGAAGGGGATTTCATGACAGTAGCTCAGTTGGTAGAATGTTTGTCCACTGATCCAAAGGTCGGCAGTTCGAATACCACTCTCGACATAAACATCATCGGGAGAGCGGTCGGATCCATCGCCCCACAGGTTGGCGTTGCAATTCCCACAGATGAATGCTGTTGTTGTGTCCTTGGGCAAGACATTTAACTCACCCTCCCTAGTATCTGTAAAGCGCTTTGAAGGTGGAAAAGCGCTATACAAAAACGTGACCATTTCCTATTTACCATGAAGAAGAACTGTCACTTATACTGTACAGAATTATTGCTTAAGAGAGAGAGATTTTTGTATCACTATTACAACCATTTTATGTTGCAAAAGTAATTATAAAAGTCTCATTTTGTGGGCTGATGCAGCGTTGGTAATCACGTTGCGTTGTTATCCTGCCCTCCAGTCAAGTCTGCACTCTCTGCCGCTGTAGTCCCTGTGGAGATCCATAGACACGCACACCATATACCCCCGGCTTTGAGCTAGGAAAGGAAATAAGGTCATAGGAGGCATGTAAGGACACTACTTTTATACAGGCCAAGAATATGCTCACTATTTCTCCTGCTTTCTCACATGAGGTGATGTAACTTTTCAGTAACATTGAGAGGACATTGTACTTCTGTAAAGGGACCATGGGATTTCTAAAGCATTAAATGAAAAACGTTTGTGTTGCCATGTCCTTCTCACAAATCTCTCCTTATCTCGTCTTGCAGTATCTCTACGAAGGCATGAAAATCAGCGAGCTGCCCGTGGACTTTTCCGTGGTGTGGAATGGCAACTTTATTATTGATAACCCGGAGAACATTCAAGGTAAGAGGGAGAGGGCTGGAGGCTTGGAGTATAGCCGTGCCAATGGAAAACAATGGGAAGAATGCTACTGAAATTAGTATTCAAACCTGATTGCTTTCATGAATAATACAAGTGGATTTTTGATTATTAATTACGCCTCATTAAAATGTAGCAGTTGTTTCTAATTGGGGCATTGTATTAAACACGCATGGCTGAAGTGGTGAGAAAAATAATCTTTTTACATAATGTGACTATGACAGCGTTCAAATGGATCACTTTTCCAATAAGATAATCGGTTTTTGGTTTTCGGAAAAATTATGAACATGGCAAAGACGGTCCAAGGTCGGGGTTATTTCTCAAAAATAAAACCACTTTTTACATTTCACTGGTTAAAATTCAAATTGCACACGACTGATTTGCAATTGTGATACGCACCAATGTCAAGTTAAAAACAGGACCCACTGTCTGTCTTTGATACCTCGTGTTGTAATTACATGGCTTATTTTGTTCAAGTGAAATTTTAAGCTAAAAGAAGAAAGGAAAAATGTGTACACTTAATTCCAGGTAAAGATGTAATGTGTAACTTAAGTATGCCACCCGCTTGTTTCCATGGAGATGTTATTGCTTTACCTAGAATGTTTTGCAGTATACTAGTAACCTAGGTACTTTTGAGCAATACATTTGTAATCGAATGCTTGACAAATAGTTTTAAAGCAGGTCTATTATGCAAAATTGACTTTTCACAGCTTTTAATCGTATTACAGTTGTTTCCCTTCCATTTACCCTCCTTGAAGTTGTTTTGTGGAGTGATTCGTGCATGTTTGAGCACTCTATAATCGCTTATTTTCAAGACGCCATTCATTTTCATCGCCACCGGCGTACACCCACTGCTCTCTACTTACTTTCGCTCTCCAATTTTATTTTCTCAATTGATGAGACACTTAGGATTCGGCGACATTGTGTCGTCATTTTGGTCCATCAATCCATCCATTTTCTTTCTCTTATCCGGGGCCGGGTCGCGGGGGCAGTCGCGGGGGCAGTCTAAGCAGAGACTCCCAGACTTCCCTCACCCCAGACACGTCCTCCAGCTCCTCCGGTGGGACCCCAAGGCGTTCCCAGACCAGCCCTCCAGCATGTTCTGTAAATAGCAAAGACAAGCACAAGAAGTCTGCTTTAATGCCATTCTAAGGACTGTTCCAGGCATAGCAATAACTTCTAACATCCTCCCTGGCAGAAAAGTTACATACAGTACTGCACTTTTTAAATATTCCGACAGCTGCAACTTTGGGGTTTCTTCATATCATTCATGAACATAATGGACGGTAGAATATATAAATAGCGTTTCTCCATTGAATGCCAAATGCAGACTACAGCGCTGAATGAAAACACATTTAGACAAAGTTTTCTCTCCAGACACCCAAATATTGTCTGGGCTCAGCAGGTTCCCACGCTCTGTTATTACGACACAGACACACAGGTGTATTTATACATTTGTGAGATCGGAGCTCAGAGCGCCTGCAGCTTCAAAAACCCACACACTCATTCTTTAAAGTTTTTGGGGTATTTTCTACCACTTTTTTTGTTCTTTTTTGACACACAGTTAGAGATGTCAAGATTATTTGGTTAATCGATAAATGAGATTATTCAGGTCACAATATAATCGTAACAACAGAATTTTAGAAGAAAGAGTCATTTCAGTTTGACCTATATTCCAAAAAAACAATCAAACAACTGTACAGTATAGTTTTATCACTTGCTTTAAAGATCCACTATGTAACATTTTTGGTAGAGGGTCCGTAAACTGCTTGTATCCATGGAGATGTTTTAGCTTTGCAGAGAATTTTGCACAGGATGACATTAAACCGATCCTGGTGTGCAGGGGTTTTTGTGCTCAAAGACTGAAACCTTGAAAAACATGCATTCTTACTGTGAGTGGGCTTGCCTCTCCACAGATCTAACCAGTATCTTGACTTGGTGGTGTCTCCTGAGATTGATACAAAGATTGATATAGATGAAGTGTAGGGGGGACAGTAGCACAGTTGATAGAGAGTTTGTCCATAGATCCGAAGGTTGGTAGTTCAAATCCTGCTCTCCACATAAATATCATGTCCACTGGCTCACAGGTTGGTGGTGCAATTCCAGCTCCCGTACAGGAACTATGGAGCACCCTCTGTCACAAAAGTTAAATAATGCACCCTTAACTTTGATCTAAATCTACCTTAAGTAAAAGTATTTAAAGTACTTGTTTAAAAATGTACTTTAAGAGTAAAAAGTCAAAGGATTTCACGCGAGTGTTGTTAATGTAGTGATACTGAGAGAGGGAATGGGGAGAGGAAGAGAGGCGACAGAGATGAGACTATAGAAGAGAAGAGAGAGGGAATGTGGAGACAAAGTGAAAGAAAGAAAGAAAGAAAGAGGACAGAGGTGCGACTGGTGCAGAGAGAAGGAGAAAAGGACAGGTTAGACTGGAGCTGAGAGGAGAGAGAGAATGAGGAGACAAAGAAAGAGAGAAGGTAAGAAAAAGAGAGGGAGAGAGTGGATAGAGGGAATGGGGAGCGAAAGAGAGAGACACCATTTTCCTCTCTTTGATGAAAGAAAGAAAGAAAGAAAGAGAGAGAGTGGACTGAGGTGCAACTAGAGCAGGGAGAAAGGGAATGTGAAGAGAAAGAAACAGATAAGAGAGAGAAGAGAAAGAAAGAAGAGAGAGTGTGTAAGAAAAAGAGAGGGAGAGAGTGGATAGAGGTACTACTGGAGAAGAGAGAGGGAGAAAAGAGACAATGGTGTCCCCTCTTTGTGGAGAAAGAAAGAAAGAAAGAAAGAAAGAAAGAGAGAGTGGACAGAGGTGCAACTGGAGTAGAGAGAGGAAGAAAGGGAATGAGGAGAGAAAGAAAGAGAGAGAGACAAAGGTAGATAGAGAGAATGTAAGAAACAGAGAGGAAGAGTGGAGAGTGGACAGAGGTACTACTGGAGCAAAGTGAAGGAGAGAGGGAATGGGAAGAGAAAGAGAGGGACAGAGGAGAGGAGACATTGGTGAGACTAGCAGAGAGGAGCGAGGGAATGTGACGAGAAAGAGAGAGGGAGAGAGACAGAGAAAGATATTGAGAAAGTTTGGAATGAAAGGTCAGTGGTGTCAGTGATTGTAAATAGTCGCTTTGGTAAATTGAGTTGATTCTTCTCACTATAATCATAACACTAACATTCGCCGCGGTCCCATTTTTATTTTTTTTCCCACAGTGCACCTGTACAAGTGCGCCGCTCAGAGGGACAGCTGCGGTCTGTGCCTGAAGGCCGACAGGAAGTTCGAGTGCGGCTGGTGCAGCGGGGAGGGCCGCTGTACCCTACGACACCACTGCCCCCCCATCAACCCCTACACCACCCGCTGGCTCAACATGAACACCAAGAACGTCAAGTGCACCAACCCCCGCATCACCGAGGTAACTTCAACAGAGCACAGCAGTATCACAGTATCACAGTATCATAGCATCACATTATCACAACATCACAGTATCACATTATTACAGCATCACAGTATCACAGCATCACAGTATCACAGTATCACATCATCACAGTATCACATTATTACAGCATCACAGCATCACGGTATCACAGTATCACAGCATCACAGCATCACAGCAGTATCACAGTATCACAGCATCACAGCATCACGGTATCACAGTATCACATCATCACAGTATCACATTATTACAGCATCACAGTATCACATTATTACAGCATCACAGTATCACATCATCACAGTATCACATTATTACAGCATCACAGTATCACATTATTACAGCATCACAGTATCACATCATCACAGTATCACATTATTACAGCATCACAGTATCACCGCAGCATAGCATCACATTATCACAACATTACAGTATCACAGTATCACAGTATCACAGAATCACAGCATCACAGTATCATAGCATCACATTATCACAACATCACAGTATCACATTATTACAGCATCACAGTATCACATCATCACAGCATCACAGTATCACATCATTACAGTATCACAGTATCACAGAATCACAGCATCACAGTATCATAGCATCACATTATCACAACATCACAGTATCACATTCACAGCATCACAGTATCACATCATCACAGCATCACAGTATCACATCATCACAGCATCACAGTATCACATCATCACAGTATCACAGTATCACAGTATCACATTATTACAGCATCACAGTATCACGGCAGACGAGAGAGGGAATGTGGAGACAAATTGAGAGAAAGAAAGAAAAAAGAGTGGACAGAGGTGCAACTGGAGCAGAGAGGGAGAAAGGGAACGGGGAGAGAAAGAAAGAGAGAGAGAGAAGTTAAGAAACAGAGAGGGAAAGAGAGTGGACAGAGGTACTACAGGGGGAAAGAGAAGGAGAGAGGGAGGGAGAGAGGAGACATCATACTTCATAGACTTAATGTTAAACCATTGGACATTTTCAGATGCTAAACAGTAAAATGAGTGTTGATTTGAAAGTATTGTGACTCTATAAAGTCGTGACCTGGCAGTTCATGGCCTTGTTCCAGACTCTTTACTTTTTCATCTAGTTTTTCTTCATGTATCTACGGACATTTTGAACTCTGCTGCACAAACATGGAGGATTTGGCTAATAGCAGCTGTTTTTGGATGTTTGATCCAAAACTCGATATGTGGTTATGCATTTTTTATTTGGTCTGTCACCCCGGAGATTTGAAAAAAACAGAGAGAGTGAGAAGAGAGGTGATAGTGTAACAGAGAGGAGAGAGGGATGGAGGGAGAAAGAGAGAGGGAGAGAGAAAGAGAGAGTGTAATAGAGAGGAGAGAGAGAGAAAGAGAGAGGGAGAGTGAGTGTAGACAGGTAATTGTGTAACAGAGGAGAGAGGGAATGGAGGGAGAGAAAGAGAGAGGGGAGAGAGAGAGGTGATAGTGTAACAGAGAGGAGAGAGGGAATGGAGGGAGAAAGAGAGAGGGAGAGAGAGAGAGAGGTGATAGTGTAACAGAGAGGAGAGAGGGATGGGGAGAGAAAGAGAGAGGAGAGAGAGAGAGGTGATAGTGTTATAGAGAGGAGAGAGGGATGGGGAGAGAAAGAGAGAGAGAGAGGGATAGTGTAACAGAGAGGAGAGAGAGGGGAGAGAAAGAGAGAGGGAGAGAGAGAGGTGATAGTGTAACAGAGAGGAGAGAGGGATGGGGAGAGAAAGAGAGAGGGAGAGGGAGAGAGAGGTGATAGTGTAACAGAGAGGAGAGAGGGATGGGGAGAGAAAGAGAGAGGGAGAGAGAGAGGTGATAGAGTAACAGAGGAGAGAGGGAATGGGGAGAGAAAGGGAGAGGGAGGGAGAGAGAGGTGATACTGTAACAGAGAGGAGAGAGGGAGGGGAGAGAGAAAGAAAGAAAGAAAGAAAAAGAAAAATACTCTGAGAACACAAACAGGAGGAGTGACGAGAGAAGGAACCACTGCACCGGATTTTCTGATACCAGCACTTCTCTCGTAGTCTCCACTTTTTTATATGCCCTTCATCATTTTGCTGATCTCCATAGTCAGATCCTAGTCCCACGTTTGTCATTTGGTGTTTGTGTAGTAATCAGGTCAGTTAAACAATTAAGACGGGATATTTCGGAAAAAGGTGTCAACTCCTTAAAAAAATCAAACTGGGCCTTGAGTGGACAAAAGTGGAGCACATCCAAAAGAGATTATTTATTTTTAACTTCACATAAAATGAGCATCCGTCTTGATTGTCGTCAGGGGCTGTGGTTTTTAGTGCAAAGTAGTAATGTCGACGTTCTGTCATATCCTTCTGCTGTGGGAATCCGTCACTCGCTTGTTTCCATGGAGACTGGAGCCAGAAATGATCCGCAGTACGGCATTAATCGCATCTATTGCCTTTATTTCATTACACGTTTCAGAAATACCTTGAAACACGTGCAGACTTGCTGTGAGTGGTCTCGCCTATCCACAGATCTGGCCCGTAACTCGGCCCCGTGGCGTCACCTGCTTGTGTCCAGGTTGTGTTGGTTGCTAAGTTTATCGGCGTACTGTGGAACATTCCAGCCAAAGCAGTAGCTAGACAGAAAAGTTGCATAGCGCGACTTTAAATTAACAGATGTGATACTATAGCAGAGAGGAGAGAGGGAGTGGGGAGAGAAAGAGAGAAGGAGAGAGAGAAAAAGAAGGGGGAGAGAGAGAAGTGATACTGTAGCAAAGAGGAGAGAGGGAGTGGGGAGAGAAAGAGAGAGGGAGAGAGAGAGGGAGAGAGAGAAAGAAGGAGAAAGAGAGAAGTGATACCGTTGACAGAGGAAGAGAGAAAAAGAAAGGAAGGGGGAGAGAAACTATAAGAGAGGAAAGGGAGAGAGAAAAAGAGAGAGAGAAAGAAAGAAAGAGAGAAGTGATACTGTAGTAGAGGAGGAGGGAGAGAGGAGATGGGAGAGAGAAAGAAGAGAGAGAGAGAGGAGAGAGCAAAAGGAGAGAAGGAGAAAAGGAGAGAGAGAGAGAAGTGATGCTGTAGTAGAGAAGAGAGAGGGAATGGGCAGAGAAAGAGAAAGGAAGAGAGGAGACCGAGGTTAGACAACAGCCGAGAAAGAAGGAGAGGAGGGCATTTTTTTTTTTATTTTTTTATTTTTTTCTAAGTAAATTTTTTTTATCTTAAAGGGCCCATATTACATTATTGTCTATAATGTTGTTTCCTCATCACAAACAAACCTGGAGTTGTGTTTAGTTTTGCATATTCAGGCTGATTTCTTCTTCTCTCAAACCGAAAACACTCTGTTCCACCTTGTGATGTCATTTGGTAATACAGGAAGTGCTCCACTGTGTTTTTTAACTCCATATACGAGAATCATTTGGATAAGCTCAGCCCTGAAATCGCCCATCTTTACTGAAAAAAAGGTAAAACTTGAAATATTAACTTGAAATGTACCACTTCATGACATCACAAGGTGGAACGGAGCATTTTCAGCGTTGGAGATGTAGAGAGATAATAACAAAGCGTTACTCAAACATGTGTGAATGAAACAAAACACAACTCCAGGTGTGTTTTTGATGAGGAAACAGCAGTACAACACGTCTTAAAGCTTAAAAAATCAGTTTTGTGTAGTTTAGGACCTTTAAACAAACCTGCTCGTCCTGACTCTTTTGCCACACTGTCCCGCCCCGTCTCTCCGCTGAGTATCTGGACCGCCTTCACACCGGGGTCGCAACCTGGAAGTGGTTATTTGTTTTCCCATCAGCGGCTGCCTGCTTTGCCTCGGCCGCATCACCCCGTCACCGTGGAGACAGAACAGGGGGACATATACTCTTTAATTAGGCCCCAGTAACGCCCCAGTGCATTGTGGTTAGCCTGGTTGACCCCTCCACATCAGTATTGACTCATTTGCCTTATCGTCCCCCCAGCACATCTAACACGAGCCAATTAAAAAGTGAAGTTAACGGCGTAGTTAATTGATTTGCTACTGTAGGGAGATAAGGGAGACGGAGAGCGCAGAGGGACACACCAAGGGGCTTTAAAAGAAGTAGTGAAAGAAGTCTGCAAAGTATGTAAAAGTAATAATATATTAGTCAGTAAAATCTCAAACTTAGTACCTCTGTGTTGTCACGATATAAAATTGTTTTGATACTAAGGAATACTCCATGCCCGATACAGATTTTGATATTAGAATGATAAAAAAAAAAAAAACGCTCCTCTTTTAGACGAGATATTATTTTTAACTCAGAATGTGTGTGATGTTAACATGACGTCTTAAACTCGTTCCGATAAACACCAAGAAGAACAACAATGTTATCAAACGGTAAAGAGAAGTTTTTAGATTTTGAAATTGTTACTAATCATCAAGAACTTCTTAAAAACTACTACTAGTACTATTACTGCTACTAATAGTACTACTACTCTACTACTACTACTACTGTTGCTACTGCTGCTACTACTTCTACTACTACTACTACTACTACTACTACTACTAATACTGCTGCTGCTGCTGCTGCTACTAGTACTACTACTACTACTACTACTACTACTACTACTACTGCTGCTGCTGCTACTGCTACTACTGCTGCTACTGCTACTACTAGAAACTACTTCTGTTGCTACTGCTGCTGCTACTACTGCTACTACTTTTACTATTACTGCTTCTACTACTACTGCTACTGCTGCTGCGATTACTACTGTTACTACTACTACTACTGCTACTGCTACTACTACTGCTAATACTACAAATTACTACGACTACTGCTATTACTACTGCTACTACTACTGCTACTGTTACTAGTACTACTACTACTGCTATTACTACAAATTACTACAACCACTGCTACTACTACTGCTACTGCTAATACTACAAATTACTACAACTACTGCTACTACTACTGCTACTGGTACTAGTACTACTACTACTGCTACTGCTATTACTACTACTACTACTGCTATTTCTACTGCTACTATACTACTACTGCTACTGCTAATACTACAAATTACTACAACTACTGCTAATGCTACTGCTACTACTACTACTGCTATTACTACTACTACTACTACTTCTATACTACTGCTACTGCTGCTACTGCTGTTGCCACTCAATACACCCAGGACACAAACTTCAGGCCATGAGGCATGAGTGACATGATCTAGTATAAACAACTTTGAAGTACTTGAAGTAAAACTAAATTACTCAGGCGTTCCCCATTCATTATAAAGTGTGCAAATACTGTTATATTTCTACGACTTTAAAGTTTGTAAAGTTTCTCAAATTCTCAAAAGTATAAATCCATAAATATTGACTGCAAAAATAATACTTTTGCTGACAAAGTTTTGTTAACAGAATACGGTAGAGTGAGAGGAGAATTCTTCCACCTACAAACCCAAATGTACCACTCCGATCAATGCTGGAAATTACATAACTGCTCTGGCAACATTTAGACAAATATATGTGAATGAAATAAATGATTGTTTATAGAGAAAACAATTCAAAGCCCCACTGTGCACTTTACTTAGCCAAAAAATACACTTTGGTTTCAAGTTTCCATGGAAATCCATTTGTCTATAATCTTCCACAGTGTGATATAAAAGTGTCTATCTCTATGGAGAATGTTCCAAATTATAGTTTTAACTTAGTTTTCATGGAGTCATGCAGATCACATGCCACCTCTGAAAGGTTACACTGTATTGCTTTAAAACAGACATGTCAAACTCAGGCCCACGAGCCAAATTCGGCCCTCGATATAAATATATTTGGCCCTTGAGATGATATTAAATATGTATTAGAGTTGGCCCGCCGGCCGCCGCACCAGTATAACACATGCACCTCTAATGCTAGAAATCCCAGAATGCTTTGCAAATGTGTTGACTCTGGCCCCCCACCACGTCTGTTGACACTCATTAGCATCTGCTACCGGTCGCCTCACTCATATTTAATCCCCCTTCTGAAAAACATACAGATGTTGTTGAAATTTTTCAATAAATATTTAGTTTGGCTCGCAAGACTTAGTCACAGTTTTTTTTGGCCCTCCGTGAATTTGAGTTTGACACCCCTGTTTAAACAATGAGCTCAGAATATTGTGTTGTTTTATTGTCTAAACTGATTTGGTCAAATGAAACAGAAAACTCACACCAATGTCTTTATAGAGGTGCAAGTGCAAGGAGCAGCAACTTAAAAGTGAAAAAAAAAAATGCATAGCACACTCACATGGTTTGTCTCCAATGGAGACAAACCAAACTTTTGGGCATTGTTTTTTTTTTTTTTTTTGGACCCTGTACTGTGGTCCAAAGCAAGAAAAAGGAATGATCTGATGGAGCCTTTTTGCCAAAACGCCATCTAAAAAAAAAACAAAAAAAAAAAAACTTTTGGACATTGGCCATCTGAGTGTGCCAGACTGGACTGGTATCAGATATCAGGTATCATATCCATTTGTTATAACTTCAAATGTATATTGTCAGAGTATTTCAAACAATACCTCTATTCAGGGACTAGGAGAACTTCAACTTCAATGCAATGAAATTCTTACTTTGCTAACCACACTGGGTGCCAAAGTATATAGAAAATCAGATTCAAAACAGATAACAAGGTAAAAAAAGAGCACATAAAATCAATAAATAGTAGCGCAAACATGTGCAAAGTGTAGTTGATGTCTAGGAGGGAGGCTATTGCTCACAGTTCAAGAGTCTGATGGCCGTTGGAAAGAAAGAGTTAGTCTTTAGTTATAATTAGTCTGGTTGTCCTGCATTTCACGCATCTGTACCTCCGGCCTGAAGGCAGGAGTGTGAATAGTCCATGCTGGGGGTGGGTGGGGTCCTTGATGATGGAGGCAGCTCTCCTGTGGACTCTGCGATGGTAGATACTCTGCAGAGAGGGAAATCAGCCCTGGAGTTTTTTTGGACCAGCCCCCAGCAGGACCAGATTTTCACGGGGCCTCAGTGAACGTCCCAATAGAGCTATTGACCTCATTCCGCCCCGTCCACTTTTTCGGTAAATACAACTAAACCGCGCTTTCTTCGTAGTAACGCTTCCGGTTAAGAGGAAATCCCATTCTTTTCAACGGAGAATTTCGAGAAAAGTTTCGGCGCTAAAATCTTATATAAAGTAGGTTGGTTTGTGTCAAATGTTCAATGCTTATGTGCAACAACAAGTCAACACTGCACCGAGTCTCTGGGAAGCTTCAAAACGGCTCTGAAGTCCTTATAGAAGCTATTTGCTGTCAGGATCGGCAGCTCCATACAAAATAATACAACCCAAATGACGATGGCGGCGCCCACGGCAACTTCTGGTCTGACTGTGACCGGCCCAAAAAGTGCTTCGACCCACTGGGAAAACTACCGGTGCTCCAGATGGCCAGTCCAGCCTTTATTCAATACTGACCTTGCTGCTTTGATAAACTTCCCAACCCAGTTTAATTACAAACTAAATCTATTGTCACTATGAACAGGAAAGTATCTATTAGATTAGACGATCCTATGAATGTCCAGAAACAACCAAAACCAAACAATTCTCCAGTGCTGCTTTCTCCAGATGCTTTCTACTCCCCCTGTTTTTAGATGAATTATTGAACAAGTCCAACAAATAAATGTATGAATGCAGACAAGTCCAGGAACAAAGACCAGCGCACAGGAAGGAAGAGAATGTCAAACGCACAAACACAGAAGAAGAAAGCCCCGGGGTTTAAAGATGGCCGCCCGTTTGGGTTTTTACTTTGTGCAGTGGAGCTCTACACTGACCACCCACTGCCTGGTTCAGGAAGTGAATTTCATATTCTTTTTTTTTTTATTTTTTATTTTTATTTTAGATTTTTTATTTCCCATAGAGGTTCCGAAAACAATGGAAGCTAGCTTGACAATAATCAGCTATGTGGTAACCAATGATCACAAGATGTATTTTGTGCCAAATCTGTTTCTACTACTACTACTACTACTGCTGCTACTGCTGCTACTGCTACTACTACTACTACTACTACTATTGTTACTACTGCTACTCCTACTGTTACTACTGCTGCTGCTACTGCTACTACTACTACTACTACTACTACTACTACTACTACTACTACTACTACTACTACTGCTACTACTACTACTACTACTGCTACTACTGCTGCTACTTACTTACTATTACTACTACTACTCTGCTATTACTGCTACTACTGTTACTATTACTATTACTGTACCACTGCTACTGCTATTGCTACTACTACTGCTATTACTACTTCTACTGCTATTTCTACTGTTACTGCTACTACTACTTCTACTACTGCTACTGCTACTACTACTTACTACTACTACTGCTACTACTACTACTACTACTACTACTACTACTACTGCTACTACTGTTACTATTACTGCTACTACTCCTATTACTGCTACTACTACTACTACTACTGTACTACTGCTATTGCTACTACTACTTCTACTGCTATTTCTACTGTTACTGCTGCTACTACTACTGCTACTACTCCTGCTAATACTGCTACTGCTACTACTGCTACTGCTCCTACTACAGCTGCTACTGCTACTGCTGCTACTACTCCTACCACTACTACTACTGCTGCTACTACTACCACGACTACTGTAACCAATGATCACGAGAAGTATTTTATATCAAATCTGTTTCTGAAACTTTACGAACCACCAACTTTTCACCAAATTTCACATGTTTCTGGACTGAAAACAACCACGTTCTGAACAGTAGTTACCATGTACTAGGTTAGCCCTTTTTTGAATGGAAACGTATGTAAAATTTACCTCCAGAATAGCCTTCGAAGTTAACTCCATATGGAAATAATCTCTGCATTGCATCTTTCTGTTTACCTATGTTTATGTTACATGTTATTAAGCCTGAATTCTATTGCCCTCATCTAACCTACCCCCTCCTGTGATTACACTTTCCTTGCTGCCCTGAATCTATAAATACCTTTCTTTTGATTGTTGCCGAGTTGATTTGTATACATTGTAGCGCATTAGGAGATGTGCCTACTAACTCGATCGCCTGCTTTTGAATTATGAATGTTTCTATTAAGTGGTATGGCGCCTCCCACTAAGGGCCCATTAATATTGAAGAGATGTAAAGCCAGCGCTAACAGCACGGGGACCGGCATCAAATGAGGCTGGGAGCGGGATGGGCATATGAAAGAAAAGCTCTTCAATAGGATTTGGCCTCTGTGAGTTTACGCTAAGGAAAGCAGCCCCTCAGTGACAGCTTCTATAAACATCAAGTGCTAGTTAGCGTTAGCGGGAAAACAGGGATTGGCTTATTTTTTATTACGGAAGAAAGCATCTGTTTTAAGGGTAAGGTTGGGTTGACTATGGCTTTTGCAGAATCGCTAATTGGCAACATTTTGCAGGAGAAAGAATGGGAAAGTTTTTAAGAACCTAAATCAGGAGTTGGTTGTTGATGTTGTTTGTCGAATGGAGAAACTTAAAGCTGCACTGAGTAACTTTTCTAGTAGAGGCATGCCGCTTTCTTGTCTCCATGGCGATGTTAAAGCGATCTGTCTTGCGTTTATTCAATTATAGGTGTTTTTATAGCTTCAAATACATAAAAAACATGCATTTGTGCTGTTGGTAAGCTTGCCTCGCCACAGATCCGACCTGTAACTTGGCCTGGTGGTTCTGTCAGCTGTCCGTGATTTCATATATGCATTAACTTGAACGTTTTAACTGTTTACCTGGGCTTTTATAATAGTTATGTGTAAATTATGTAAGTTCATATTTTGCTAAGGCCCTTTGAGTTGTCTGTGTGCATGAAAGCTACTCAAATAAAACTGATTGAAAAGCAGTAATACTGTATCTCCATGGAGACGAGCAAGTGTCCGTCCACCCGAAAAGTTGCATAGTTCATCTTTTACCATAGCGATTCACTGAAAAGAAAGAAGATTTGTCAGGGAAAGTTATGTAGTCGTTATTATTGCATTGGAGTAAATCGCTGAAGTTGTAGCGCTAAATGGCATTTGTGTGGTATTTTCACCAAATATGAAGAGAAATTTCAAAATGTTGATTAAAAAAAGCCTTAAACAGATCACAGATGGCAAACCTGTTTCCGTAATAATCTAGTTATTTCCATTATACTTTTCCTCAAGCACAGACGTTTTCATTATCGTACTTCTCGATGACATACAGTAGCCCTACAGCTCCTTTACACCTGCATCATATTGGGCTTCATAAAGTCATACAAAGAACTAAGTAGGTTTCCATCTAACACAAAGGTTGAAGGTTAAATCTCTGCTAATTGCATTGCACAGTGCTATAGAGTCCTTGGGCAAGACAGCTCGCCAACCTTGCATTCAGGATTTTCATTTCATTTATCTTTATTTACACAGGGAGAGCTCAATGAGAATACCAGACTCTCTTTTTCACGGGCGCCCTGCTCTTATACAGAGAAATATACACAAAACAAATAGTACATAGGTCCATTTAAAGCATTAAAAACAGGTGCAGGTGTGAGTATAAATGTTTAGCACCAGACTATTAAATTGCTTTTGTGGCACCAAAGCATCCAATTTTGCTCGTCCTTGAAATATATTCAAT
The DNA here is from genome assembly GCA_019594935.1 of Periophthalmus modestus. NCBI lineage: Eukaryota > Metazoa > Chordata > Actinopteri > Gobiiformes > Gobiidae > Periophthalmus > Periophthalmus modestus. The sequence goes on from JAIEZT010000084.1 coordinate 28,222,706, forward strand.
TTTTGTGAAGCAAAACAGCCAACAGTCCTTTTTTCCCATCTCAGGTCTGGTGCGACTAGTCCTTAGACTTATACACTCATGTGATCTTGTATTAAAAGTTCCCGTATCAATGATTAACAAGAAAGTGAGATATGCAGGCAATCTATGAAGTAGTCCCTTATAAATACACTTTATACCAGTGGGCTGGGGTCCAGTACCAGTCCGTTACGCATTTGCTACCAGGCCGCACAAAAACAGTCAATAATTTATCAGCGACCGCATCTTCTCTGACGTAACTTTCGCCCATCTCACATGACACACTAAGAAGCTTAACCATAGATATATAATGAAAATCCTGAGAAGAAATCCATAATTTAATGGCGAGTAAATTATATCGGTGCTAGATCTGCTCATCAGACATGTCGCCCAAAACTAGACCCACAAGCTCGTGAAAATGAGCCAAAAACAAATGTCTTTGGAGAGTTTTTTGCAAAGGAGAAAAGGCCAAACTGAACCAGAAGAGGATCCTACGACCTCCAAGAAAAAGAAAGATCAATTTATAGGACAATACCATGAGTCCTACTTAAAATCTGGGTTTGTCGCAACAGGTGACTCTCACGCGCCGAGTCGGCTCTGCGTAATATGCGGGAAAAGCAATTGAGGCAATGAAACTGCCTTCAAACTACCACATGGAAACTAAGCACCTGGATTAAAAGATAAGCCTTTAGAGTTTTTTGAAAGAAACAAACGTGAACAAAAGGAAAGAAGAAACCAGCGCAGGGCTCCCTCTGATTCAGCGGTATAGTGAGTTATTTTTTATGCTCTTTACTTATTTTTGCCATATTTTTCTGCCACGCGTAGATGGCCGGTCCATGAAAATAAAACCGACGTTATTCTGATCCATGGTGCAAAAAAGGTTGAGACGACAGCTAACAATGGCCAACCTACTTTTCCATAGCGTGTACAGTGGGTTTTAAATTCATCACCTTCAGGCCTGAGTCACCGAATGCGTTTGCTCTTTCCTCTTTGGCCTGTAAATATTTGAATGACATTACAGTATTTCTGCTGCATTTGCATTTGTTGTCCCAGTGGCATCAGAAGTAACGCACCACTACCAAAGAATGAATGAATGATGAATAATGGACCGCTAAGGGCTCTGGGAAGTCTTTAAATTATATTACACATGAAATTTGTATAAAATTATTATCAATACATCTCAGAGTCTTGCTGTCTCACCCAAGGACCCTATTGATCAATATTGAATCAGTCCCCCTGCAGATAGGCTTTTCATGTAGACAGCATGTAGTAAAGGACTGAGACCGCAGGATACACGCACACTCTTTGAAATATGCATAGGAACATGTTGAAACGCACATGTTGTTTTTGTTCCCCCATGCCCCCCATCGCGCTTACACATTCTCACTCGCCTATCCTCACTCTACCCTCCTCTCTCGTACCCCACATTTACAGCCTTATAAAGTATTTTACAAGCATAGTTTATCCCAAAACAAGTAATCAGTGTTGTTTTACCAACCCTGTTAAACGAAGTTCCCAATTAAATCTGACACTTGCAAATTAGTGTAAGCGCAAACTAAAGGCTTTAAAATTTATCAACAAGCTCCTAAAATGTACCTCTTGGAATGATATACATAGCTGCAGCAGTTTAAGTAAATAAAGTGAATCGATAAAATGGACGTATATGGAGTAACTGCTGAGTTGGGTGAATCTACCATGGGGCCGGGGTGATTAAACATTATTAGCAGGGCATTGTCTGTGAGGGGGCATTAAGCTTGGTCAGCTCTTGTACTTACAGTGTAGGCTGTTGGAGCTTTTCGGCAGATGGCCAGTGTTTTCGTGCATGGCTCTGTACAATATTGAGTTAGACCTGGGCTGCGTCAGCACATTACATTACATTACATTAGTGGCGGCCATTTTGGATGACCATAATGACGACAGAGATGTTTCGCTTTTTATTTGTGGTTGTTGTTTTTTTTACGTTTTATGGACCAGCTGGCCAATTGTAGGGGTGGAAATGGGGTTGAAGAGTAAGGAGGGGCAATCAAACTAATCGCCAGAGTTGTAAATTGAACCCGTGAAGCTGTGGCTGACGTATTTCCCGCCGCCTAGATACGCCGCTGTGTTTAAGGTGCACTACGTAACTTTTTTCTCCAGCAGTCCCACCGCAGTGACAGCTTCTATAAATGTCAAGTGTTAGTTAGCGTTAGCAGGAAAACAGGTTTTGACTTATTTTTTATTATGGAAGAAAGCATCTGTTTTAAAGGCAAGACTGGCTGGACTATAGGTTTTGCAGCATCGCTAATTGGTAACATTTTGGAGACAGACTGGTGTTTGAAAATGGAAAAGTTTACATACACCAAAGTCAGGGGTTTGTTTTTGCACTAAGTAACTTTTCTGGTAGAGGCATTGCTGAAGTTTTGCACTGTATGGCACTAAATATATCTGGTGTTTTTATAGCCCAAAATACAATTGGTAAGCTTGCCTCGCCGTAGATCCGACCTGTAGCTTAGCCTGATGATTATATGAGTTGTTTCCATTATTGATACTGTGGAACATTCAGAGTTTATATATTTATTGAACCTGAAAGTTTGAATTAATGGTAAAACTATCCATGAATTTATATATGTGTTGACTTGAATGTAGTGGTACGGACCCCGGGCAGTTCATTTTGACGGCCATTTTAGGTGACCAAGATGACGACAAAGATGTTTCGTTTTTTATTTGCGCATTATTTTTTAGGAACATTGGTTTTATGGACCAGTTGGCCGGCTGTAGGTGGACGGACAATAAGCAAATCACCAGAGCTGGAAATTGAACTTAGCCGACATATTTGCTGCAGCCTAGAAACGCCACTGTGTTGATGAAACAATTTATCTGGCATGTATTCAACTGTGTTTTTAGTCCTTAAAAACATACATTCTTACCGCTTGTGTGCTCGCCTTTCCATAGATCTGATACATCTTATTAAGCCTGAATTCTATGCCTCCACTTAACCAAGCTCCTATATTACACAAAATTGATTCTTTTGAGCCTGAAGTCATGTAATAATGCTGTTACCTCATCAAAAACATACTTGGAGTTAGTCTGTCTACATCTCCAAAGCTCAGAATGCTCTGTTCCACCTTGTGATGTCATCAAGTAGTAGTTTTCAAGTTAACAGCTACCTTTTACCTTTAGTTCAGTAGAGATTGCCAATGCCAGGGCTGAAATGATTCTAGTGAAGGTGCATGGAGTTTAAAAACGCAGTGGAGCGCTTCCTTTATTACCACATGACATCACACATCAGAGTTTGTGCGTTAAACGTGTGTGAATGAAACAAAACACAACTCCAGATATGTTTGTAATGAGGAAACAAGATTATAGCATAGATTAGAAGTAATATAGCTCCCCTGGTGGCCTGAATCTATTAATACATTTCTTTTGATTCTTACTGTTTGTGCGCTTGCTTTTCCATAGATATGACCTGTAACCTAGTACTGTATATGGATTACAGAGAGGGATTAGACTCTCCACCCGAAAGTGTACATAGTGCCCATTTAATTTTAATTGTAAAGGGATGCACTGGCTATTCTATATGCATTTTCAGTAATGTAAGGATGTCACAGCACTCAGGGACAATCCATTGTAACAATTTCCATATACAGAGAATTCTATCTCCCAATACGCACCCAGGGATTGAACCCCCAGTCTCATTATTGTGTAGCGGCTTCATGCATACAATGTATTTCATGAAATTAGGTCACCGTCTTTAGTTCATAAAGCCTATAGTATGTAAAAGCGGTGAAGAGAGTGATCGGCCGGAGACGACAGGGACCAGAGTAAGTGTGAGAGGCTTTTTCCTCTGCATTAGCCTCTATAGACAGTGTGACAAAACAGAGGGGCAGCAGCACACAACCTAACAGGATTACACCCGAAGGGGAGCTCGGCCAGGACTGGATGGGAGAGAGGGCAAAAGAGAGGAGGAGGAGGAGAGAGAAAGAGGGATGGAGGAGAGAGGGAAACAGAGATCATCTTGAAGTTGAATTACTAAGTGCATGAACTAAATATGATCTATCTCTATATGAACACTTTTTCACTATACTTGAAATCAGATTTGCCAGTAGAACAATGTGTTTTTTTCCCATGGGTTTCACAATGTTGAAAAATTAACACCGTTGCCATAGTAATTACTAATTTGTGTGCTTGTGTCCCATCGTTTGAATGGTGAAAAGTCTTCAAAATGCTGCCTTTAACAGGAACTGGCAACCCACAAACATCAAGATTTGTTTCTCATTTGATTATTTTAAAGACACACTATGGATTTTTTTTTTTCCCAGGGGTATGCTACCTGCTTGTTACTATGGAGCTGTTGTTGGTTTACCTGGAATGTCCCACACTATGGCATTAAACGTATCTATCTAGCACTGACTGAATAATAGTTGCTTTTATAGTTCAACAAATATACCTTAAAAAACATGCATTTTTACTGTGAGCGTGGCATCGCCTCTCGCAGATCTGACTGGTAACTGTGCCTGGTGGCTTCACCTGCTTGTTTTCTTGGTAAATAGACAAATTGAATGCAATTTTTTGGACATTCCAGGCAAAACTATAACCATATCACGGAGACAAGCAGTGGTGGAAGAAGTACTCAATTTTGTAACTAAAAGTACAGATACAGAGGTAAAAAGTTAATCAAGTAAAAGTATCACATGAAAAAATCTACTTAAGTCAAAGTATTGATGTAACTATTTAAAAATGTACTTTAAAAAAAAAAGTACTGTTGAAGTAGTAGTATTGTAGTATAGTAGAGGTAATGTAGTGATATTGACTTAAAAACCTATACATGTTTTGGTCAACAGTAACTATACGAATCCATTTCTTAGGTTTTCTGAATTTTGTGTATTTATTTCTGTTTGTTCAAAGCCGAAGTTTGAACTCGAAAACTTTAGACACCGTGTTGCCATGAACGTGATAAAAATAACCACTCAAAGCACATGAAAAGTACTTTTTATATACTACTGATACCTGCTCTCAAATGTAGTGAAGTAAAAGTAAAATATACGTAAGTAAAGTACACATACCTAAAAATTCTACTCAAGTACAGTACTTTACTACTTGTACTTCGTTACCTTCCATCACAGGAGACAAGCAGGTCCAGACCCTCCACCAGGAATGTTCCGTAGTGCACCTTTAAAACCAGCCACTGTTGAAAAAAAGAAGTGGAAGTTGAAATGTTAAGATACATAACAGATATAAACAACACCTATTTCAAGCACGTATTAACTTATTTGGGATTGTGAGGTTATCCGTGTGATGCCAGGATGCAAGGAGGATATGTCCGTGGAGGTTTCCGGTTCTATTCCCTCGCTGACAGCCTGTGAACGAAAGCACAAACAAGCAAAGGATGTGTCAGAGCGCCTCAGGGACCGTGATGATGAAAGCAGCAGACATGCAAATAACTGCTACAGAAAGACACGTTTCACCCTCTAAAAGGATTATGGGTATCTGTGTCAAAATATATTACACAAGCCAGCGCTGGAATGATAGCGAACATCATCTGCAAAATATATCTAAGCATTAAAATGTCAATAGTCAAAAAAGGTATCCCGGGGCAACCGTTAATAAACAGATTTGAGAGGTGCTAGCAGTTAACCTTCAGGGTAGTGTAAATTATATGTTTATCCATAGAACATTAAAGGTGTGGATATGCAGGTATTGCCCCCAAGCCACTGTTAAAGGGCCCATATAATGTTGTTTCCTCATCACAAACACACCTGGACTTGTGTTTTGTTTCATTCACGCATGTTTAACACACAAACCCTGCATATTTAGGCTGAGTTTTTCCCGCAAACTGAAAACACTGTGTTCCACCTTATGATGTCATATAGTAATACAGGAAGTTCTCCACTTTTCTTTTTTTTAGCCCTAAAAATCATGTTAAAGGAAGTATCAGCATGTACATTTGCCTTTTTCACACAACTTTCCTCTATTTTACACCTCTATCCATCAAAATCAAATCAAATAAACTGACTGGAAGAATACCGGCGACACCTGCGCTCTGATTGGTCGTCTTTGAGGCATAACATAAGTACATTACCGTAATGACAGTAACATATTTAAAGAGTCACATGCCTCTGCTTTGAGATGCTGTTTGAATTTACATGAAGCACAATTGGTTGCGGAGTTACGGTAATGAAAAGTCTCCAACCACGAGTCTATCAGCAACGATAGTGTCCGACGCTTCAGGGTTAAGGCCTCACTAGAATCATTTGGATAATTTCAGCCTTGTCAGAATAAATAAAAGGGCTGTTAACTTGAAAACTACACTAAGAATCACAAATTTTGCTTTGGAGATATAGGACCTTTAAAAAGTAAAGAATCCTCAAAAATGAATGAAACAAAACACAACTCTGGATGTGTTTTTTGGGAGGTAACAGCCTTATAACAGGGCTGAAAGCTCACGAGAATCCATTTTGTGTAATATAGGACCTTTAAAAAGTAAATAAATGTAAAAATACTTAGCAAACAACATGCTAAACGCCTATTACCTCATAAAGGGGAGGCCAGCTGGACAAAACGTTGGACCTAAAATAAATTTTTACTCTAGACTTAAACCTTTTGTTCCAGTCAGGATGTATGTAAATTGTTAGATTCTTCTTGACCCATTTTCTTTTATGTCAAACTTGCTTTCCAATACTAAAACCTCCTCTATATTAACTCCACCGCAGCAGCAGTATCATCGACCGCCTCAGCCTCTCCATCTTCTCCTCTTCACGTGTATAAGCTCGAGATCAGATATTCTTTCTAACCAGCCCATTATCCTTGTAATTTTCAGTAGATCCAGTCAAATCCCTGTGGGAAAAAGTGGTAGGTGATGTAGAAGAATGTTGATATGTTCTGATCAAGGCTAAAATGCACATGTTGGCGCAGTGGTTAGAACTTCAGCCTCGCAGTAAGAAGGTCCTGGGTTCGACTTTTGGGCTGCACTGGGTGTTTCTGTGTGTAGTTTGCATGTTCTGCCTGTGTCTTTGAAGGTTTCATCTCAGTGCTTTAGTTTCTCCTATGACTAAAACATGACCAAGACTCATGACTCAAGATATTGCAAATCTCAGTGGGATCAAATCTTTCCTGGTTAGAATAAGAACAAATGTCTTCTGCCTCTGTAGTTGACTTGTAACCAGGGAAGCAAAAGGCCTTAAACAGCGCAGCTCCACTTAAACCGCCCAGTCTGAACTCATCCGCGCTTGTTTTTAGCGTTATTTCTGTTGTGATGAACGGAGCCGGCTGCTTTTTCCACCACTGGGAGCGTCTCTCAAATGCTTTCACGCTCGGATCGGCCGGTTGGTTTTTGCTTCTGCTCGGCTGTGTAGAGCTCCGTTTCAGTAACATCACAGTACATCACAAAGGGGAGGGGGGTGTATGGGAGGGCGTGAGGGATGTCGGCTAAGCTTTTAGTCCATAAGTGACGCTGCGCCATCATCGTGTCAACGTACCCCCCATACACCCCCAGCTCTGCCTCAGCACCTGTCAACAGAATGGCACCTGTGACTTGTATCTACGGCCATTATGTGCTTTTTTCCTCTAAGGTTTGATACATTGGACTAGTTTCATCACATCATCAGACTAACCATACTTATTCCTGAGTATTTTTATGAAAGTAATAGTACTCTTACTTGACTAAAACTACTCTTCCCACTGTGCAAGTGTATAAGTAACAGAAAGCGTAAAAATACACAACTTTTCTGGTCGAGGCTACACCAAATTTGGCCGCAGTTAATTGCTGCTACTCAAAATGAACAAACTAAAAAAAAAAAAATAAAAAATTCGAAAAGCCCAGAGTGCCACTTCTGGCCCCTGCATAGAGACACCTAGTGGATGAATATTGAACCAAAATGAGCCAGAGTGGTAGTGACAAGATGGCTGACCTGTTGAGCTGGAAAACTACCCAAACAAAATCGTCTTCTCAGTTGGTAAAATTGTGGGGGTTTTTTGTTAATCTTTTTAGTAATAGCTTGCAGAATGTCTAGAAATATGTTTTATATTCTTTTTGGATAAATTAGCCAGCCCAATGGGTCAAATTTGGCCCTGATCCTAAATTAGGGAATAAAGGGTTAAAATTGAAAAGTGGATATTCCAGTGTTCAGTGAACTTATAGCAGTAATTTAATGCAATGTTCATAATTTTCCAAAGAAGAAAAGGGTTCTTGGGTTCTCCAGGGTTAAAGTGTTTTATTGCAGAAATAGAGCGAGAACACTCATTATAACCGTGAGCATGGGCGCTTCTCCACAGATCTGACATGTAACTTAGCCTGTTGGCATTATTTGCTTGCCTCCATGGACATAGGAAGTTAAATAACATTTCAGGCAAAGCAATAATATCTCCATGGAGACAAGTAAGTGGCAGATTCTCCACCAGAAAACTTACACAGTGAAGCTTTAATGAGGACGATAATCATTTTTAAAACATTTTTCTTGCACTTATACCTGCCTAATACTGTATATGGTCTATTCTCTATTGTTTAAATCTATAAATCAAATGTTACAACAAAGTAGCTCGAGTAAATGGACTATGCTTTTACTACTTTTACTTTTACGCAAAATAAATCTGAACAAACCTATATAATATTTAGTCAATTTATAGTAGTACTACTGTTACACTGTGGGCTTCTCTGCACACCTCTCCACACCAGGTACTTTTTGCTGCTTATGTAACCGTCACAAACTCCACTCTACAAAGATATATTTAGCCATTATGTGTATTTTTGCCTGCTACTCCCTGCATGCCCGAGCCGTGCTAAAAGATTCATGTATTCTCCACCCTGGGGCGCCGCAGTGACACACTTACTTTACATCCAGAACAATTAATGTCCACTGACTCTGCATTACGACACCACAGTCCTATAGGAGCGCTGCGGAGTGGAGAATAATGAGTAGGGAGAATTTGAAGATGCAGTAAATAACTTTTTTTATGAAGGATCTGCCACCTGCTTCTCTAGATATTTGGCATTAAAGGTCCCATGTTACGCTGAAAACACTCTGTTCCACCTTGTGATGTCATGCGTTAATACAGGAAGTGCTCGACTGTGTTTTCAAACTCCTTGCAGGTCAGATCTGTGGAGAGGCAAGCCCATTTTTTTTAGGTTATCAAACACACGTAATTGAATAACTGTGAGATGGATGTGTTTAATGTCATACTGTGGAAAATTCTAGACAAAGCAATACCATCTTTGGAGACGAGCAGGTGGTGGACAAACCCAACTGAAACGTGCTTTTTACTTTTTAGTCTAGTTCAGAAATGTAGCGGAGTAGAAAGTACAGACACCTGCTCTCAAATGTAGTAAAAGTACATGCTTTAAAGTCTACTTAAGTTTAGGTATCCGTACTTTACTTAAACACATAGCGAAAGACGAAGTTTAAATATGTCAACTGGACAAATCATTATAAAAGTGAAGATATATTATAAAAGTTTGAAACTGAGACAATAGATGTTTGATGAAGTGGCTTGGATGGGCAGCGAAACGTCTTCACCCTACAACGATTTGTCCAGTTGACAGATTTAAACTTCATCTTTTGCTATGGATCAGATCTGGATGACTGAGGGATTACACAGATTACGTAAATACAGTACTTGACTACTTTATTACCTTCCACCACTGTAGTCAACAAATATTGCCATTATATCCATGTGATTTTGTTTTAATCAGCCGTTTTGTCCAGAGCAGCTGTGGAGCAAAGTCTATCGAGCACCTATACTATTTTTGAGCCCCCGTCCCAAATAAAAAACACTGCAGGAGTCGTTCCAAATATCCTTATATATGTATTTTAGATTCTGTGTTCAGCAAATTTCCAACCAGCCCTCGTCTCCACACAGATTCTCAGCTCAGTAAGCAAGCACTCTTAGTTTTTTCCTCTCCGCTTGCTTGCCAGTAATAGCATATTGATTGTTTATATAGCACCAGCAGCAAAGTGGCAGTCATCTTCTCTAGCCCAGTGCCCTCCTCTTCCTCGCTGCGTGTGGCTTGTCTCCTCCCTCCTACCTCCTTGCTCCCTTGTTCCCTTGTCTCCTTGCTCTCTCCTCTTGTTGAAAGTGTCTGGACTTTTGCCAGGTCAGTGGGGAGCTGAGCAGAAGGAGCAAGGCCACACCGAGCCAAGGTCGTGCTGGGAGGCCATATTGGGCTTTACGAGGTGGTCCGCCATCAGAATTAGCGCGGCCCCTTGTTAGGTTATCTCCCGTGGCAACAGAAGTAGAGCAGTTAAAAGCTTTTGTTTTTAAAACAATCGATTTGGTCATAGTTTTTGTCAAGATGATATTTTTTTTGCTGATTAAAATGTATCAAAAATGAAAATATTAAAGACTGCATGACAAAATATCTAGATATTTTGTTAGATGGTCTCATTCGATACACCAGTTAACGCAGACACTGGGGCTGAAGTGGGCGAAGTGTCTTGCCCAAGGACACGGCCATAGCATTAATCTGTGGGAGCTGGAATCGCACCACCAATCTACGGCTCAACTGAGCAACTGTCGCCCCCTATTTTATTTGAAAGAAAAATGATAATGATTGAGCATTAATGAGTCTGTACCTTGTGACTTTTCTGGTGCTAGGTCAACCACTTGCTTGTCCCCATGGAGACTGCTTTGCCTGGAATGCTCCTCAGTATGGCATTAAACCCATTTATCTTGCATTTATTTAATCACATGTGTTTTATTGCTCAAAAATTGCTGAAAAAATACATCAAAAACACACATTCTAACTGTGAGTGCCTGTCCACATATCACATATTTGACCTGTAACTTGGCCTGGGTTTGGAGACATTTGGATACATTTAATGCCGTACTGTGGAACATTCCTGACAAAGCTCCATACAGACAAGCAGGTGGCAGACTGTTCCACCAGAGTTAAACACTGCGGGTGTTTTTGGTACATGTTTGGTCCATATTGGAGTGGTTGAGTCGTGCATAGACAGAGCTGCTTAAAAATAAAGCTATTTCACTTCACTTTAGCTGTGGTGAGATCATCGCTTTTGGCACAGTGACTCAGAGCGGCTCTTAGCGTGTCGTCGACGAGCTAACAACGACTGCCTTTAATTGCTTTTACAACCACCTGTGTGCAGCCTGGAGCATACACAGAATCCCAACATCATCACAGTTTAAATGGGAAAATAAAAATAACTTCTGTCATGTTTGTGTGTTCCTTTTAAGTCAAGATTATTGGTAAATCGAAAGAGCTAAAAATAATAATTGTTGACAAAATGCAGTAATTTCCATTGAATCTCTACTTTTTGGCTGTTTTCATCCCTGCAACTCTTTACTTTATCATTCAGAAAGTTTAATTCCATAAACCAGGTCACATACTAGAACATGTTACAGTGTGTGAAGAATTGTTAAATCACTAAAACTCTTGCTATTGTGCCGTGTCTTCTTGTAGGTGACCCCGATGGCAGGACCACCAGAGGGCGGCACACGGGTGACCATCCTGGGCACAAACCTGGGTCTGTCCTTCTCAGATATGGTCAACAACGTGGAGGTGGCCGGAGTCCGCTGCACCCCTGTGGAGGATGGATATATTATTGCAGAACAGTGAGTTTGTATTCTTGTGCTTATAAAGAACTTCATCAAAGTTACCAGAGGGATACAAAGAGTCAGAGAGGCTGTATGCCTCTCTACAAAGAGTCAGAGAGGCATACAGCGAATGCAAACATCCTTATTTCAGCATCATGTTAAAGGTGGACGAACAGAGTGCTGACTTCCCTCAGTATTTAACATTACAGCTACAGGTTTTGGCGTTTACCTCTCTTGTTGTAAGATGCCATCTCCTCTTACATTGGAAATCAAAAAATTCCCCATTCAGCACTCAATGGAGTAATGAGGTCATGTTCTTTTTGAAAGTGGAAAAGATTAAATATTCCAAGAAGGGTATTGTAAACAAATTTTATAGAAAGTGGCAACCATTTATTGACCTTTTTGAAACAGTTTACGCCAACCTCCACCCCCCCAACCCCTTTTATTTATTTATTTATTATGATTATATATTTTTATTTATTTTTTTATTATTTATTGTATAATGCTTTTCCTATTCATCTATTCACTCAATATTTGTGTGATTATTTATTATTATTATTATTATTATTATTATTATTATTATTACTTACTATTTATATTACTTATTATTATTATTTATTTATTATTATTATATTTTTTTTTTAGTTCTTGTTATATAAAAATGAAAAATGTGTGTATGCATCAGCTGTTTAAACGACAGTATAGTATTTGTTCACACATTAATAAAAAACATAATGAATCATAAAGGTGGATGTAACCATACTGGCAGATGCTCCACCACCTGCTTGTCTTCATGGAGCAGAAACAAAACACCATTTTATTGGGTTACAGATCAGATCTCTGGAGAGGCGATTGTGCTCACAGTAACAGTGATGTTTTTTTCAATATATTTTAAAGCAATAAAACACCTTGATAGAGATGGAGAAATTGGATGGGAGACTGCTGGGAATATCAGGTTCCACAGTGGAGCACCAGTGACAAAAACTGTTGTTGCGTCCTTAGGCAAGACACATTGCCTAGTATGAATTCGGTGTGCGCGTGAGTGCTGGTGGTGATCGGAGGGGCAGATGGTGCAGATTGGCAGCCTTGCTTTCATCAGTGTGTCCCAGGGCAGCTGTGGCTACAATAGTATCTTACCACCACTGAGTATGGAGAGAATGAATAATACTCTATAAAGCGTCTTTGTGTTCATAAATCTGTAAATAAGTTTAATGCATTATTATGGGAGGTTCCAGGGAAGGCGATAACACCACCTTTTTTAATCAATCAAAAGAAACATTTCATTATACATATTGACAACTAGCCAATTGGGGATCAGCGTTAATAATTGAACAAACAAAATACACCGTATGTTTTGCTAAATTTGACCCTTCTTATAAGCATCTCTGATAAAGAACTAGAAACACCATTATGGCCGCCAGCTTTAACTAACCCCCACTTACTGACCTAATGGAAAATGTCTGGCAGTGCTAGAGCCTGTTGTCCGATCAATAATTGCCTTAATATGTGTCCCGTACATGTTTTGTGTTTAGATTAATGTGGTCTGGAAGAGGTCCAGACTCCAGTCACTGTCGTCCTCCCCACGTAACCCCCCCTCCCTCCCGCAAGACCCTCCAGTCCGCGCCCCTCTCATAACATCTGTGTGTGTTTACTCCTGTTTACCTTCCTAATTGCCCCACGCTGCGCATACATCACGTTATGGCTCCGTCCCGCTCACCCTGAACTAATGCAACGTGCCCCATACATCAGCCCCTTCCTCCTCACTCCCTCTCCGCTCTCTCCTCCCTTTCTTCCCCCCTCACTGTCCCCCCTTTGGCACCACACGCACAAACAAACTGCCCCATGGCTGTTTACCTCCACCAGTGATGTACAACCCACACAGGGGAGGATGGCATGGAAAGATTACACTACTTAGATGCGTTCTTCTAAATATAGGGTATTTAGGGGTTTGCAGTATGAGAGATGGGCTATAAACTGTATAAAGAGATGCAATGCAAAATTAATAGCAACAGTTGTAATGGAAAATACAGCAATGATAAGTACAAATACATACTGTACATATACATCGGAATTTTGTGGTACCCCATCAGACACATTTTATTTATTTCTGCGATTTTAATTTATCTTTTCAATGTGTTGCACCAACTCGAGTCTTGCAGTGACATCACACTGTGGGGGTACTGCATGTAAGTCTAGGGCGAAATGCGCACATTTGCAAACACTGCCAAAAAATGTTTTAAGAGTGTCAGAAAGCTCAAGAAAAAATACAAAATTGATGTATACAACACATTTTCAAGACTCTGTGGTCAATATGTGCGTTTATGGTCCTGTTTAGGTGTTTGATTTTCAATAAAAAGTGAGAGACAAACTGAAAAACTGTTGGCTAATGCTAGCTTGCTTGTGACTATAATTATATCTGTTTACCAGCACAAATCAGCTCATCTGTTGTAGTTCCAGCTACATCAGTTCTTTTTTGGTCAGATTGTGATAAAACAAAGCTCAGATTAAAGCCTAACTTGAGTAAAAGAGCCTCAGACACAGCAGTGCCTCCGCTAGTATCACATCCTACAGGTTTATACTGTACACTTGAACAGACATCATTATATCAAAATTGGGATTTAAATGACCCAGAGTTAAACCTGGGACTAGAATTTCCCTTCGGGGCAGGACTGATTCTGAAATTCTGAAAAAGTCTAAATCAGGGCTAGAACAGGGGGCAAACTAAGTCTAAATGCTAGGACCAAACCTGGAGTGTTTAAATGTGAACCTCAGATAGTTCAAAGTGACTGGACATAAACCAGTATTTGACCTCAAAAACTCCTTTTTTATATCATACACAGAGCCAAGGACACTGCACTACACTTGCATCAGTTTCTACTTACTGCACAGTTATAATTAAAATTCACTATGTGCCGCTCCAGCTGTAAGAGACAATTTGTCAGCGACGCACTGATCTGACAGGGCTTTAATCCAAATGGGGGACAAGCCGAGGAATTCATATCTATATATTCAATCAGGTTTATAATTAGATTTTATTGGAGGGACAAAACATGAAATAATGCACAAAATCTGACCACAAAATAAGAAAACGAAATCATATTTGAAGGAGCACAAGAAACACAAATCATTTCATATTTTTAAGATAAAGACTTGTAGACTTACTCACAGTGGGAAGAGGAACCAAAACTAGAGTAATATTTTCAGTGAAGTAACAGTACTCTTACTTGAGTAAAATTTTGGGTTACTCTTCCCACTGCGAGTAACTCTACAAGTCTACAAATTCAAATTACAGTAGCCTCAAATTATAAATCATCCTCTTACTTGTAATTTCTTGCGCCACTACGTTGTACTTCTACTTGGGTAATCTTATTTTGAAGTAACAGTACTTCTACTTGAGTACAATTTTTAGCGACACTACCCACCTTTGAGTAACAGCACTGTGGGGGCAAAAGTGTCTGTTGTCAGAACCAAAAACTGGACCTTCTTCCTATTCATTTATATTAGAGGGGGGCCCATGTGAGGCTTCTTGCCCCAGGCCCCCTAAATTTCTGCTGACGGCCCTGCTGCGAAGTACAAAAGTTACTCAAGTAAAGATGTCTGTGTACAAAGTGAGGTTCAGATCTTACCCACAGAAAGGAAACGGTTTGAGAAGGGAGTTAAGAGACGATTGTATTATATCGTCTTTGAATTATTGTGTAGAAATCTGGGGTAATACTTATAAATCTAACTCCAAAAGAAGGTCGGTTAGAATAGTTAACCAAGCAGACTATCTCGCACCAACAAATCCTATTTTTGTTAAGTTAAAACTAGTAAAATTGTCTGATCTTGTGTCGTATAATAATGAGCTCCCCCTTTTTTTACAGATGTTATTCAAACAGAGTCAATATCATGTATATTCAAAAAAAAGTAAGACTAGAACCAATAAAAAACACATTTGCGTTTCTGTTCGAGGGGTCAGTGTGTGGAACAACCTTGATGATAAATTAAAAAGCTCCTACATAATAGAAGCATTTAAAAAGAGGTATTATAAATTTCTTTTTGAAAATTACAGGACTCAGGAATGATTCATGTGAACTGCTGTGGCTTGTAGTTTTTCTTTTGCACATATTGAGTCATATGTTGTAGAACTGATGGACTTCCTGTGTGTTATTATTAAAATGGGTCAGTCATGATAGAAATGTTATGTACAACCTTATACGAGCTGAATAATGTTTGATTTTGAATGTAATGACCGAATAAAAGAATTTGAAATAGTGCTAATAGATGTGAGGTCACCCATTACAGCCCTGAACAATTATGCAAAACTGACTCAACAGACCAAGCCAACGAACAGAAATTTTAAACAAATAGGTCGTCGTGTTAGTTTCAGTGCAGTTAGCTCCTCCCTTCAGATAAATATAAGGCAGCATCCAACAGAAATCTGACCAGAACTGAAGAAGCGCCTTGGATGAGCAGCGAAAACTCTAAAACTTTTGTCCAGCTGACAGATTTTTTCTTTTGTTACTCAAGTAAATGTAACTTAAGTGAGTACTACCCACCTTTTAGGGTCATATTGTTTGTACCGTCCCACTAGGTTTGTTTTTCTCTCATAATTCAGTTTCTAGCTTCACGATGATTCGGATTGGACAAAAACACAGTGAAAAGTATACATATTTATATTCCTTTTATGTTGCACTTCAGAGGAGTGTGTGAAGGCCACTAGTGCTTTGAAGAAAAACTTTTTTGTGTTTTTTTTTTCCCCTTCTCTCCTACACAGTCAGGAAGTACATTTTTCCTAAGGCTAGTAGTACTATCTCGCAGTATTTTCCACCACAGTGATCATTAGTTTTGTATTACGTTTGCAAAGTTAGCCGCAGGTTTGAAAAAGGAAGAAAATAAGAAGTTCCAATCAGCTTTCCATAAATTTGAGTGATAATAATGCAGGCCTGTGGGTGCATGGCTCAAACTTGAGGATATGAAAAAAAATATATTGGTGAGTAAATCCACTCAGCCACAACAATTCAAAGAGTAATTTGTGGTAATAGCTTATCATTGTGGTAGAAATAGCTTGATGCAATCTTTTGAAACTTCTCCATCCAAAATAATTCATACATTGTTGTCGTAAATAGTATTTTTTACATCTTTTTGTCCATTTCCATGTATTTTAATCATAATTCCTGTCTCTGTGCATCTCACACTTTCTCTTATATTTGCTCATTTCATTTCAATTGCTACAGAACTGAAAGCCGAATAGGCCAAGTTCCTGCTCTAGAATTTAATGATTCGATTATAATTTAAAATGGAGGACAAGGGCCTCTGTAACTTTATGGGAAAGTCACTTTTTTTTGCAAGAAATAGCCAAAATTACGATCCACAAATGTTTAATCTTATCATGATTTGTTAGGGATTGGCTCCATAAACTTGCCGTATTAATCTTAAGGCTTAAAGTCCTTTTAACTGAAAGTCACAAACTTCTGAGGCTGTTGCGAAGAGGGAGAAAAATTGTATTTACTTGTATTTTCATATACTGACAGAGAAGACCTTGAAATGTGTGGCAGTTTTTGTTTCATATGGATAGACCCAGTAGTTACAGAGATATTAACCATAAACCAGGTCAACAAATATGTACTTTCTCACAGTTAAACGGCAACTTTCACTATATAATTCCGACCTCTAACTCAGTGTTAAGAATTTAAGTCATGTTACAAAGCTGTTACCTCAGGGGTGTCCAAACCTTTCTCTTCAAGGGCCACATATAACAT
Source organism: Periophthalmus modestus (assembly GCA_019594935.1). Classification (NCBI taxonomy): domain Eukaryota; kingdom Metazoa; phylum Chordata; class Actinopteri; order Gobiiformes; family Gobiidae; genus Periophthalmus; species Periophthalmus modestus. The sequence continues at coordinate 28,239,985 of JAIEZT010000084.1, forward strand.
AGACAAAGCTGAGGGCCAATTTAGGGCCATAGACTGGTCACCAATACAGTGAATACTTCAAATCTGTGTTACTAGAAGTTAGACTGAACCAATAGACCTTTGTTCTTGTTTACATCCTCAGTGGGACACATTAAATATTTGATATGACCTTCTTAAGTAGATTTTCAGAAATGTATAGTAAAAAGTACTGTTTAAGGTACTATGGGCCAATTCACCTGGAAGCTCGAGGGCCAAGAAAAACTGGTCTGAGGGCCACATTAGGCCCCCGGGCCACAGTTTGGGCATGCCTGTGTCACCTCATTGTTTCAATCACACATGTTTGAGTAGCACTTTGTTATTAGTCTGTCTACATCTCCAAAACTCAAAATGCTCTGCTCCACCATGTGATGTCTTAAAGTAGTAGTTTTCAAGAGCAGTAGAGAGTAGCTACCTTTTACCTTTTGTTCAGCAGAGATTGTCAGTGCCCAGAAATTATCTAGATTTAGAGTTTAAAAACACAGTGGAGCACTTCCTGTATGATGACATGACCTCACAAAGTTGAACAGAGTGTTTTCCGTTTTAGAGAAGAATTCAGCCTAAATCTGCAGGGTTTGTGTGTTAAACATGTGTAAATGAAACAAAACACGACTCCAGGTCTGTTTGTGATGAGGAAATATTATAACATAGATCAGAAAATAGTGTAATATGGCACTTTAAACTATAGGGTTTCTCCAGTGTTGTGATGCCACCTGAACCCAACCTTTTGAGCTATGAGCGCTTTGTTTAGAGTGATCAGAATAGATGAAGTTCCGTGGTTAATTGCATTTCCTGGTTCACTTTGATGCTCTCCTGTTTGCATTATAACACTTTTATACCAGTGCAGTGATTAGCAGTGTCTGATCAGAGCAAAGAATGTATAAATATACACCTGTTTACAAATGACAACATCAAAATCTGATCCAGGGATTTCAGGGGGATGAAATATTAACTCCGTCGCCATGGCAATTAACAATCCAAAGACGTCGTGTATCTTTAAAATGGCCAAGAATGTCACATATAAACAGGAATCTGAAACTCGTGAATACACCCACTCATTTAAAGTAACTCCGAAAATTATATTGTTCCCCATAAATGTTCATTCTTCTAGTAAAATGGAGAGACTGATAAAATGTGCAGAATTCTTTTGCAATACCCTATTCATCTTCCTGTTATATGGAGCCATTTTGATCACTGGAAAGATATAATATTTCATTTTGAATTGTTAATTGCTATGGTAATAGTCACTCTTGATTCATCCTTCTGGGCTATGGGTAACTTTACTATTTTGCTCTTTAAATGTTCGTGCTCACATGCCTCAGTTAGTGCAGATCTTCGGAATGAACAAAAATAACTTGTAAAATTTGTAACATTATTGGCTAGAAGACTTATTTTATTAAATCGGAAACAAAAAAAACAAAAACAAAAATCAATTTACATTAATCTATTGTATGACATAATTAAACATGTCCAAGTACAAAAAAAAAAAATGAATTTAGAGGGAAAGTGGACATTTTTCCCTTGACATGGGATGTGTTTCTGGAGTACTTTGACAAACAGGTGAATATAGTATAGAGTATGTTACCTGAACCCCGCTCTCCTCCCTGTTTTATTTATTTTTATTTTTTTTATTTATCTATTTATTTGTATTTTGTTATTATTATTATTATTTATTATTATTATTATTATTATTAGTCATTTTATTATTATATATTTAGATTTACCTATTAAACACTTTAATAAAAAAAAAAAATAATAATAATAATAAAAAGTTTGTATTAACGTACTCTACATGATCCTGGTATTTTTATTTCGCTATTGTGTCCATAAATTAGAATATGAACAATAATATCAAGCACGTTCTTTCCCCACGGTTGTTTTCGCTACCGTTAGCAACAGGTTTGATTGACAGCTTTGTGAGCGCAGTTTCCGTTATGTTTTATACGACTGAAAGTAAATCCTAGTTGTGTGCACCCATGGAAAATCTATTGAATGCAAAAAAAAACAAAAAAAAAAACAGATATAGTACTATGTTTAGACAAGCAATAGCAAGTATTCGCCAACATGTCTTTTAGAGTAATTTAATGCCATTTAGACCATGTAACACAAAATACCTCCGCGACGCCCTCCACCTCTCCACACCTCCATCCCCGTCCTCTTTGCTTCTTTTTCTCATTCCGCCTGACTCCGCCGATCAATATCCTCCCTCCTTTTATTATGTCATTTGATCTAGTCACCAGCAGGGCGCGCCGACACTCACGCGGCATGCTATGATAAAACTCAATCGATTCCAATACTGAGATTTCCATTAAAGTTGTAGTACTGGCAGCGCTAGAGATCCTGATGGTTCGAGTCAAATTTACAATACACTCATGCCAGGAGCTTATAGGAGGAGGGTCTCATTGAAATACCATCATTAGAGGAGCAGGGGGCGATGTCTGTTCGTATTGACATGGGAGAGACCTAAGAAGAAGAATACATTTTGAGTTACAGGTGGATCGATACCAAGCTCGATGTGTTTAGATTAGTTGAACTGAACTTTGCTGAGAACTTATGAATGGAGTGATAACTTTGTGAGAATTGCAGGATCCATATTTCGGATTTTACTCTGAATCAGTAATGGCATAGTGTATTAAGCATCCACCCACTAACCAGAAGTTTGTCTGGTCTTATCCCACGTACAACTTCCCCGTGTAACTGATGTGCCATGGCAGCTCTGATTAAATAAAGGGATGAAGTGAAAGTTTTAATATAATGTATTGATTTAATAAGATCTACTCAGCTGTTACTCATCTTCTTCAAGGCTGTATAAATAGTTTTAATCCTTCACACTGATTCACTTTTTATTCGTAACATGGACTGTTGCTTTTGAGCAGGGGGTGGAAAGTAACTGCAAATAAACGTCACTGCAGTTTGATCAGTTTTAAAGTAGATTTTTTAAACATAAAGTGAAAGTAGTAAAATACTGTACTTGAGAGAAGGTATCTGTACTTTCTAGTCTACTACAACAGGATTAAAAAGTAAAAGTTTTTAATTTATTTTTTTATTATCATCATTATTATTATTATTTGAGACCTGCTGAAAAGGCTGGGATTTTTATTTTTATTTAATTTTATTTATTTATTTAATTTTTTTACAGGTTCATAGTTTAAGCAAAGAAAAATATATTAAAAAAAAGAAACAACTCAAAACAAAAAAAAAAAAAAAAAAAAAAAAAAATAAATCATTATTTCAATTGAACAAAATTGAACACAAATCTTTTTCAAAATCACAGCATTTGAATCTTTATAAGACTTTAAAATCTGCTCTGAAATACTTTTACTTTTACTCTTTAAGTACTTTTTAAACAGGTGCTTCAACTTTTACTTTTTGCTTCAGTATCTATACTTGTACTTAAGTAACAAAACCTGCTCTGATCACCTTTATCTCAGAGAATAAGCAAAATCAGTTGCATTAAGTATTTTCCATGTGTATTTTTTAACTTTTACTTAAGATTTTACAGTAGTGCTTGCTTCATTTGAGTATATGATTCGCCATTTACCAGAGTGCAAAATTTCACTCGTCCTTCCACCACTTCGTTTGGGCGCTATTGCGAAAACACAACCCACAGTAACTTGCAGAAACTCCTGTGTGCCAAATAAAGTTTTTTTCCCAAATGTTACTTCACTATCTAAAGTCCATGTACCTGTTTTGTTTCGTAGGATCGTGTGTGAGATCTCGGCCGCCCCTCCGGACAGCAGGGCAGGAGCCGTGCAGCTCTGTGTGGGAGACTGCAGACCAGAGCTGAGGGCACGCTCCTCTCAGCTCTACTCGTTTGTGGTGAGCCCTCCTCCTCCTCTTCCTCTTCTACATACACACTCGCTCTCCACAAATATAAACTTAATCCTATTACAAGTCGTTTGTTCTTTTCTGGAAAACTAATTGTCGATGCGCCGCGGGCAAACTATGTCTACTGACAGTGTAATTAAACAGGCCGCTCCAGTCTGAGACGCGCAGCTGATTCTGAACTTCACTTTTGTTCACACATCACAGCAACTTTTTGAGGCTATTTTTGGAAGTTTTCAATTGGGAGTAAGTCTGTGTGTAGCTATATATTTTTTTCTTTTTCAATTTGGTACATCACATTACATATAAAGACGCATTATGTAACTTTTCTGATTTACGTTTGATGTCTCTCAGTTATTGCAAATCAGATTTACTAAAGGGTACGAATAAAGACACCTTAACCTGATTATGTCCAGAAAGTAGTATTTCTTTGCTTATGTAGCTCCCTGGAGACTAGGAGGTGGCTTCCAGGCCAAGTTACATATCAGATCTGTGGAGAGGCGACCACGCTCACACACTTACACTGTCAATGCATGTTTTTTAAGCTATTTTTGTGAAATAAAAACACCAATAATAATTTAAAAAATGCTTTTAAGATATGTTTAATGTGTAGACTATATAAAGAATTGGACTAACTTTGATTTGGAGACAAGTTCCATATTAATTACAACCGAGAGTATCATAGCAACCAAAGAGCCAGTCTGGAGCGAGGCTTTTGAAGGTAGCGTCCCTTCCCACCCACACCGCTGGTTTAGCAGGGAACACTTAGCAATGCCGTCAATCAAACCTGTTGCTAACGCTAGCAGGAGTGACCTCGGGGAGAGAAGGCCTCTGAGGCTTTCATATATCTTGATTTACGGGCACAAACCTGGAAGAAAAAGATAAGGATCATGTAGAATGGGTTAATACAAACATTTTAAAACCAAAATGATGAGTCTGGCAGCAGCAGTTGCGGAGAGAGGGGCGACAGTTTTTCGATAGAAAGTGAATTGGAGCCAGAGTCAGTGAAGACGGAAATGCACTAATGCTCACTTCCTATTTGGACTGCAGTGACTAGGAGGTTAGCTATGTCCATTTATATATACAATCTATGGTTTAATGTTATATAGTGGAACATTCCAAGTAAAGTAATAACATCTCCATGCAGACAATTCGTTTTTTTATGTTATCGGTTTTATATCTCTGAAAGGCTTTAGGCTTAATTTCAGTACATATTTTCAGTGTTGTATTGTAAGGAACATGCTAGAACATCAGGTCCCGTTCCTCTGCAGGCCTCAATGCTTTGACCTGACCTTCATAAAGTATAAGATGAGAAAATGCCATTTATGGGTTTAAAACTATGGCAACGATCCTACGTCACCTGAGCAAAATAAGCCATTCACATCACTGTATTATGTGGTTTTGAATGGGGAAAGGTCCTCACTAAAACCTTCAACCCACGAATATACACCAGACAGGATTTTTCATCTGTAGCTTTAGAAAAAAACATCAGCGATACCTCAGCTGTGTCCTAGTTTGAACCCAGTTTAGTCCCAGACCTGGTTGGTTCTGTTACAATCCTGGTTTAGTCCGGTTTAGTCCAGCTTTAGTTCCAGGTTTACCCCCAGTTTAGACCCAAAATGATGTGTGTGTGTGTGTGTTAATCAGGGCCAGGAAATACTTTACTAAGTTTACTTGCTAGCTCATTTGATGTCTAAATAATTAGAAAAACTGGTTAAATTGTGAGTTTTAAATACATTTGCATAATAATTGTAACCTTTGGAAACTAATTGTGTTTTTGTAAAAAGTGGTCAGTATTACTAACGATAATTGGCAGCTGCTGGAATAATATTACGTTCACTTTAGCAAATTAGATTTCTAAATATAGACTTTAATTCAATTTTTTAAATGGAAATTGACAAGTCACATAACTACATTTGCAGTAAAAGAAAACGTTCATTAAGTATAAGATAGCGCAGTCAACCTATTTTCTTATGGAATTCAAGCCTAAAGAAAAGGCCACTATAGAGTTATCACGTGAAACATTGGGTCAGACTGTGAGCCCTGCTGAGTGCCACTTTAAACTACTCCGCTATTGTCTGTTGAATTGCAAATTGGTATAAGACCCAACCTTGAGTATGTACTTGGCCTGGTCATAAACTAGCCTCTTACTCCATTTAAAACCACATTTAAACAGCCGTTGCCTTCTTTCCTTGTGTGCATGGTTGGCTGTGCTCCAGGTTTGATCCTAACTACCCCCTACCTCCTCTCTGTTCACACTGTCCACACCTTCACTAATGCTCCCTAAACAATTAACACTCTCAGTAATTACACAGTTTGTGCGGACCTGCTCCTACCTGCATCCTCCAGTCTGTGTCTCCTTCTTAGTCCTGGGTTGCAATCATAGAGAGCTCTTCAATTTGATTAATATTTTACTCTTTCTCAGCATTTTTATTAGCTCACAACTCTACAAATTCTTTATTAGCTGCATAAAAGCTGTTTGTTAGTTTAATATTGCTATTAGGTGCAATGCTTTGGAAACTTTCTTGTTTATAAAATGCGCTGTACAAATAAACTTTTGGTTTGGTTTTGACTTTTGACGCTTTTGTCCTGAGGGATGTTACTCACCTCAAACTGCCCTGACATTGGATCTGCTGACTCTACCTGACCGGTCCTCCTTTTAAGCTGTATACCATTGAGTTATTGTATTATTATTATTCTATTTAACTGCTCAATGTGCTTAAATTTCCCCTTTGGGATAAACAAATGAATTCAGTATGATATAAGCTCATCGTGTTTCATTTCCAAATAAATAATGCACATAAAAAACAGGTACAAAGTTTATATTTGGAATGGTCAAAAGTCTTAAAAATGGCACCTTCAATAGGACAAACTTGTGACTAAAACACATGAATAAATGTGCAGGATTGTAGCCATAGATGACCGTATGCATCCTTTAAAATAAAACTTAACTTGTGAGCTGTGGTTCGCTGGAGAGGAGCAGGAGGAGGTTGAGGTGTGCAATCTCAATAAGCCATATTAACTCCGTTTTATAATCATGATAATCGCCAACAAAGATTATCGCCATGATCTCACCAGAATGTTCAGAAAAAAACTACTTCTCCTTCATGATCTCTTTAGGATCTTTGTTGTTTTCACTTAAGACAAGACTAACATGTCAGAACTTATTCATAAGATCAAAATGATAGTTCTTCATATCTATAACATTTCGAAACTGTCGCCAACTTTAATAATTATCATGATGTAATCGTTAATCGGAGTTATTTTGGCCAAATTTCAACATCGTCCCATGCCTAGGTGTGACTGTACCACTTTTCATCCTAAAATACTCGTCTCTTGGGTCAGAGACAGTTCATAAAGGTGCTGGCATAAAGGGAAGCATGTATACATTATTTAATAAAATTACCCCTTTATCTCTACTTTAAATCACACCCCAAACGTCAAGGACCCCTTTACAGTGTCAGTGCAGTATTTATGTGTCTGTGAGCTGTAAACATCAAGACGTTTTCAGAGCTTGTGTAAAAAGCCTCTCTCAGACACAGACACATAGACAGAAGAGTCTCAGAGGGACGGAGAGCTCTGGTTTGATCCTCTTTTGAAATGTTCAGTGTCTTCAGCTTGAGTAGTTGGTTTAAGTGGATTCAACAAAAGCCATTCCGTGGATTTTTATAGTATAGGTGTACAGGAAAGCTAAGTATGTTGGCTCATTGTGTACCAGAGCTTAGGCCTGTTACTCAGGACAAGTACAAATACAGTGAAGTGAGTACAATGGAATGATGTAATGACATATAACTATTCTATTCTATAACATTTTAGTTGTAACAATGCGGTTTTCAATATTTATTAATTTAATTTAATTTTATTTTATTTTATTTTATTTATAATTTTGTTTATTTATTTTTTATTTATTTATTTTTTTTTAAGTAGACAACCATAGATATTACATTTACTGTATATTTTAGACAAGGGATTTAAGGAACAATGGCGCAGTGGACAAAACATTCACCTTACCAACCAGCTGAATGACGATTTGAACCATGCCAAAATCTTATACTATTGTTGTGTCCATGGGCAAGACACTTATCCTCATTGCCCACTCCACCCATAGGTGTAGCTAGTTGCAACATCTGGCTGTATTGAACTGTAATAACAACATAGTTAACGTGTGTCGTGTGTTTTCAGACCCCTACAGTAACCGGCCTCTCCCCGAGCAGAGGACCTGAATCTGGGGGAACCAAAGTGACCATCCTGGGAGAGCACCTGGGGGCCGGCAGCAGCGTCACCGTGCGCTTTGGGAACCAGACCTGCGAGTTTTTTGAGTGAGAAACCTTTAACTGTATTTTACCACACACTATACAACACACTATACGTGAAAGACAGTAACTCCAAAATTGTAAATATGACTTTGTAATCCCTCAGACGTCCAGATAGGCGCCATATTGCTTTTAAAATTGCAAATAGTTTAACCTATTTGGGTCTAGTGTTGCCCATTTCATCTGCAAAACTTATAAAATTGCTCTTCTAGGGGCTGGTTTTCAAACACCATACTTTTACTACAGTACTTGAGTAAAGGTTTTGGTTACTCTTCCCACTGTGAGTAAGTCTGCCAGCTTTATGTCGACTATAATAAATATGAAACCATCACATCTTCAGAAATGATTTAGTTTCTAATCCAAATTTGATGCATTATGTAATATTTGGTCCTTCTAATATATTAAATTTACTTCAAATTATAAATAAGATCAACGTCCCAACAGTTACTCTAATGTGAGTAGTTTCCCCAAATACTTTTTTACTCTCAAGTAATTTCTTGGGCCTCTATTTTTGACAACTACTACTAATAATAATGTACTTCTAATATTATTTTGAAGTGACTCCTACTCAAACCACACTTTTTGGCTATTTGTGGCACCTCTCAGCACAGTCACATACATAATCATTCAAAAGTTCACCCCAATTCCTGCTAGATTTACAACTGGAATTACTCAAAATGCTCTGTTCCACCTTGTGATGTCATGAAGTGGTAGTTTTCAAGTTAACAACAATCTTTTATCTTTTATTCAGAAGAGATTGGCAATTCCTGGGCTGAAATCATCCAAATGATTCTAGTGAAGGTGTATGGAGTTTAAAAACACAGCACTTCCTGTATTACCTCATGACATCACAAGGTGGAACAGAGTGTTTTCAGTTTGAGAGAAGAACTCAGCCTAAATATGCAGGGTCAAACCACAACCCCGGGTATGTTTTTGATATGGAAACAACATTATAACATAGATCAGAAGAGTGCGTAATACAGGCTCTTTAATGTCAGCAAAATACACATATTTTACATACACTTCCTGTATTACCTCATGACATCACAAGGTGGAACAGAGTGTTTTCCATTTAAGAGAAGAACATGCAGGTCTTGTGTTAAACATATGAATGAAACAAAACACAACTCCAGGTATGTTTTTGATGAGGAAACAACATTATAACATAGATCAGAAAATAGCGTATTATGGGCTCTAACAGACACCAAAAATATATATAATTTTGTAGCCGTTTCACCGTGTTTTTTTGTCATTTGGATTTCCCTGTTGTTAAAATATGATGCTTCATTTAAACTGACAGGATCACACGTTTCTAACTTTGCTCTTCATGTTTCGGAGGCTGCTACATACATCAACGTCAGGAAATCTCGGAAATGCGGCGTGCTGGGAGCAAAAACAAGACGAATGCCAGAGCTTTACTCCCCTGACAATTCGGATTATAACATTTAAAATCCGCTACTGTGTTTTTCATCTTTTCTCTTGATATTAGCGTTCAGTCCCTTAGGCGAAGACTTCCGCCTCCCTCTGTCAGAGAACTTGTGTAAATTCTAATAGGCTTTTGATGACCTACTACATCAAACCCAGAGGAAAAACTTTAATAATAGCTTTGGCGCCTATAGATTTCTTGCAATCTTTTTCTCGTAAAGATTTTTTCCTGTTAAAATAATCCTTTGTTCTTATTGGGCCGATGCCGATCCCTCCTTCTGTTCGGTTCTCGTCATAGGAGTCTATTTTCGGCCGTGTCACCGTATGTTCTAAGGTGAAGGAGTCAAGGCGCTTTTAATGAGGGATGAGGCTAATTACTGCAGTCTGTAATGATAGTGATGATAGTGGATACAAAGGGGATAAGGAAGAGGAGGCGGCAGGAGCGACGGGGGCAGATAATTGATAGGGCTAAATCCAGAAGAAGGTCACGTTACAGTAAAAAAAAAAATCAGTACGTCGCAGTGTTCGTTTTACTTTACAAATCCTTAAAGGTCCTATGTTACGCAAAATGGACTCTTGTGAGCTGTTATAATGCCGTTATCTCTTTAAAAACATACCTGGAGCTGTGTTTTGTTTCATTCCCGTATGCTTTATTATTAATCTGTCTGCCTCTTTAAAGCTCAAAATGCTCTGTTCCACCTTGTGATGTCACGAAGTGCTTTTCAACAGCTACCTTTTACATTTTGTTCAGTAGAGACAAGCAATTCCAGCGCTGAAATCATCCAGATGATTGTACCGAATTAGTGTATGAGTTTAAAAACTGTATTACCACATGACATCACTTCCTGTATTACCACGTGACATCACAAGGTGGAACAGAGTGTTTTCTGTTTGAGAGAAGAGCCTAAATCTGCAGAGTTTTTGCGTTAAACGTGTGAATAAAACAAAACGCAACTCCAGGTTTGTTTGTGATGAGGAAACAACATTATAACATAGATCAGAAAATAGCGTGATATGGGCCCTTTAATTTTCATCTTAAAGGGTTAAGTTTTCTTTTGGAACAATATTTAAAATTCATATAGAAACAGTTAAATTTAAGAACAGGCGACAAGATCAGCATTGTGATATGGATGGTGCTTTCACTCTTTCAAAATAATAAAAACTGTAATGTTTTAATATGATAAACGAGTAAATAAATAAAATAAATGGTGTGTTCAATGTGGATCTATTAACAAATCTGGAAAAGAGTATTACTTGCTTAAACCTGTCGCTAGTAGGACTTTCAAAAAGGTTGGATTTTGTGCGGGTAGATCTGAAAAAGGGTGTCTATTTTCAGATCTTAAACTTTCAAAATCCTTCAGTTGTCTTAAAAACAGCATTTTAGTAATGCACCAGCAAATTCAGCTCAGTGACTCAAACTGGTTGTCATGTTTAAACCCCGGGGCTTAGTGAATACTTTTTATTTATGTGCTAACTTGAATAAAACTCAAAACACTCCTGCTTCTGCTTGTTAGATTATTCTTCCAACATTGGTTATATTAAAAAATTCTGTGATTTGTATAGGAAAAATACATTGTCTGTATAAAACCTCATTACTTTCCTCCTTGTTTTGCAGCCGGACCATGACAGAGATCGTGTGCTACAGCGCCCCCTCTCTGTCCGGCGTGGGTCCTGTTCAGATCAGCGTCAGCGTGGACCGGGCGCAGATCCGGGAGAGCCTGACCTTTGAATACATCGACGACCCCACGGTGCAGCGCATAGAGCCGGACTGGAGCATCGCCAGGTAAAACGCCGCATTAATCTAACCCTATTGTACTGTTACTGTTCGCTTCTGTCTTACACTGTCAATACTGCACTCCCAATTACTGTGCTAATTAGTCTGGATCTGATAGAAGTGCCACAGTAGAAAGAATGAACTGGTCTGAGAAATCATTTCATTTCCTGCATTTAATCAGCACTAATTTCCAACTAGATTAACAACTGGAAGATTAAAACTGGTGGAAGCCACTTTCTGTTACTGAAAAATCAAACACAGATCAACTATATATAAAATTAACTGCTGCGTGTGGCCTGCACTTTTACCGTCTTAAAAAAGGATTACCGTTACCTAAAATTGGGTTTCCAGTGCCTTAACCTGCAGATTGAGGACATATACAAGTTTTTTTCTCAGTATGGACAGGCCATATCTCATGTGAAAGCTCAGAATGTTCAGATTTTACTCACAGAAGCTGCACTAGCGCTGATTAATGATTGTTTGCAGATGTTAGGTTTTAAGTAGTGACGTTTCACATTAACTAGAGTCCTTGTAGGTTTAAACCAAGTAGATTTCAGGATTGAAACTGGCAACCCTCACAAGAGACTCAAAGCATTAGGTTTGTTATCAGTCAAAGCTGTATTTGATTTGAACGTGAACCTCAAGTCAAGTTTTTGAAATTTTAGATCAGAATCTTTTATCAGACAGGCATTAACATTTTCTCACATTTCTCTCTGATTTAAACATTCTCAAAGCTCATTTATACTAAAAAAACTTGTTCAGGCTTATATCCCCCTTACCTGAAGATGTGCTTTAAATGTTTGTTCCTCGTGCCTCTGCTCCAGCGGTATCCACAGAGGCGCCTCTCCGTGCGCAGAAACACTTTTGAGTCCAAAGCGTTTCTGAAATTTGCCAAACCAGGCCTTCGTGGCATTAAATGGGCTTGGTACTGCGTGAAAAGTACTCGTCAATGGCCTGGGCTGCAAATCTCGCTGTTATGAATGTCATCGCTGTCAGCAAATGTTACAGCACTTCAGAGTCACACTGCGATCAAACATTTATGTAAATTTGGCTGAACACATTGTGTACTGTACAGGAGACACAGCACGGAGGAGACTGATGGACAATGGTCTACAGTCCCTCCAATCAGGACCAGAACAGGACGCTGTAAAAAAAGCATTCAGAAAAACTGCACTAGAATATCTGCGAAACAGCGAGGCCGCGAAAGGTGAACCGCGATATAGCGAGGGACCACTGTACATTACTTTCCAAATCTAGTAATGTTTTAAATGCAATAGAATATCAATTGCAAATTGGGGAGCACACCTTCCCTCTCTCAGACTATCCATTGCAAACTTCCCTCAGCATATTGACTATTTGCTGTATATGAAAATATGACTTGACCGGTTGCTTCTGTTCCAAGCAAAATGTACATTGGATGTTCCTTTAAAACCCAATTTTGACTCGCTCTTAAAAATGTGAAAAACAGAGGTAGTATTTGCAGCAGTCCAAACGTATCCCTCTCTTTCCCAGTGCATTCCTAACATCCTAATTACTTTTGCTGTCACACTGCTACTAACAAAAACTACCATGCTAGCGCCCCAACTTGACTTTCTGCTTCTTGTACGATAAAACAGTTTATAATTAGAAGTAGACAGCCCACACCGGTCTCATTTTGACTCAAAGCGCTTTTACAATATATCTGTACTGGGGCAAGACACATTTTGGACAAAGATTGGGTACAGCCACTTTAAGAAACAATTTCAGCCAATCTCTATTGTACAACACATACTGAATAATATAGAAAAAAGAGTTGTACTGAGTGCCAGGGTACTAAGAAATGTTTGCCAGGTGCTACAACATTTCTCAGTTGCGGGACAAATAAAGGTTCACTCATTCTTTATCTTAAAAAGGGGGTATTATACAAAATATGACACTTTAGAGCTTTCTACCATGTTATAACATTGTTTCCTCATCAAAATCATGCCTGAAGAGGTTTTTGATGTCATCCACGCGTGTTTCAGTAATTTAGCGATCTCTCTTGGGTCCCATTCAGACTTTCCTTACAGTTAGCAGTACAATCCTGCCCAAATCTCAGCTCAAAGGCCTACATCACCCATGTTACCCCATGACAATTTTCCATAAATATACAAAAATATGATACAAAATAATATACCACAACTTCACAAACCTGATGCGATGTGCAGTAGTTTCATTAGTGAAATGCATGCCGATTGTAATTCAATTCAGTTTTATTTATATAGGACATTTCAAATACCACTTAAACTGTTTCACATATGTGCCAGCAATGTAATACCCCCTCTAACGTTTGTGTTACAAGAATACATTGAGTTGGTATTTATGAATGTGTCCTATACATTGTGCATACTGTAGCTCGGGCCTCTATATTCCCTTTGTGCAAACTCCACACTGCGCAGCACCCACAGCCTCATCTGACATTTTCTGTGGCAGCCATTCTAGCAGAGCATTTTTCATTCACAGCACCAAATTGACAGTCGCTACAATAAAGGGAACAAACAACAACACGAGCCTGAACAGCTGCAGGGTGAGCTAGCATCCAGCTGATTCACTCTGCTTTGTCTGCACTGCTGTGGACCAGAGCTGCAGACGTATGTGCGCTAGCAACCTCGCAGACTCTACCACCAGCAGATTTAGGTTTAGTGTGATATATACAGCATTGATGAACCACAGTTTTTTTCATTTATCAGTCTGGCTGTTGGGAAAACGGATGGATAGGTCATTGTTTAATCATATTGCATGCACAACACATGCAGAATTACTTGTAAATTAAACTGTTTCATACTATCTATATTGATTAAACGCTGGAGGGACTATGTCTCTCGGCTGGCCGGAGGAGCAGGAGGACGTGTCTGGGGTGAGGGAAGTACCTGCTCAGACTGCTGCCCCCATGACCCGGCTCCGGCTAAGCGAAATAAAATGGATGGATGGTAAAGTAGATAAATATATGCCCGATATCCTAAATGTGTTTTGTTTGTCCCCTGTTTTTAGTGGCCACACCCCTCTCATGGTAACAGGAACCAATCTGGACGTCATCCAAGAACCAAGAATCCGAGTCAAGTACGCCGGCCGTGAGTCTGTCAACGTAAGTACACCACAGTATCGTTAATGTATGCTAACTACATCCTGCTCCGCTAAATGCAGGCTAAGTGGGGTTTAGTTTGAATGAGAAAGCCCTATCTCTGCCCCTCAGCTCTCTGCGCTTGCCTAACTTTTATCTCCTCTCCAGTGCAGTACAAGGATGTAAATAATGCAGTTGGGAGTGAGGGTGGTGTGAATGTGAAGTGCAATTCCTTAAAGTTGAGGAGAGTAACTTTCCTCAGGCTAAAAGAGCTTGAAACACGCTATATACCTATTTGTTGTGCGGTTTGAGAGAAAAGTTTGGTTACTGGAGCTAGCTTAAAGGGTCCATACTGATCTATGTTATAATGTTGTTTTCTTATCACAAACAGACCTGGAGTTGTGTTTTACTTAACTTAAAAAAAGGACTTAAAGCTAAAGCTCAATTTTGTGTAATATCAGACCTTTAGCAGTAGCTCCTCAAAGACCACAGAGTAAAAATGATGTCATTGTCACATAGCCTTCCAAACAAATGTCAAAGTGGTAATTGATTTAGAAGAACTGGAATGCCACACCTGAGCGCTTCATTTGGCATTGAGTAAAAATCCATTTGCAAGTTCCCATTTTTAATTAAAGACTTCATTACATTTTTGAGGCGTTATTAGCCACTACATGCAACAAAATTCCAATTCATTAAACAGCCTTTTCAAATCAGGCGAATCTATCTTTTGTAGACCGTACAAAAATGTTCCACAAAATAGTTCAAGGTGTATTTACAGTTTATCTTTTAGGCTTTGTTATTGTGTTCGCAAGAAACAGAAAGAAAGAATGAAATAGTTTTGACAGCGAACGACCTCGAGCTGCTTTATATTTTCATATACATTTTCATATAAATATAGACTATATTCTAAAAGCCCCATTGAAATATTGAACAATCAAGTTGAGCCTTCTACTTTCTTTCTTTCTTTCTTTCCAACACTCTTATCTGCAGAGCCACCAGGTCTTACTCTGATTGGTTAATCCACCTGTCAATCCCACTCTTCAGAACTTGGAGGGGTTGAGGCTAACTTCTTTCTGTAGCAATAAGAAAAAATGTTTGGCATGGTTTGTTTTAAACTTTTACCTATTTGAGCATATTGGCTATTTCACCCACCTGGTCAAAGTACTGGCTCTTTTAAGGTCCCATATTACGCTAAATTAACTCTTGTGAGCTTTCAGCCATGTTATAATGTTGTTTCCTCATCAAAAACAGACCTGGAGTTGTGTTTTGTTTCATTCACACGTGTTTGAGCAACCCTGCATTATTAGTCCGAAGCTCAAAATGCTCTGTTCCACCTTGTGATGTCATGAAGTGGTAGTTTTCAAGTTAACAGCTGCCTTATTTGTTCAGTAGAGATTGGCAATTCCAGGTTTTAAATTATCCAAATGATTTCAATGAAGGTGTATGAAGTTTAAAAATGCAGCGGAGTACTTCCTGTATTACCACATGACATCACAAGGTGGAACAGAGTGTTTTCAGTTTGAGAGAAGAACTCAGCCTAAATATGCAGGGTCAAAACACAACCCCGGGTATGTTTTTGATATGGAAACAACATTATAACATAGATCAGAAGATAGCGTAATATAGGCTCTTTAATGTCAGCAAAATGCACACATTTTGTATACATAAAGTTACGCAATGAAACTTTTTGTGCAAGTGGCCTAACGTGATCTCCATTCTTCTTTATTTAGAGAAAACCTAGGTGTGCAGAACTGGAGTCAGAGGAGCAGAGAGGTGCATGATCAGAGTTGGGGGGGGGGGGGGGGTCCTAATGGGTTTCAATGGAAGATTAAGTGCGGTCAGAAGTCTGTGGTCAGCACTAGGAGCTCTGTATAATCAAAGTGGTGGTTGGGGGAATCGTTACAAATTGCATCTGAGCTCCAGTCCTGGGGGGCGCCGTTTAATTAAGACGATGCTGCTTCCTGTGTGTGCAGATAATGTGCTTGTGTTGACGTGGAGATGTGGGGGGTGGGGAGAGAGGCAGGTGAATGGACTTTTGCAAAAATGAGCGACGAATACGGGGCTTGTGCCAAAATAAGTCCACCGAATGCTGTCTGCATCTAATTGGAAAGCGTTTTAATGTCTGGTAATCAGGAAGTGTTCTTTAGCATGCTAGTTGTTGCTAGCTAGTTCTGTTTTGCAGGTTTTTAAGTCGAGTAAAAATCAGGTGCAGTGTGTTTTCAAAGGTTTCGATTGGATGTATCTATCAGGGACCATTACATACACAAAATATGACGTATACAGATGCACTTCCTGGATAGGTTGATGATAGGAATACATGGAATAAAACAAATATCTATATTCTGCCTCCACTAGTGTTCTTGAACTAGTTCCACAGATAGCGAACAACTCCTCTTGCTGTATTAGGCATTTAATGGAGTGGATTTTGTAAAACTGCAACACACAAGAAAATACATGCACATTACAATCCTGATTACATATTATTACGAACAAAAACCATGCAGAGCTACACAAAACATACAGCAGCTTATTAAAATACAGCATGTACACAACACCAGCCCAAAAGCTGGTGCTAAAATTAGCGAAAATGTGTGCAAAACCACGGATTAGCATCATGCTAACATCAATGTAAAATTCCATAGACACGTGAGCGCCACTAGTGTCATTCATTTCAGCGCAAATATGCACTGCAGTTAAACCAAAGTGCCCCAAATGAGTCACTGTGAGCCGACGGGTTATCAAACAGACAGACACCTGTACGGGGTCAAACGACAGTCCAGAGAGCTCAGACACAGTGAAGAATAATCGAACTGTTGAAGTCTGAAACAATACGGCAACTACGGAAGCTCTGAACAGACAAAAACGCAAAACAGAAAATAGTTTTGTCCACAGGGGGCAGAACAATTTATGATCTGATATTTTGTGTTTACCTCAGAGCTGACACCTTTTGTTGTTCTGTTTATTTAATGTCTATTTTTGTTAATGTAAGTGCTTTTGTATGTGACAATTGGTTGCTATGGCGACAAGTCGAAGGTTAAGTCATTTACTGGTGTGTTTTGGAGACTGGCTCTTGTGAGTTGAGACTGCTGTTGTTTTGCTGTTGTTTTGGCGTGGGTTATGGCCTACAGTAGCCCATGTGTTCAAAATTAAACAACCAGAAGAACTTTGGCGCGTTTACTTACACTGGAACACTACAATATTATGTAAAGTATGTTTATACAATCACTCATCCAGTCAGTCCATGTACAGGGAGGTTCAAATCTTGTTCTCGGCAGTTCTTAAGCATGACACATGTCAGTATGAGTTTGTAAGTGGATGGTGATTTGTTTGGTCGGTGGTGGTTGAGAAAACTCTTGGTGAATTTTAAAGTAAGAGCTATTTATAACTATGAAGAGGCTTAAAGTTTGACAACCCCTAACCGAACCAAAGGATTACTTAAAAAAAAAGATCTTTCTTCCTAAATTATCTCCCTAAATCAGTATATTAACTATTTATGTAATTATATTTTATTAACAAATGTAAAACTACAAATTTAACACTACTGGAGTGACAGTTGGTAGTGTGTTTGTCCTCTGTTCCAAAGGTCGCCGGTTCGAATCCCGCTCTCGACGTTTGAGTGGTCAGATCCAGTGACGCGCAGGTTGTCGGTGCAATTCCAGCTCCCACAGATAAACACTGTTGTTGCGTCCTGGGCCAAAACGCTTAACTTGTGTGAATGGGTGAGCGGTTCCTTGATGTAACGTGCTTTGAGTCCCGTGAAGTTGGAAAAGCGCATTGTGTAAAAATGTGACCACTGACTATAGCGAAATACTTTGATGCCAAAACATACATTGGGAGGCTCATTAAATGCGATATAAACTCCCATTTTTCCAGCTTTATTTCTACTAGGGTGTCTCTGCAGCTTTCCCATCTCAATATATTGTACTTCCATTAGATGATTTCAAAGCTCTCCTGGAATACAAGGAATAATTGAGTGGTCTCCGTTTGCTCGAATGTTCTCAGAATCTTTGAATGCTTTTATATGGCTTTCCGCGGCTCGGCTCCAGTTGGGGACTTGTAGCAGAGATGGCGGGGCGGGGATGAACAACTCCTCTTTGAAAATATGACAGCTTTGCACCCACTCACCAGTCAAAATCTATCCCCCGCTCTCTCAAAACCTTACATCAACTCGCATGCCATCTTGTCTAAACATCACACAGCATGGATCTGCCTTCTTCTTGTAATTACCAAAGCTTCGCGAGTCACAAAAGCATTTTAAGGGAAAGCGTCTGCCACAGTGAGAGAACACAGAGGAGCAGCCCGGGGCGGAGTTAAGAATTTAGCTAGAAAGAAGCATTTATTCTATTTTGGTTGAGTAACACTGGAGAGAGAGGAGGAGGAGGAGGAGGAGGAGAGATGTAGAAAAGTATTTGTGTAATACAGTGAGGTTATGCTTTCCCGGTGCAGACACTGTATAATTATTATGTAAGTCAATCTAAAGGGAGAAAGGCTCTGTGAGTGAGAGCAGAGGTGTCAGGCTTGTTTCCATAGTCAATGTAAACATATATTTAAGAGTTACAAGTGGATATATGGTTGCCAGGTTGGACTGGTAAGATATAATTTCTCCGTGTGTTTGGATATAATGCGAGACTCTAACCCTTTTTTCACGTGTTTGTTTTCTACGCAAACGAACCAGGTGTGTAATCGTGAAGGAAGAGATTGCAGACCAGGTAGAGAGTCGAAAGTGTGTGTGTGTGAGTTTGTGTGTCTCAGTTGAGTGTGAGTGTGTGTGAGTGTGTCAGTACAAAGGAGCCATCCAGTACTTATACCCCAAGAAAGGTACTATCTATCGAAGACTGGTCCTACAAGGAATTAAACTAAAGTTACATACTGTCCATACAAGGTCATAAATGGACACAGAGAGGTAGAATACGTCGCTAATAGATGCTTGCAGGCACTAAAAAGATGTATTAAAAGACCTCTTGTTAACTTGAAAATAGATACTCGTGATGGCTGGACCCTAGATCTCCTCCTTTAGTCCTGGACACATCTGCAGCCTGTCCGTCCATGGGAGTGGATCTCTCCTTCACTGTGGTTCTCCTCGAGGTTTCTCCTTTTCCCACTGGGTTTTTGGAGTTTTTCCTTGCCCGAGGAGGAAGGTCTAAGGACAGGGGATGTTCTGGGACAGTTATTCATTGCTTCTGTTTCTGTTTCATTGTTGATTTTCAAATTCTATTGGTTAATCAACTCCCATGTTCAGCCCTAAGAGGCGACTGCTGTTGTGATTTTGGGCTTTACAAAAAATAAATTGAATTGAATTGAATCATGTTACCGAAGTAGCAGATTCCAGAGCCAGTGTCCATTCTTAAAATAAGCATGTTTCGCATTCTTACAGAGAAACAAGTACACCTCAATGTTGTAACACACAGTATTCACCACAAAGTTTTAAGTAGTAGGTAAAAAAAAAAAAAAATTTCTCCCTGATTGGTTAATCCGCCTGTCAATCACACTCCTTGACATCGGGGGGACAGGATACGGCTCCAGATCCAATCGTTTTTGTGTGGTTCTGACGTCGTGGCAGTATTCATTCAGGTTTGCTTCCATTGTAGGGAGTATTATACCATCAGATTACACAGGCCAATTAGCACAAGCTGAGCGGGGAGTTTCATTGATACCGAAGTGCAATTTCTCTATCAGTTGTGTTGTTTACTCTTCAGTATACATTGATGCTTTATGTTACTGCAAATTAGCTTAACCTTTCTTGTCAGCGCGTAGTCTGTTGGTTTGTGGATTTCATTGCAAGATAATTCAGAAAGTAATTAGAAGATGCTGAGTGTGTGAGTGCCATTGAAGTTGGTGAAAAACACATTCCCGTCACTATCGTTGTAGCTTTGAACTTACTTACCACAAAAGGGCAGTGCTGGCAGGATTTCTGTGGCCTAATTAGCAGTGCGTTCACACAGTACTTGTTTGAGCACAGTTTAATGATGTTAACTTGATTTGGTCCTGTTCTAGTTCTGGATTAGTCCTGGTCTAGTCTAGGGTTAGTTTGGGTGTATTTGCAAAAGTTTTAATGTGGTTCTACTCAGTTTTCTTAGAGACCGCAGTTCGGAAATAGTGAATGTGTGTTGAAATTGGGGATGCAAAGTTATTCTTGTCACAATTCAAGGGTCATGGATTCAAGCAGGACAGTGACAGTGGGTCATCTGTCTCTGACCACCTCTATTCACCCACACAACTACCACATTCACACATAGGCAAAACTGGTCAAGTGTTTTGCTTAAAAGGCCCATACAAGGCAATTTTCTGATCTATGTTGGAATGTTTCCTCATCAAAAACACACCTGGAGTTGTGTTTTGTCTCATTCACATTTAACATTTAGACTGAGTTCTCCTCTCAAACTGAAAACACTCTGTTCTCACTTTCTTTACTGTCTTTTTTCATCCTTCATTTACCTCTTTCTCTCCCTCCCTCACTCCATTCTCTCCCTCTCTTTCTCATCTGTCTCTTGTTTATCTCTTTCTCCCCCTCTCTGTCACTCCATGATTTCCCTCTCTTTCTCATTGTCCCGACTATTTATTTAGTTAAAAATTGTAGCTGTTAACTTGAAAACTACTGCTCTCTGACATCACAATTTGGAACGGAGCATTTTCAGATTTAGACTCTGTTAATTCTCTCTCTCTGATTACTTAAACATGTGTGAATCTCCCAAAAGGCAAAACACAGCTCTTAACTGTCTCTCTCTCACCTCTCCTCCCTCTCCATCTCCCCCTCTTTACTGTCTTCTGTCATCCTTCATTTACTCCTTTTCTCTCCCTCTCTCCCTCCGTTCTCCTCCCTCTCTTTCTCATCTGTTCTCTTCCATCTCTCCCTCCGTTCTCCCTCTCTCTCACTCCTGTTTCCCTTCCCTCGCTCCCTCCGTTCTCCCTTTCTCCTCGTTTATCTCCTTTCTCTCTCCTCTCTCCCTCCCTTTCTCCCTCCTCTCTCATTTATCTCCTGTTTCTCTTTCTCTCACTCCGTTCTCTCCTCTCTCCCTCCGTGCCTTGTTTCTCTCTCGTTTTCTCCATCTCTCCCTCTCTCTCCTCTCCGTTCTCCCTCTCTCCTGTTTCTCTGTTCTCTCCCTCCGTTCTCCCTCTCTCTCGTTTATCTCCTGTTCTCTCCATCTCTCCCTCCATTCTCCCTCTCTCTCGTTTATCTCCTGTTCTCTCCATTCTCCCTCTCTCTCTTTTATCTCCTGTTCTCTCCATCTCTCCCTCCGTTCTCCCTCTCTCTCGTTTATCTCCTGTTCTCTCCATCTCTCCCTCCGTGCTCCCTCTCGTTTATCTCCTGTTCTCTCTGTTCTCCCTCTCTCTCATGTATCTCCTGTTCTCTCCATCTCTCCCTCCGTTCTCCCTCTCTCTCATTTATCTCCTGTTCTCTCCCTCTCTCCCTCCGTTCTTCCTCTCTCTCGTTTATCTCCTGTTCTCTCCCTGTCTCCCTCCGTTCTCTCTCTCTCTCGTTTATCTCTCCCTCTCTTCATGACATCACAAGGTGGAACAGAGCATTTTCAGATTCAGACAGACGATTAATTCAGGATTACTCAAACTTTAAGTGTGTAATATCCAGACTTTCACAGTAAATATCACACATTTATAGCGATGCCTGTCTGCTGGAGAAGTTTCACATCACGGCTTAAGACTGACCTTTTCATCTGCAGTGTGTCTCTCTTTCGCTTAAACATTTAAAATTACCCATAATTCATTGCGTCGCGTCTGCCGCTCCCCCTCTGTCAGCGAGGAAGGCCGACAGCGGCGCAGCCCTGTCTGTCACTCCTCTTCAAATGATCACCTGTCGGGCCCCAAATTGCTTTTCTTCTCTCAGTCTCTCCCTCGTCACCTGCCCAGACTCAAAGACACCGGACAGAAACAAAGAAAAAAAAAGACCATTTTCTTTGTGCAGACGGCGACGTGTCTCCACATTCACAAGTGAGGCATTAATCACGATCTTGATTAGAGAGAAAATGGCCGAAAATGGCTGTATTTCCAATCTGTCCGTCATCCCAGGAACATGTCCCAATCACCAGCTTTGTCCACACCAAAGTCATTTCACGTGGTATTGTAGAGCCAAATCTATTTCTATCTGCGCTCGGATCGGAGAAATGGAAAAGTACAGGCAAATGTTGATCATTCAGAATATCGTTGGAAAGGGCAAATTCTTTGATTGGAAATGAAATGCAAATAGATTTAGTCGATACTGAACAGAATGAAATCTAAAGTGAGTTTCTCATAAAATGTTGGAGTGTACAGTGCCTCCCGGATAAATGTGAACAGAGAAGGAGGAAAAATCAAGTGATCAACTGTAATCACACGAGTCTAAAAATATCACTGATACATATATTTGGATTTTGATGTTCTTCCAAAAAAGTGTTGTCAAAATGCAAAAAAATTTGGAAATTTAAACTGGATTTTGCAGAAATGAAAAAAACATGCTTTTGGGATGTAAAAATTCTGAATCTGAAACTAAAACTAGGTTAGACCAGCAAACCAAGTCTACGCTAAGTCTGCTGAATTCAAAATATTAATTTCCCAGTTAGATTGCGTATTTGACTGTTTAAACTGTATGTTTTACACTTGTTTGCATTACCTCACACTGTCTGTGTAATCCAGGGGTGTCCAAACTATGACCTGGGGGCCAAATGCAGCCTTCACACCAGTTTTATTGGCCCTCAGGCCTCCTGCTGAATCGGCCCAATTGATCATGAGCAGTACTTTTAACAGCAAATTAAACTATTTCTACCACTATGTCCTCAAACATCACATTGCAGTGTGATACAGACCTAAAACGAATGTGTCTCAAGCCTTATTAATCCACTGCGGCTCTGTCAAAGCTGCGTTTAAAGCACCGCACTGCATTAATCACCGGTCTGTGGGCCTCTGCATCGAATATGTTTTGAGCACCAGATAAAAAAGTGTGGGCACCTCTGTTGTAATCCCTCAGCTGTTCAGGTATGATCCATAGTAAAAGACAAATTCAAATCACCTATCTCCTATTTATCACTCCATCCTTAGACTTAAATCTTAACAATGAAAGCAATAGGACTAGCCGGTGTGCTATTAGGTGTGAAAGCAGCCATTAGGGGCCTGGATGATTACACAAAAGATGACTCAGGCCGACCTAACGAACAAACAGAAACTGTGAACAAACAGGTGTGTTAGTTTCAGTGTGGTTAGCTCCTCCTTTCAGACAGATATAAGGCAGTGTCCACCAGCCATCTGACCAGAACTGCAGCGAAACGTCTTCACTCCAACAACTTGAAGACTTGAATTTTTCTTTTATTATTCGCTGATACTATTATTCAATGTGCTGATTGATCTCACTGTTTAATTCATAGTTCGTTTATGTATTTACTTATAAATCATTAAGTTGCTGTACGTATATTTCAAAACTTGCCGTCGACCTTAATTGATCTTTGTGCAAACGCAGGACACGTAGCGTTAGCCGCACGACGCTGCATCACCGCGGCATAAGTTTCACAGTGACTAAGTGTCGGGCCCGGAGTGTGAATGGCACCGCTTCAGTTTTGACAGCCGCCATCGCAACTAACTTTAAAATGAGTCACCACGGCAACAGGTGATTTCACACTGACAACCTCTCTGTGCATGAGACTCACGACTCAACTACTACCAGCAGAGAGCAGGGCACATTTTATTCCTGTCTTTATTTTTAGGTTAAAGATGCACTGTGTAACTTTTCTGTTCTGTTTTTCTGTTGGATCCATGACAACGAGATGAGATCCCTTATCTCTCGTTCTACCCTCCGTTCACCCTCTCGTTTATCTCTCGTTCTCTCCCTCCGTTCTCCCTCTCATTTATCCCTCGTTTATCTCTCCTCCCCGTCCGTCCTCCTTCTCTTTTATCCCTCATTTATCTCTCCCTCTGTCCTCCGTCTCTTTTATCCCTCGTTTATCTCTCCTTCTCTCCCTCCGTTCTCCCTCCCTCTTGTTTATCTCTCCTTCTCTCCTCAGTCTCTGGTTTATCCCTCGTTTATCTCTCCTTCTCTCTCTCCGTCCTCCCTCTCGTTTATCTCTCCTTCTCTCCCTCCGTTCTCCCTCTCGTTTACCCCTTGTTATCTCTCCATCCTCTGTCTCTCTTTTATCCCTCGTTTATCTCTCCTTTTCTCTCCCTCCGTTCCCTCTCGTTTATCCCTAGTTTATCTCTCCTTCTCTCCCTCCGTTCTCTCTCTCGTTTACCCCTTGTTTATCTCTCTCCTCCATCTTCCGTCTCTTTTATCCCTCGTTTATATCTCTCCTTCTCTCTCTCCATCCTCCCTCTCATTTATCTCTCCTTCTCTCCCTCCGTCCTCCCTCTCTCTTACCCCTCGTTTATCTCTCCTTCTCTCCCTCCGTTCTTCGTCCCTCTCGTTTATCTCTCCTTCTCTCCCTCCGTCTTTCCTCTCGTTTACCCCTCCTTCTCTCCCTCCGTCCTCCCTCTCTTTCACCCCTCGTTTATCTCTCCTTCTCTCCTCTCTGGTTGCTTGTGCTCGGTCCTGTGGATGCTTGAGTGGGCAGCAGCAGCAGTAGTTCATAGTAATGTATTCGGCCGCGGGGGTGAAGAGTCTTACTGCCTTAAAACACTTTGGCTCTGTCCAACTGAAGAGAAAGAGAGAGGGAGAGGGAGGAAGAGATAGAACGGACGAAAGAGAGAGGGAGGGAGGGAAGACGGATGAGGCCAAGATTCCAATTATTTTCTCTATCTGTTGACCTAAGTCCACTTTATCAATGCTGAACAATGGACTGGCCCTTCCTCGTACATGGCCTGGAGCAGAGCACATTTTGGCAGTGGGCTTAACTCTTCTTCTGTGGTAAAACATGCACAGTCTGTAGTTCAACCAAGGTCTTTGGCTCTTCAAATCTCCAATAAGTTAACCAAAAAGTATAAAGTATAAGTATCTATCTATTATTTATCTATCTTCTTATATCTACTTCTCTCTCCAGCCTTCATCTCCCTATCTACTTTCTTCCCCTTTTTCTCTCTCTCTTTCCGTCCTGTCTCTCTTTATCCCTCCCTCCTCTCTCTCTTCCAATAAGTTAACCAAAAAGTATCAAGTATAAAGTAATATATTATTTCCTGTCCTTATCCCTCCCTCCCCCCCTCTCTCTCTCTTTCCCCTTCCTCTCTTCCCTCCTCCCTCTCTCCTTCCCTCTCTCTCCTTCGCACTGTCCCTCCCCCTCTCGCTCTCTCTCGCTCTTTTTGTGTCCCCCCCTCCCTCCACTCACGCTCTCCCCCTCACGCTCCCTCGCTCTCCCTCTCCATCTCTTTCTGTCTCCCTCTTTCCCTACCTCACTCTCTCTCTTTCCCTCTCTCTATCTCCCTCCCTCTCTCCCCCTCCATCGCTTTCCCTCTCCCTCGCTCTGTACCTTCCACCCTCTCTCTCCTTCTCCTTTCCTCCCTCACTCCTCCCCTCCCTCCTTCCCTACCTCTCTCTTCCCCTTTCCCTCTCTTCCTGCCTCTCTCTCTCCCATCCCTCTCTCTTCTTACCTACCTCTCTTTCCCTCTCTTCTTACCTCGCTCTTTCTCTCTTTCTCTCCCTCCCATCCCTTTCCCTCCTTCCCTACCTCTCTCTTCCCCTCTCCTTCTCTTCCTACCTCCCTCTTTCCCTCTGTCCCTCTTTCTCTCTCTCCCCCTCTCTCTCCCTCCCTCCCTACCTGTCTCTTTCCCTCTCCCTATCTTCCTGCCTCTTTCTCTCTTTCCCTCTGTCCCCCTCCCTCACTACGTCTCTCTTCCTCTCTCCCTCTTCCTACCTTGCTCTTTCCCTCTCTCCCATCTCTCTCCCTCCCTACCTCTCTCTTCCTCTCTCCCTCTCTTCCTACCTTGCTCTTTCTCTCTTTCCCTCTCTCCCCCTCCCCCTCCCTCACTACCTCTCTCTTCCCCTCTCTCTCTCTTTTCCTTCTCTCTCTCTCTCTTATTCATATCCCTTATTCATATTCATTAAGCCAGAGTGAGTTAAATGTCTTGCCAAAGGACACAATAACAACAGTAAATGTCAACTTTCGGCTTAGTGGGCGACTGTCTCCTACAATATAGATAAAAGTTGATATTTAAGTGATAGTATTTGAGAATATGTTTCAAAGTAATTTATGTACATTTTTATGAGCAGAATAGTGACATTTTTACACAGTAGTTTAGCTCTTGACATTTGGCACAAATGAAACGCTTCACTGTTAATGAGGCATTTTTATAAACATTACTTTCTGATGTAAAATGGTTTTGGGAAGCGAGGATCTGCATAAATGTTGGTACTCTGACTTATTTTTGATACGCCTCAAAGACCAACAAAAAAGTAGTAGTTATAGTAGTAGTAGTAGTAGTAGTAGTAGTAGCAGTAGTAGTCATAGTATTAGCAGTAGGAGTAGCGGTACCAGTAGCAGCACCAGCACCCCTCACATTTATTGGTAGTAGTAGTAGTAGTAGTAGTAGTACCCCTTGCTAGTAGTACTAACGATACCCTCTCACTAGTACTGGTAGTATCTCTCACGAGTAATAGTATATCCGCCCTCAGTTTCAGTAATAGTAGTAGTAGTGGTAGTAGTTATGACAGTGGCAGTAGTAGTAGTAATAGTAGTAGTAGGAGTCGCAGTCGCAGTAGCAGTAGTAGCAGTACAGGTACACCGCACCATATATCTGCATGTACTTTACTACCTATGCAGTGCTAGACTTTTTTATGGAAGACAATACATCCCCAACAGCATCTGCAGTGTCTGAGTCCTGTATTTCTGCATTACTTGGGTCCTGTATATCTGGAGTATTTGGGTCTTGTAGATCTGGAGTATTTGGGTCCTGTATTTGTGCAGCATTTGGGTCCTGTATAGTATGTGCAGTATTTGGGTCCTGTATTTGTGCAGTGTTTTGTCCTGTATTTGTACAGTATTTGGGTCCTGTATTTGTACAATATTTGGGTCCTGTATAGTATGTGCAGTATTTGGGTCCTGTATAGTATCTGCAGTATTTGGGTCCTGTACAATATGTGCAGTATTTAGGTCCTGTATTCGTGCAGTATTTGGGTCCTGTATAGTATGTGCAGTATTTGGGTCCTGTATTCGTGCAGTATTTGTGTCCTGTATTCGTGCAGTATTTGGGTCCTGTATTCGTGCAGTATTTGGGTCCTGTATTCGTGCAGTATTTGGGTCCTGTATTCGTGCAGTATTTGGGTCCTGTATAGTATGTGCAGTATTTGGGTCCTGTATTTGTGGAGTATTTGGGTCCTGTACAATATGTGCAGTATTTAGGTCCTGTATTCGTGCAGTATTTGGGTCCTATATAGTATGTGCAGTATTTGGGTCCTGTATTCGTGCAGTATTTGGGTCCTGTATTCGTGCAGTATTTGGGTCCAGAGCAGATGGCGGTGGAGTGTGTCGTTGACTTGCAAATGGCTCTTGTTCTGAGTGACAGTCGGGAGGAGGCAGCATCTGTCTATAGGACATGTCAGCGAGCCAAAAGACACGGCACTACGGCTCGCATTAAAATACTATGTGCTCGAAAAAGTGTATATAGGACAAACGTATTATTAGCTGTATTTACACATATACAGAGTGAAGGGGGTGCACTACAGTATTAGCCACAACATCTTTTAGTACAGCTTAGAACATTTATGCTAGGTCTGTGTCACATCAGAATGTTATTTAGGTTAATGATAGCAACATTAGCAGTAAAAAAAAAATACAACATTCGGGCTAATTCATCCAGAAGCCAGAGGGCCTAAAAAAAATGGTCTGATGGGCCGTATTTGACCCTTGGGCCTTAGTTTGGACACCCCTGAAAATAAGAAAAAACTGTGATCAGGGTAGCCTCTCCACAGATCTTACCTGTAACTTTTAAATCTTCAGTAGCTCCTATAATTCTTAAGTTATACTCACCAAATTTTAGCAGTAGATAAACCGAACCTTCTAAGATTTTGGCAATATATACAGTTATAATTGTTCACTTACACTTGAACTTATCACTACTTAAAATAGGGGAAGTAAAAATGACCAAATTCTTTAAAATAATGTTTTTTAAGTGTCCACCATTTTGGGTTTGGCACTAAACAGCCTGATCCAACACACTTTACATAACATTTAAAGCATTTCTGGGCTTATGGCTCTTATTTGATCCTCAATATTATGTTTTAATTTGATTATTATCTGAGGTTTATTCACAAAAAACTTTTCTTTAAGATAGTTCCACAGGAAGAAATCTGGACTAGTCAGGTCTGTGGAGTTCACATACTGCCACCTGTCTTTAAAAAACACTTATTATTCCTTTAATGGCACTTTTTACGCTCGGGGCATCTCTGGTATTAAAATGTCAAAGGTAACACCGCTGGTTTTCTGAAACCATGTGACTCAAAGTACCACTGTACAATGAGGGTTCTTTCCTCAGTGCTGTATTTGCTCATATTAATGTCGGAAGAGTAGTTCAAAACACTCTGAAAAAATAAAAGAAAAATATTTAGAAACAAAAGAGTTATGATGTTTTTTCAACTGTCAGTGACTTTTGGGCTCTGTATAACTTGGTCACATGCGGGTAAATAACATTTCCATAGCGACAGGCAGGTGACAGATCTGAAAAGTTACACTGTGCAGCTTTAGTGTTAGTGGCTATTGTATAAATCTAATTCCTTTTACACAGAAACATGCAAAAGATATGAACATTTTCAGACAACATTGAAGTTTTATCATAGTTGTTAGTTCAAAAGTGAATTTAGGTCATGGCTTTTGCCTTGGGAATCATGATTTTTTGAGAATTCTCATGTATTTTCCGTGTTCACATGCTGGTTTGTGGAATTTGTGTGCCGAGGCTGGAAGATGAAATATGCTCTAAAAACTCATTTGAAAAATAATGATTGCTTTGAGCCAGGATAATGAGCTGTAAACACAAAACTAAATTGCTATTCATTTGTTTGAATACGTTTTAGTTAAGTCTTGAAAATAGATTAACATCAGGGTTCCGCAGTGAGTAGTGGGCATTATCTTCCAACTTGCTTTCAAATAATGTTAAGACTTTGCACACCACATTTTCATATCTCAAAACGATCCTTTATGGGCGTGCAACTATGGAACATTTTATCATGAAACTGCACTTCTTAGTCGAATTTCACACAACTTTAAATAGTCCCAGCCCCCTGTGTGGTTGCTCAAATCTATTTTTAAAAAGGTCTTATCGTCTCCTTCTCGTCACTGTGAAATGTGGGAAGAATTTTCAAATGCCATGCGACCAGGAGAGGCAGAGGAGCCGGAGCCGTGCATGTCTCCGGGCCCGATACAGTGAATTTGCTGTGAGAATAGATTAGCCCCAAAAAAATAACACAATGTCTCATCAGTTTTCCTCACATCGGGAGTTTATTTTTGGGATTCCATGGCTTTGGGTTTGTACTTTTCTCGTGGTGCGTTGGTTGGATGTCACAGCAAAGCAAAAGGAAGCAAAGGGTGTCTACTATGGGTAAGAAATGTGAACTGTTGCCATAGCGATTAACAATTAAAAACGAAATATTATCTATTATTTGAAGTCCTCAACGTGATACTTACAACTAGAGCTTGTGGCAAAAGTCTGTGGCAAAGCTTTCGCCCACAAACCCAAAAAGTTGTCGGTTAAATCCCCGTTCTGATCGGTGCAAACAGCAGTTGTTGTGTCCTTGGGCAAGACACTTCAGCGTCCTGTTTATTTTACGATGACAGACTTTCAGATTTATAAAAGGCGGTGAGCAAAAACACGGGACGCTTTCACGCTTTTGCTGTGAGTTGCGTCATTAGTAGGTGGAGCAGTGACAATTGTGGTACTAATAATACTCATACAAGTAAAAATAGCAGTAGAAATTAAGCTGTCAAAGAGTTACAGCAAGTAGTAACAGCAGCGCTTGAAGTAATAGATTTACCACCTGTTCTGGAATGGTAGGATTTTTAAGCTTCTGTAGCACTTCTGAAGCATGAGTAGTACACATAATGGACAACATAGTAGTAGCAGCAGTAGTAATAGTAGTAGTAATAGCAGTAGTAGCAGCAGCAGTAGCAGCAGCAGTAGTAGTAGTAGTTGTAGTAGCAGAAGCAGCAGTAGTAGCAGCAGTAGTAGTAGTAACAGCAATGGTGGTAGTAGTAGTAGTAGGTGTAGCAGCAATGGTGGTAGTAGTAGTAGTAGCAGTAATGGTGGTAGTAATAGTAGAAGCAGTAGTAGTAGTAGCAGCAATGGTGGTGGTGGTGGTGGTAGTGGTAGTGGTAGTAGTAATAGTAGTTGTAGTTGTTGTTGTTGCAGTAGTAGTTGATGCAGTAGTAATTGTTGCAGTAGTAGTAGTAGTTGTTGCAGTAATGGTGGTAGTAGTAGTAGTAGCAGCAATGGTGTTGCAGTAGTAATGGTAGTAGTAGTAGTAGCAGCAGCAATGGTGGTGGTAGTAGTAGTAGTAGCAATGGTGGTAGTGGTAGTAGTAGTAATGCTGGTAGTAGTAGTAGCAGCAGTAGTAGTAGAGGCAGTCATGGTAGTAGTAGTAGCAGTAATGGTGGTAGTAGCAGCAATGGTGGTGGTAGTATTAGTAGTAGCAGTAGTAGTAGAGGCAGTGGTAATAGAAGTAGTCCAGTAGTATTAGAGAAATGGCATCATACATTTTACATGTTACAAGTAAATCTGAAGTTTCAGTTCTCTAAAGTTTGACTCTGGAGACACAGCGGTGGAGAGAACAATTTTCAGACTTTTTTGGCCGAGCTCTGTGCAACAATCAATTCTCCGCCTGCTTCCCCTCCAGACCTGAGAAAGGAGAAAACTCAAATCATAAAACACACAATCCTGTTACTACCTCCAGGACTCTGCGATGTCTCTATACTTTGTAGTTGTTGTCCTCCAAAGAAGAATCGCTATTTCTTCGCAGCTTTAGGGAAACAGGCAGGCCAGTGAAATGGATTTAACAGCCTTTTCTGTGGATAAGTTTATTATAAGGTGATTATTGGTGGGCTTAACTTCCCACAGGTTTGAGTGAACACTGGTGGTTCTGTTAACGTGGCACTAGTGGGCGATTACAGGCAAGAGGTGTGGATTTTGATAACTTTTATTTTTATTTTAGAGCCAGAGGGAAAGAAAGGAAAGGCTTTTCGAAAGGTTAACCTTAAAATATTCCAAGATGAGATTTTTCTTGGCTAGATTTGTTGGGTGGTAAGTTTACATTATTTGTACTGGGAGCAAATTATGGCTTGCAAAATATTGTGAGCTGGAAGCAATTGTCTATATTTGATCATTTGCCTCATAACTTGAGTGGTGTTTAAATTAACCAGGCACAGTAATGAAAAAATATAGTCCTTATGCAAGGTTTTTGTTTTTTCAATAATAAAAAGTTATTTATTATTTATTTCAGGGACAGTGCATATTATTTGACATCTCTGTAAATATGCCAGAATTAGCCAAAGGCTTTTTTACATCTGTAGTGCTTTGACAGTGGATACTGTCCACCTAAAAACAAGAGTAAAATTACAATACAATAAATACATAAAACACAGTTGAGAAATATATACACTATAACAAAGAAGGCAGACTCACAACAAACATTCAGCTACATACCACCACCAGAGCAAATACACACACACATGACAATCACAATCGCACACAGACACAGGGTAAAAGGCCAGCAGGGTATTGTCAAAGCTGTAATTCAGACATGTCAAACTCAGGCCCGCGGGCCAAATTGGCCCCTTGATATGAATATATTTGGCCCGAGATCATATCAAATATATATTAGAGCTGGTCCGCCGGCCTCTAATACTACGAATCCCAGAATGCTTTGCAGATGTGTTGGCTCTGGCTCCCACCACTTCTGTTGACACTCATTAGCTACCTGTCGCCTCACTCAAATTTAGTCCACCCCTTCGGAAAAACATGCAGATATTGTTGAAATGTTTCAATAAATATTTAGTTTGGCCCGCGACTTAATCACAGTTTTTAGTTTTGTCACTTTGTGAATTTGAGTTTCGGACCCTTGCTATAATATATAATGTAGCAAAATGCACTACATGCCACTTTGTGTGAACCTATCTTGTGAAATATATTGTGAAAATCTTGCACTAATGCAGTTTTTAGGGTAATTTTTTTCAACATTGCAAGTGAGACAACAGAACACTGATAAAACTACCAATTACAACTATATTTGCAGTATATTCACTAGAAAGCGACTCAAAAAGCAAGGCTGCACTTTACCTCCATTAGATACTGGTATTACTGGTATTTTCACGGGCGCTAATGCTAATGAATGCTAATGTAATGGATACACCGTGTCTGAGGTCATCATGTCCTTATAGATCTCATTGCATTAAGATACTACTCCATCTACATCAGAGTGCATTAACCAGAGCTCTTCTCTGATTGGCCGACGAAGACACACTGACCTCATCAAATAGTCATTATGGGTTCTGCCAGAATAGACTTAAACAAATGGATAAAAGTGTTAGATATAATATATATGCCATTTATCGGGTTAGGAATTCAGTGAGGGAGAGAAAAATAGTCCTGTGGAGACCACTTTTTACAAACTACATCTTAATAAAATATGAAATTTTAATTCATTATACATTTTCAAACTTTTTGAGGCCCCTTATTGGTTTGAAAATATCCCAAGTAGTAGTGGAAGTAGTGGTAGTAATAGTAGTGATAGTAGTGGCTGTAGTGGTAGTAGTGGTACTAATAGTAGTAGTAGCAGTAGTAGTAGTGGTAGTAGTAGTGGTTGTAGTTGTAGTGGTAGTAGTGGTTGCAGTACTGGTAGTAGAATTAGTAGTAGTAGTGGTAGTAGTAATAGTGGTTGTGGTAGTAGTAATTGTAGTGGTATTAGTGGTTGTGGTAGTAGTGGTAGTAATAGTAGTAGCAGTAGTAAGTAGTAGTGGTGGAAGTAGTAGTAGTGGTTGTGGAAGTGGTGGTAGTAATAGTAGTAGCAGCAGTAGTAGTAGTGGTTGTGGTCATTGTAGTGGTAGTAGTGGTTGTGGTAGTGGTAGCAGTAGTGGTGGTAGTGGCAGTTAGTAGTAGTAGTAGTAGCAGCAATGGTAGTATTAGTAGTAGTAGTAATGATAGTAGTAGTGTCGTGGAAAATAAGACTCCTTTTGCAGGCTCTGATGAATGTTGAAGCAAAGACAATGAGTTTATTTCTTGCAAGAAATAGGTCCGACAGCATCTCCCCCTTATGTCAGACCCCGAATCCTGGAAAGCACCCAGTTTATATAGTTTGAGATGACCAGAGGACATACATTTCAAAGCAAGCATCTGACACTCCCACTGAGGGGTGGTCAGACCAGCTCCTGGAGACATTCAGGAGCCGGTTCCCCTCAGGAGGTAACATTTGGAGTAGAGACAATACAAGGTGTGAAGTAGCATGTGGAGTAGAAACAATACGAGATGTGAAACTTCTGCTGAGGTGTGGTCAGACCAGCTTAAGAAGACACTCAGGAGCTGGATCTTCTTCAGGGGGTCAATAGGGAGTGATTGAAAGCCGACTGTATGGTCTGATTGCATCTACTTTCATTGCATTACAACACATCTTCACAAGTCTAGCCACCAAAAGGAAACAAAAGGGTTGACATGAAAGGTTTTTCTAACACTGTCTTTGATGACCAAACTAAATGAGATTTAGTTACGAGACCATGTGATTTCTAAAGGGTAAAATAATGACACAATATTTTAATTTCCATTACACATCCCTCCTTTTGATTATTCATTAATCATGTCACATGTTTAACTTCAACATCCCTGTATTAGGAACATAACTAACAAAAATACAAAAAATACTAATAATACCAAGACCAATAAGAATCATAAACACAAAAATTAAAATAACGCAAAGATAATTATGAGCTAAAATGTATATACAATTAAAGCAATTTTTGGATAAAATGGATTTAAAATGCATCATCGGTATTGTTGTTTCCCAGTGTTGCAAGGTCAGTCCATAATAAAAACACACATGTGACTAGTTCAATACAAATAGTTCATCATCTGAATCAGAGTCCGTTTGATAGGTTTTTTTGACTTTCGGTTTCATCTGGGACTTGTGAAAGCGTTTTCCCCTTCACCATTGTGTTCAGTGTCTTCTTGCAAGAAGGTTGGAGAGGTTGTCATGTTCTTGACCACGGCATTAACCATGCATTTCAGTATACATGGGGTTAGAGTGCATACAAGGAAAAATATCATTAGAATGGGCATGATCGTTGTTAAACTCCAAGACAGCCAGGCTTGGCTCTGAGACTCAAGCCACAAAAGCCAGGAGGTGTTTGTCAGTCTGGGGGGCTGAATGGAGTCTTGCGGGTGTTTAGTAATGTCTGTGATTTTGTTAACGGCTGGTGGTTGTTTGTAGGCTTGACAGCGTTTGTGTATCCAAGGAAAAAGGTAAAATGAACGATATGATCCACAGTGTGTTGGACAGCTGTGTGTCAGTTGGGACGTGAAGATGGGTAGAAAGATCTGCTATTGTAGTAGATGTGGCTGTTAGATGGATGTGCTTTTGGGAGCTGGTTCTGCAGCTGGTCCTTGGAGGTTTTCTGTAGATGTTGGGATCTCTGGGATGTGGGACCTTCCTGCAGTGGCTGCTATGTGTCCACGTTGCTCTTTCAGCAGTCTTGATGGCCGTGTGTCTTGTCAGGAGGACCTGGAAAGAACCTTGCCAGCCTCTGGAACACCACTGCTTCTTCCACAGGTCTTTTACCATCACCCAGTCGCCAGGTTGGAAGTTGTGGAGATGTTTGAATGTTGGTGTTGGAAGGGCTGTTTTCATCTGTGGAGAAATGAGAGAGATAGTGAAAGACAAGGTTTTGCAATATTGTAATATATCATCTTCGCATAATCCAGTGGAGGGGAGTAGCTTAACATTAGGACCTAGTCCTAAAGATGGTGGTCTGCCAAATAGGGTTTCAAAAGGGCTCATGTTTACTCTAGACCTCGTTCGTATTCTCATGTGAGTTAGAACAATAGGTAAGGCTAGTATCCATGATAGTCCTGTTTCTTCATAACATTTGGCTAATTTACTTTTTAGAGTGCCATTTTCTCTTTCGATAGCCCCTCCACTGGGCGGATGATAAGCACAATGTGTTCTTAAATCAATGTCAAGGAATTTGCTTATTTGTGTATTTGCTGTGTTAACAAAATGTTTTCCATTATCACTACTGATTTTGGTTGGTATTCCCCATCGTGAAACAACTTCAGTTAATAAAGCTTTGCTACCTCTTGACTGCTTGGATATTTAGCTGGGAATGCTTCAACCCACATTGACCACATGTCTACCATTACTAAACAATATTTGTATTTACTTATTTTACCTTGTGCCGGTGTCAACTCAATAAAGTCCATCATGAGTTGTTCCAATGGACATTCTGGTGGAGGGTGAGCAGCCTGCATCATTGGAATTGTCTTACCTACATTGTGCGCAGCACAGAACGTGCAACTTTGGCAGTATTTCTGTGCATATGTTGAGAAACCTTTAGTGAACCAATGTTCCATTATTACATTTAACATCCCTCCTTTTGACACATTTATATATGTGTATATATACATGTGTCAATTTTGTTCAGGCTGGCATCTCTTTTGGCTTAGTTATCTTCTGCTGTAAGAGAAAACTTTCGTTAAATAGTAATTCTTAAAGAAGCATTTTGTCAATCCCAAAACTGTTATTGGTTAGTTGTTAGTGTTGTTAGTTTGTGATTATTTCATAAGAACATGTAAAGGAAAAGAAGAGAAATTATGCAGCATCCGCATCTCCTGTAACAAAAAAATTATTAACAAAGTCGCAGGCGCATTGTCGTTACAGAATTTCACACATTACGTCGTTTCCCTGTGATCTTAGGCATGTCTGAAAGCACAATGTTGTAATGTAGCCCATCGAGCGTTGAGAGATGAGATGTTTTCTGTTCAAGTAAAATCATTGACACAGGATGAGGAAACAGAAGAGTTAAATCAGAATAACCCACTATGTCCCTAGATGTCATTATGGCTTTTTCAGCAGTAACCCCTGCTCTAAGGCATCTTGGCATGCCAGCAGCAACAGGATCCAGTTTGGCTGAAAAGTAAGCAACAGGTCACATTTTTCCCCCGTGATCCTGTAATAAAACAGATGTCATGCAAGCATTACATTCATCAACCATTTGTGTGACTGGTCGGTTTGGGTCTGGTAACCCAAGAGTGAGAGTGGTTTTGGAGAGCTATTTTCGATGCAGTAAATGAATGATCAGCATCAGGTCCATGTGAGTTTGTCATGAGATTGCAAATGTTTACCATGAATTACCATGAACTGTGTCCCTTTCACATTGGTTTAGTTGGACTGCAAGTCGTTATGTCATCTACATACTGAAGTAGGGCTGTCCCTGAAATAAGGAGTAGGGGGTTAAACACTTTTTCTGAGCGCATCATAGTAAATGGTCAGACTTTCACAATACCCTTAACACAAGCGAATAAATGTGTAAGCTCAGCCACTGAAGTTAAATGCAAACCATGTTGACTGTCAGGGTGGACTGGTACACTAAAGAAGGCATTTGTCAGGTCTACAACAGAAAAGTAATTTGAGTCAGGAGGAACTTGGGACAGAATAGTGTACGGGTTAGGAACGTTTGGAGCTCAAGGTTGAACTGCAGCGTTTACTGCTTGTACGTCTTGGATAAAGCGCCATTCGGTAGGTTGTTCTTTTTCTCTAATCTTTTTAATTGGGAATAGAGGTATACGCACAGGGAAGTCACCGCACGGAACAATTACTCCTGATGCTTTTAGAGATTCAAAAACAGGTGTTATTCCCTCAATTGCTTCGCACTTAAGGAGATATTTGTGTGGCTTACATGGTCTGAAGTCAGATTTTGGTGTGATCACAACAGGTTCAGAATTTTTGATGAGGCCCAACATCATATTTGCTGACAGCCCGCAGAGTCTTAGGAACTTCTTGTAGGGCTGGAACAACTGCAGTTTGTTCTTCCGTTAGGAAACAGCTTGATTCATAAGCGCTTTCAGGTGCCAGCTGGACTGTTCTCAATGCATGCAAAATACCTTGTAATTTTTTTACAAAAACATTGCAGCTATGGAGAGAGAAAAAAAAAAGATTAACGGATCAGACGTTTGTGTCCAATCAGTTGCTTGTTGACAACTTTAAACAAAAGGGCCCAAATCATATCAATTATCAGAGGTGCGTTTAGACATAGGAATATGTGGTACAGAGCTAGTAATAGAAAAGAAAGTGAGTTGGGTTGGTGTGAGAGATACAGACACAGCACATTTGTTTTGGTTCCAGTAGACATGATCAAGTGAAAGTGTGTCAGTTGTTTCTCTCCACCAACCTTTCTCATATGGCTCATCAGGTCCGGCTGATACATGGGAGATACATTGCAGGTTCTCCTGTGTTTGAAGTTCTGTTACAACTGGCAAATTATGTTTTGAATATCCTTAAGTGTGTGTGTGTGTGTGTGTGTGGGGGGGGGGGGGGACAAAAACCTGTAAATTTTGCATTTGCCAATAGTAAGTATAGTTGAGGTTTTCAGTGGCACAAAAGAGTTGGAGAATTTAGAAGCCAAATCAGACATTTTACATACTTTAATGCCTTCATGTGTAGAGATTAAGCACAGATTTAATTTACACAAGGTCTCTTCCCATGAAGTTGATGGGACATAGTTGTGAGAGTAGAATGAGTGTGTGAATTTTGAATTTGGCCCATCCTCACATTGTAGCGGAATGGTGATTTTTCTTTGATTGTTTGACCTGATGAACCAATTTAATACACATGTTTTTCCACTTAATGGAGGTTTAGGATTAAATTGTATGGCTTTTAGGACAGAGTGTGTTGCTCCTGAATCTACTAAAAACAATACAATCTAATCTGTGATAGTTAAACAGTATTGTGGGAACTTCTTAAAGTTTTCAGATGTATATTGAACATACATTTGACCATATGTTGTAAGGGTACTATTTTGTACTGTGGGAGTATGTGGTGCACTACCTTTCTCTGAAGTTGTAGGTTGATCAGGCTCATCAGCTGGGGTCCGTCTCTTTCCGGTCCCATCCATCCGACTCTTGTCAACCCGATGTGTTGGTTATAGCCAATAGTCTGGTATTTGAAGAAGCTTCTGAAGAAAGTGGACAGTTGCGTGCCCAGTGTCCTGTTTGTCCACAACGATAGCATACATCATGAGGAAGGGCTGATCTTGTCTTGGGTTCACTCCTTGTGTGTCCCCCATGACTAAAATGTGTGCTGTGATCACGGCTTCCATAGTCATGTCTTGTGTTTGCGTTGTACATGGTTATTGCAGCCATATGAAGTTCTTTCTGCATTTTGTCTTGTTTCTGTTTTTTTGTTGTTGAGTATTTGTTCTTGTGCATGTGTGGCATGTCTTTTTAGCTCAGTTAGAGGGCAGCATTCCACCCAATACATGATTGCTTGACAGCTGAAGCAATTTCTGGCTTTAGTCCATTTAAAAAATACGTACATAAGTATGTTTCCCACACATCACGAGTGTCCCCTAATGTAAGAGGTCTTGTAAATCCACTATGAGTGTTGTACAGTTCTGTTAATCGTGTGAGAAAATCTTCAGGTTCTTCATCTTCTTTTTGTTTGCAGGCATTAATTTTGTCAGTGTCAATAGTAACAGGGAAGGCTTTTGTGATGGCCCTGCAGATGTTGTTTAAAGAGTCTCTGTATAAAGCATTAGAGTCATGTTCCCATTCCACATGATTGCACCGCAGTTCAGTATTTTGGAGTTGATTTGCAATTTTGTGCCAGTCAGTTGGTTTCATCCTCATGAGTAGTACTCTTTTGAGTTCACTCATAGTGGGTTTAAAATCTTGACAAAATGTAAGAAGTTCTTTAGCAAAATTTTCACCAGAGTGGGTGGGGTTTGGCAAATGTTGTGAAGCAGCTGCAATTTCTGATGTGATCCAAGGGCGAAAAACTAGCGTTGGGCCTTCTGGTCCTGAGACCTCAACCATGGGCATGTTAAATGTTGTCTCTTCCTGTCGTTGGCGTAATCTGTGAGCAATAGGAGGTGACTCCTGCAGTGCAACAGCAAGGGGTGCATTTGGTGAGATTGTCCGTTGTGAGTGCGCTTCACTTTGCTGAGGAAGATCACTTCTGTTCGGCTGGGATTGTAATTGTCCATTTGGCTGTGGTGTTGTATACGGTGGAGGATCGGGTGTGACAAGTCGGATGGGTTCCGTCCAGATCAGGATCCAGCTTCAGTGCCGTCAACTGAGGAGACAAAAGAAATCTTTTGCGAGCGGGGTGCAGTCACATCACACATTTGATTCTCGTCCTTTGAGAAAGGTAGTTGATTTTGCAAAGTCTTTCTGTTTCTATTCTCAGCTTCAGTTTTTCCACATTTTTTAAACATTCTTTGTAACTTTCAATTTTTTCAAATTTTTTCACAGACATTTTCCTCTTTTTTCTCATTTCAGACTCAGTGTCACGTAATTTGCTTTCAAATGCTTGCAGATTCTTTAACTTCAAAGTACCCCCTATGGGAAAACCATATTCTGCAGCCCATTCATGCAAATATTTAACACTTGTATCCCCATACTTTGCTTTCATGATATCTACAATTGGACTTTCTGGAGGTGCACTCTCCTTTGACTTTGTGCTTCCCATTTTATAGATGTATTTTACAGGACGTCTGTGGGCTGCCTTAATTCATTCAGCTCCTGTTTCCTTGACTCAGGACTTTCACCTGGATACTGCTAGGCCCCCTTATTTATTTTTTTTACTTTTTATTTTTTATGCTAGACAGTAGTATTGCTGGTCGCCGGCTTATATGGGACTCAAACCCACAACGTTCCTTTCTTTATTTTTTGTCTTTTTTACTCTATTATGTGAAGCAAAAAGTCATGTAAGCACAATTGCTAGATATTTAGAGATTGCTTTTTTTGTTTTCTTTTTGACAATTTGCTATTTTTTTTTTTTTTTTTTTTAAACGATATGATCTAAAAGATAAATGTGTCAATGTTTCAAACTCACCAGGCCTTTGTCCAATTACAATTTGAGTTCGTTGTTCCAGCAATGATGATCTGGGACATTAGGTGCAGTCCTCCCGTCTCGAAGTGTGAGGTTAGAGGATAGGGAAAAAAAGGAAAAAATCATCCTAGGAAGGCCAATCCCTGTACCACTTTGTCCCAGATGATCGATTGAGGAAAACCCTTCTGACACCAAAAATTGTCGTGGAAAATAAGACTCCTTTTGCAGGCTCTGATGAATGTTGAAGCAAAGACAATGAGTTTATTTCTTGCAAGAAATAGGTCCGACAGCATCTCCC
Source organism: Periophthalmus modestus (assembly GCA_019594935.1). Taxonomy (NCBI): domain Eukaryota; kingdom Metazoa; phylum Chordata; class Actinopteri; order Gobiiformes; family Gobiidae; genus Periophthalmus; species Periophthalmus modestus. The sequence goes on from JAIEZT010000084.1 coordinate 28,280,635, forward strand.
CCTTATGTCAGACCCCGAATCCTGGAAAGCACCCAGTTTATATAGTTTGAGATGACCAGAGGACATACATTTCAAAGCAAGCATCTGACACTCCCACTGAGGGGTGGTCAGACCAGCTCCTGGAGACATTCAGGAGCCGGTTCCCCTCAGGAGGTAACATTTGGAGTAGAGACAATACAAGGTGTGAAGTAGCATGTGGGAGTAGAAAACAATACGAGATGTGAAACTTCTGCTGAGGTGTGGTCAGACCAGCTTAAGAAGACACTCAGGAGCTGGATCTTCTTCAGGGGGTCAATAGGGAGTGATTGAAAGCCGACTGTATGGTCTGATTGCATCTACTTTCATTGCATTACAACACATCTTCACAAGTCTAGCCACCAAAAGGAAACAAAAGGGTTGACATGAAAGTTTTTCTAACACTGTCTTTGATGACCAAACTAAATGAGATTTAGTTACGAGACCATGTGATTTCTAAAGGGTAAAATAATGACACAATATTTTAATTTCCATTACAGTAGCATCAGCAGTAGTAGCGGCAGTAGTAGTATTGTCGTCTTCCAAGTTTAAACCCTGTAAGTGAAAGTAAAGATTCATTTCTTTTATTGGTGTAGTAGATTCAATCAAAAACGTGTTTGAATTTACAGTCCAAAACCAAAAAGCAAACATAATAACCTTTGTACTAACCTAATTCTTGTCTTGTCTGTGTTTTTAGGTGTGTAAAGTCCTGAACACCACGAGTATGAGCTGCTTGCCCCGTCCCTGCTGCCGGAGTACCTCCCCGGGCTCGACTCGGTGAAACACGCAGACGAGTTTGGGTTTATCTTCAACAACGTCCAGGCTCTTCTAGTCTACAACAACACCAACCTCCTGTACTACCCCAACCCGTACTTTGAACCCCTCAGCACCTCTGGGGTCCTGGAGCAGAAGCCAGGGTCTCCCATTATTCTCAAGGTACAGAACAACAAATCTACAACTATCTACGACCGCCATTGTAAGAACAGTCTCAAAATTCAAATTCTAATGTCGATTTCTTGCACTCGCCTTCTGAACTTATTTCAAAAATGATGCTGCATTATGATGAAGACAAAATGAAAATCTAGTTCTTGTTTTGTTCAAATTAATCAAATATTCAATCAAGCATAGTTCAGTGTTTTACAATGCTAATGCACTAGTTCTGTTCCCATTGTCAAAGGTGGTTTTGTGTCATTAATTATTGAGCCTTTCTTCTTCTGGAAATCTCTCCTAAAGTCTGGGTTTTATTTGACCTTGGAAAACGTAACAGAAAGTTTCCAAACTTGTGGAGCACTGTAGCTCTATAGTTGTACAAGTACTAGTTACATGGTACTGCAGTAGAGTAGAGTAGTAGTTGTAGCTTGGTCAAGGTTAAGTTGAAGGTTATTTCCCTCATATAGAAGTGTGTCCCCTGTTTTTGACCCATCCTGCAGTTCTGCTGACCACTGCCAGTTTATAGTAAGTATGAAGCTGGAGGATTAGCATATTTAGCATAATTTTAGGTTATGTAGGTGCTGCAAGTTTTACTGTGTGTTTTTGGGTTTTTTTACACAAAGGGGATAACATTTTGACCTAATGTCTTCAGTATGTTAGAGTACTGTAACAGCCAGGGTTGTCAAAAGAATCAAAAATCAAAATTAAACCTAAACTAGTATTGAAACTAGATACACATTTGGCCAGGTATCGATGCTAAAAAATCAGAATCAGAAAACTTTTATTGCCATTGTAAGTGAACACATCTCACAAACTAGGAACTTTCTTTGGTGATGAAGTGCAACATAAAAACACAAATAAGTACAAATAAGGGGATGCATGAAGTTAAAAAAGATATGCTTCAAAATAAAATAAAATAGTTAGAGGTATATATATATACAACAACAATAACAGCAACATCAGAACAACAGTGCAAACATGGCTTTTATCGAGGGCCACATCTCAAAACATATTTGAAGCGGAGGGCCACAGACCAGTGTTCAACGCGGTGCTTTAAACGCAGCTTTGACAGAGGCGCTGTGGATTAATAAGGCTTCAAACACATTCATTTTAGGTCTGTATCACACTGCAATGTGGTGAGGATATATTGGTAGAAATAGTTTAATTTGCTGTTAAAAGTACTGCTTATGATTAGTTGGGCCAGTTTAGCAGAAGGCCTGAGGGCCTATAAAAACTTGTCTGAGGGCCGCATTTGGCCCCCGGGCCATAGTTTGGACACCCCTGAGTTAAGGTGACCGGTATTGTAAAGTGTCCAGTTTAGTGCAGATATTCTAAAGTGTCAGTGGTACAGATATTATAAAATGTTCATGAGGTAGGGATGCACGATCCATCTTTTTCATTTCTGATACCGATATCAATACTACGACTTTAAGCATCTGCCGATCCTTAATATTAACCAATACCAGTGTAGTGACCGAAAATGGTACTTGTTTCCTTAAAACACAGTTAATTTATTAAACGATAAGATCCAATTGGGTTATGTAACTGTTATTTATCCATCAAATAACTACTGAACAGCTTGGAATGAATAAAAGTTCAAACCTTATGACACATTCGAGGCCAAAATCAGCCTGTAAACAGCTTCATTACATCCAAATAACAGCCCAACTAGGATATCGACTGTACCGATATCATGGAACTGATACCTAATCCAGCAAACTTTTCAGTATCCGAGCTGATATTTGGCACTAGTATTGTATTGGTGCTTCCCTATTATCATCCCACCCCCTTCCCTGAATAGTTTTAGAATGATCTTGAGCTGTATCAGGGCAAGTACAGGCTTACATAGACTAATATACGTCCATGAACCTACTTGAACAACTGAGAGACATACATACATAGATACAACACCACACAGTAATAAAAAGAAAGTGCTATAACGGCATTCTATTGTCTGTAGAAAGAGAAACTGAATCGATATTGAGTATTGAGTCTATTCTTTAGTCCCAACCTAGTAGTAGTAACCTTCTGTTTGACCATGATGAAGAGACTGTGTTCTTCACTCTTGTCATTGCTCATAATATGAAGTGTGATGGATGTATAATTAAATTCAGTGGCCTTAACATGAACTGCGGGCTTAACATAATATTATATCCTCCATTGTCCCATGTCCAGCTGTTCACTGACTGTATCCACTGATGTCTTTGTCCAGAGCGGTCCACTGCCCCTCATTCACTCTGCTGTAGGTCACATATTGGCTTTGTATTCTGCGATGAGACCCCCGCTGTGTCAGGGCTACAGGGTAGAGGTGATGGGGGGAATAATAATATAATGGAGCAGCGTAGACTTTATTTTGCAGATCATACAATACACTGACCAGCCATAATATTATGACCATCTGGTTACTGGTTCACGTTTACATCTGTTATATCTTTTTGGTTGTATTTAGTTGTGTATACTTTTTTCATATAGCTCATTTTATATAATCTTAAGTATACTGCAGGTACTCTTTGATGTCTTTGTCCAGACCGCCCCCCTTCCCTCTCTCATTCACACTATCCTGGGTGACATATTGTCTTTATATCCTCACTGTACCGTATGATCTAACCCCCTGCTGTTTCGTTTCGCCGCCTCAGGGCAGAAACCTGGTGCCGTCGGCCTCTGGTGGCGTGAAGCTGAACTACACCGTCCTGATCGGGGACACGCCCTGCTCCGTCACTGTGTCGGAGAGCCAGCTCCTGTGTGAACCGCCCAACCTCACCGGGCAATACAAAGTCATGGTCAGTTCGTACTTAATGGACTTATCTCTTTGAAGAAGGATTTTGGTATTGCTGATTCGAAACAGCATATTCAAGCTTGCGTTTTGATACTTTCTATTCTACTGATGCTGATGCAATAACGTCTCCACCAGAAAAGTTACATAGTGAACCTTTAAAAAGAAAAGCAGTGTTCAAGAACCATCTGCTTTGAGTCGCTAAACTTCACTGGACCGTATAAAACCGTGATCCTTTCATGCATAATAGACTTATCTTCCCAAGTATTCATTCCTATTCTATCTGCGACGCTTCTCTGCTTTAGTCATAAACTGTATTTTTGTGTGAGGTTTCCATTGTTTATTCCACAGCAGGAGATGTGTCAGAGGCAGAGCGGGGAGGTGCGTTCACGGTCAGAAGGTCCAGTTGAAATCCCCAGCAATTATTTTGAGATCTCAGTTTTGCTTATAGAGTCCTGCCCCGGTCAAGCCCCTCTCAGCTGCAGACTGCAAATGATGCGTTCAAATTCAGCTCGCAGTATTTTCTTTTATTAGGCTAAATGTTATGGCTCAATATGCCTTATTCATTACAGTTATGTGGGAAATAAATATTATATTGGGAATGAATTAAATGCATGGACTGGTGAAAGTATTATGAAAATATGTATTCAGCAACACATTTACACAGACTGAAGAAGGTGGTTAGGAAAGACTTCACTTTGTAATTTTTCAATGAACCACATATCGCTGCTTTGCCTGGAAAGTTCCACAGTATGACATTAAACTTAAAGGTCCTATATTACACAAAGTTGACTCTTGTGAGCATTAAACCATGGTATAATGTTTTTATCTCATCAAAAACATACCTAGAGTTGTGTTTTTTTCATTCACACATGTTTCAGTAATTCATTATTAGTCTGTCTACATCTCCAAAGCTCAAAATGCTCCGTTCCACCTTATGATGTCATAAAGCAGTAGTTTTCAAGTTAACAGCGACCTTTAATGTTGAAAACCAAGGGATTAAATTATCCAAATGATTCTACTGAAAGTGTACAGAGTTTTAAAAAACAGACGAGCACTTCCTGTATTACCACATGACATCACAAGATGAAACAGAGTGTTTTCAGTTTGAGAGAAAATATGCAGGATTTGTGTGTTAAACATGTGTAAAAAGTTTGAGGAAAATTGCGCAATAGCCCCTTAAGTCTGTCCTGCATTTATTCAGTGGTGTTTTGATATAAAAAAAAATCATGTATTCTTACTGAGAGTGCTTGCCTCTCTAAGGATCTTGCAACTTGGCTGGTGGTGGTGACATCTCCATTGACATTTTAATGTTATATATTGGAACATTTTAGGAAAAGCTTTGAAAAGTTGCTGTCTGCTAAACACTAAACCGTGCTTGTGTCCACTTGTGCAGGTGCAGGTGGGCGGCCTCCACGTGTCCCCCGGCTCGGTCCACATCATGTCCGACTCTCTGCTCACTCTCCCGGCCATCGTCAGCATCGCGGCTGGAGGAGGGCTGCTCCTCATCATCGTCATCCTCGTCCTCATCGCCTACAAGCGCAAGTCCAGAGAAAACGACCTTACACTGAAGAGGCTGCAGATGCAAATGGACAACCTGGAGTCCCGGGTCGCCCTGGAGTGCAAAGAAGGTATGTGTACGAGCTTAACGGTTTTGGGCCAGATATCTTCGCTAAAAAAAACAGAAAAAGATCCTGTTACACTCATGTTTCAAAGCAAGACGTCTGCTATAGGGGTGTGCTAAAATATCGATACGCCAATATGTATCGATATTATTAAAATCGATACGGTATCGATTCTTTGTTTCATAGTATCGATATCGATATTCCCCCCAGACCTTACTCTTTACGGGTTGGAGAAGTGAGAGAAACGAAAATGTCAGAAAAAATATTTCAACCGCCTTCCTCCCTCTAGTTAGAAACATGCATAAATCACAAAGCACCTCTAAGTGGAAGATAAATGCACCATTTAATGTTGTTTTTTTTTGTGTGAAAATTGGGTTGACCATTTAAGTAAGGTTGAAGGCCTATTATTTTTTCTGAATCATATCGATTTGAAATAAATCGTATCGAATCGTATCGCATCGAAATAGCACTGTATCGAGATATGTATCGTATCGTGGACTGTGTATCGAGGTACGTATCGTATCGGCAGCTTCTTGGTGATACCCAGCCCTAGTCTGCTAGTTTGACTCTCAGACCACGCAGGCTTTTCTGTGCGGAGTTTGCTCCTTGTGTTTGGGTGGGTTTCCTCCAGACACTCTAGGCTAGCTCAGATCTGGAGATGGGTCCCTGAGCATCAGTGGCATTGGTTGAAGGATGGGTAAATGCCTCATGAGGGATTAATAAAGTATATTTTAATCTTAAATTAGCACCATGGTCTATTTTGCTGCTGTCCGTGTACTTTTGGGTTGACGAGAAAAAAATACAAAGTGCTAGTTTTGCAATATACTCTTTCTCAAGGCACTCAAAGCACTATATAAAAATGTGGCCATTACCATTTAGGGGAAAATACAAAATGTACTCCTTTACAAAAAAAAAAAAATGTCTGGTACCTTAACTTTAAATTGACACCTATAAACAGGAATTTGAAACCCCTGAATTCTTCGAGCCTTGCTGAATCTCACTCTGCCACTGCACAATACATAGTGAATCTAGCTTTCTTAGAATATTCATTTTAAAGGCTGGGGTCATAAATGTGTGCTCCGCATGTACACTGCTCTCCACCTCCTAAATAATGCAGAGAAGTTTTCCTTCCCCATCTAGCCCATACAATGCTTTTAGTTCTATATCACATGTGGACTGTATCGCTTGTGTCACTTAGCCCTGCATGTGACCCGCCTTGTACTTAACTGCTTCTATTTCTATCCACATTTTTTCTTAGTAATCCTATCCTATTCACTACAGCTTAATCAAAAATGTATTCAAACGTATTTTTGTTATAAAATTAGCTTTCGTCCAACCAGTAAGAAAAGGCCGTTACATCTCAGTGGAATCCTCTATGCTCTATACCATCCACTGTGGCTGTTTGCATCATTTATTTACCCTATAGGGGCATGTTAGCATTATCTTTCCTCTGTGGGATCCACGACCTCTGCCCCTCTGGACTGCAGGAGATAACCTAATGAAGATTTTCTAGCTGATTGCAATCTCCCTGATAAATTAAGTAGCTTATTGGGGCCTAAATGTGACTAGTAACGCCATTAAGCTAATCTATTAAACAGGTCAAAGTGAACAGAGGAGAGAGTTTCATTTATTCATTACAGCTACTTCAGGCACAAAGGGTCAATAAAGAGATGGGGTATTTGGGTTTGGTGGTTTCAATTTACCGCTGTCACATATACCCCTGGGTAATAGCTTCCAATTCAAAATTCAATAGTTCTGACATTTTTGAACTTTTATTCATAAAAATGTGAAAACACGTATTACCTGTCAGTCAAAATGTAATTTGTCAATCAATGTGAGATGTGGACTATGCAAGTTTTCTGGTGGAGGGTCCCTCACCTGCTTGTCTCCATAGAAATGTTATTGCCCTGCCTAGAATGTTCCACAGTATGGCTTTAAACCTTTCTATTAAAACCATTAAAATCATTAACTTTCTTTTATTCAGTTTTACTTTCTCGCTAGGTGTACAGTATCTTGAAATCGAGGCTGCAGTTATAGCGGCGAATTTGGCGTTACGAGCTCCATATTTGGAATTCCGACCGTGAGTATCATAGCAACCAAAGAGACAATCCCATCGCTAGTTTAGCAGGGAGTAGGAGCTTAGCAACACTGTCAATCAAGCCTATTGCTAACGCTAGTGGGAGCTGTTATTAATGTTCGTATCTTGATTTATGGACATAATAGCAAAATAAAAACACATGGATCATGTAGAGCGGGTTAATATGAACATTTTAAGCCCAAAATGACGAGGTTCACTGCAGCAGTTACAGAGAGAGGGGTCGCAGTTTTTCAATGTAAAGTGAATTGGAGCCGATGGAGCCGAAACGAGCCTATGATCACTTCCTATTTGAAATGCGGCAGCTTGCACGTTCGTAATGTCCATTTATATATACAGTCTATGATTCTCTTTGAGCCGGCTTACCGCTCTGCAGATCTGGCCTGTAACTTAAGTTTAATGCCATTCGGTGTAAGCAATAACAGCGTGGGGATTGAATAAAAGTATATATATATTCCAAGGCCTTCTCTCCGAATGGTAATTGGCAAAATGAAATAATAATAAAAGAAAATCTACAACTGGATTCACAACCCAACACACTGCTTCTGTTTGTATTTCTTTATAATTGAAAAGAAATATGTGAAATAGTACTGCAACAGTGATCCCTCCACTCAGCAACTGGCATTTTAACTTTGCTGTCATAAAAATAAAAACTGCCTGTCCAGAAATGTCGTCACTGTACCCAATCAGCAAAAGCTCCCTTATATTAAACCTTGTATTCACCTCTGTGTGCTATGGATTTCATCAGCCTTTTGGGCCTTATTACCAGCGTTCCTCTCTAGCTGCCCTGTTCGCTCCATACTGACTTAACATGCAGCCCCATTGCTAACATCCTCTTCTATCTCTTTAATACCTGCACACATACATGCCACTTAACAGGGGAAATCAGTCACGAGCCCAAAGCCCTGAGAAAAAAGACAAGATTACTGCTTAAACCATTAGCGGTAACTTGGTGCGAGCTGTGACTTGAGGGCTGGATTTGGCTGGCCATCCCGGGACGACTGTGTATGTATGTGTATGTCTATGGGGTTTCAATAGAGCTTAGGGCAGGTGGAGTTGGAAGACGACCACTGCTTTTGTGATTGGCTGAGCACAGGGAGTCTTACCCCCCCTTTAGGGTAAAAGGCACACAGGAGACGCCGCCTAAGGCCCCAAGCGCGATTCAGACCAGGATGGAGCCAATTAACTACCTCTCACCTGCTGTTACACACTGATATGACACACCGGAGCCCGAACCAGGGGCGATTTGCAGACTGGTAGATAAAACTGACTGACTGAAGCAGGGCCATGTCTGTCTTAGTGGATTCCTTATGCTATATACTGAACCAATCCCCAAAATGTTCAGTTGCTAATTGTATGACCCACATCCATCTGAAATATGTAGGAATTTTATTATTGTACCAATTTTTTTGCTATGTAAATACCTGAAAAGTACAGTTCCTATTTGATTTATTAATTATATTTACGTACAGGGTGGCCCAAAACTCACTGACATTTGAAAAAAATTCATAAGTCTTGTTTCTAAATGTTTTTAATTTATTTTTTTCAGAGCGTTTAGAACTACTCTTCCAACATTAATATGAGCAAATATAGCACAGAGGAACGAACCCTCATTGTACAGTGGTACTTTATTTTCACATGGGTCAAATTCAGAAACCCAGTGGTGTTACCGTCAACATTTTAATACCAGAGATGCCCCAAGCGTAAAAAGTGCCATTAAAGGAATAATAAGTGGTTTTCAAATACAGGGGGCAGTATGTGATCTCCACAGACCTGACTAGTCCCGATTTCTTCCTGTGGGGCTGTCTTAAAGAAAAGGTGTTTGTGAATAAACCTCAGACAATAAATGATTTAAAACATAATATCGAGGATCAAATAAGAGCCATAAGCCCAGAAATGCTTTCAAATGTTATACAAAGTGTGTTGGATCGGGCTATTCAGAGCGAAACTGAAAATATTGGACACTTAAAAAACATTATTTTAAAAAAATAGGTAATTTTTACTTCCCCTAGTTTAAGTAGTGATAAGTTCAAGTGTAAGTGAACAATTATAACCGTATATATTGCAAAAATCTCGAAGGTTCAGTTTAACTACTGCTAAAATTTGGTGAGTATAACTTAAGAATTACAGGAGCTATTGAAGATTTAAAAGTGTCAGTGACTTTTGGGCCACCCTGTATGTGCTGCACACATTTGCATATTTAAACCTAAATGTTCCACTGTATGACTTCAACTATTGCATTTCAAATATAGGTGTTATTATTGCTTAAAAATACCATAAAACAAAAAACAAAAAACATGCATTCTTTATTTGAGCGGGTCGCCTCTACACAGATCTGACCTGTACTTGGCAAGTTAGCGTCTCCTCCTTGCATCCTTAGATTAAAACGCCAATTTAAATGCCATTCTGGGGAACGTTCCAAAGCAGGCAAAGCAATAAGGTACAAGAAGATTAATTTTTGTCAGATTTAATCCCACATAATCCAGTTTAATCCATATAAAATATACTGAAGTGAAAATGTATCTTTTGGGGGTGCCAGGGTGGCTGCTAGTGAAAGAGTAGAAATAGGACTATATAGCGGTGGAGCTGTCAGGTTCCTCATAAGGGTAAATAAAGATGAAAAAGATCCATGCCTTTGCTCTGTTGGTTCAGGTACAGGTTCATTTTTATGCAGCGCGTCTCAGGTTAGCTCAGGGCTCTGTCTGTCTGCTGCTGCTGCTTTGGAGGAGCCCATTCACCCTTTGAATGTGGGGCCTAATTGGACTGGCTTCTCCCGTCACCTATCACCTTATGCAAAAAATAGGTATAATTCTTTCTCTCTGTGCAACTTTTAAAGCAACCGGAATTGTCAATACTTATATAGAATAGTAATTAGTGTATTTTCTTTCTGCAACAACAGTTACTATCCAAAATCTGGGTAAATATCGAGATATAGAGAAACAGGAAGGCATTTACTCTAACAAATGTCCATATATTTCTGACTATTTACTTTGACAGCTGCCAAAAGTAACTTTCTTACATTGTTAAATCTTAAAAATAAAAATAAATAGGTTTTGTTGTTTCCCGTCTGTCAATTTTTGTATTCTTTACACAATCGGTGACTCCGCTTAATTTCTGTCTATAAATCTGTCTTAATTCTGCGTAAATAGGCTTAAAGGACTAAAGAACAGCTTGACAAATGTGCACACAGAAATAAGATGTTTTTGTGTGAGTATTTTCTACTACAAAATGCAGTTACGAGTTTAAATTATCCAACCATAATATACTACGTACCACCTTATAATAACGACACCTTGATTAGCCTTAATAAAGCATGAAGAAAGACCCAATTCATAATGAACAAACAGTTTAGTAAGAACGATTCAGGCTTAGAAACGTCTTAATTAAGGGGTTGGGAGATAGGGTACTCATTAAACTGATACTAAGCCTGAATCATTCTTAAAGCCGACCTATTGTGCTTGTATCTGCTGTATATTTAGAATCTACGACACCTGTGGATCATTATAATCTGCATATTTTAAATTGCAATACTGTATTTATTTAAAACAACTTAATAAACTGTCCAATGGGAGCTGACGTTGCCATAAATGTGCCCCTCCTATGGATAGCTGCAGATTATGCTAGTGAGTATGTTTTTTTTTTCCATTTGTGCCAAAATGACTCACCAACGCTGCCGACTCCAACACGTATCACAGATTAAGAAAATAAAATACAAGGACGTGAGTACAGAGCAGTGGGAAATATGGTGTCTTGAAAATAAACTATTAAACATGCACAAATCACTCCAAAAAAACTTGAAAGCTATGAAAAGTCTATTTTGTGTAATAGGTCTGCTTTAATAAGAATAATTCAGGCTTAGAAACTGCTTAATTAAGGGATTGGGGGATAATGTATTGATTAAGCTGTTACTAAGCCTGAATCATTCTTAATAAACAATTTCTTCATTATTAAAAGTCTTTGTTCATGCTTTATTAAGGTTTACTAAAGTGTGATTATAAAGTATTACCGCATACTATTACTGTATATCAAAAAGTTATTCAGATACTTCTTTACACACTGTAGCATATAGCTTAAGAGCATAAGATAATGTTTTGTTTTTCCTTCCATCAGCGTTTGCGGAGCTGCAGACAGACATAAACGAGCTGACCAGTGACCTGGATCGGGCGGGTATCCCGTATCTGGACTACAGGACGTACGCCATGAGGGTCCTGTTCCCTGGCATCGAAGACCACCCCGTCCTCAGGGAGCTCGAGGTAAAGGCACTCGCAGTAGCTCACTTTAGAATGGGCTCCGTATGTTCTAGTGTCAGGTGATGTTTGATTATGTCTCGAATGGAAATCAAGAGACAATATCACTCAATAGGGGCGACAGTGGCTCAGCTGGTAGAGTGTTTGGCCACTGACCCGAAGGTTGGCAGTTCAAATCCCACTCTCGACATAAACATCATTGGTTGAGAGGTCAGATCCCTCTCAGATCCTCATGTAGAGATCCTCACTCTCTATACTGTCATCGTCTTATTCACTGGTTTGCTTTTATCGACTTTTCTGACCCCTCCTCCATTTGTTCTTCTTTGGCTAATGCATTCTCATGGGCATTTTTGCTTTCTTGTAAAAAATGATTGGTTTTAGCCCATAATAATTGTTATATTTCCCCACCTTTTAAGACCTTGTATAATATTTTTACATCACGAGTCTAAGTTTGATGTAACTACTGAAATGACCCTCTAACAGAAAACACTCTGTTCCACCTTGTGATGTCATATGTTAATACAAGAAGTGCTCTACAGTGTTTTATGTATTTCTTTATTTATTTGATTGGGACAATGCCTATTAATGAACGAACATGATTCAACCTGAACGTAAACACGCCAGATTATAGTCTAAGGCTAATTTCCATCCTCTGTCCCAAGGGCTGGGGTCACAAGACGGTCAACATAAAAATTGTAAACTACACACATTGCACAGTTCCCATTATTGCACCATCCAAAATATTGCACAATCCACTCACTGCACATCCCACTCATTGCACATTCCACTCATTGCACATTTCACTCATTGCACATTCCACTCATTGCACATCTCACTCATTGCACATTCTACACATTGCACAGTCCCCATTGTTTCAGTCAGTTTGGCCCATTCAAGACAATTACATTCTATTCCCACCATCTTCATATTTGTCCATATGTGCAAATATGTCTCCATAGAAAACTTAAAATGTAAACTCCATACACCTTCACTAGAATCATCCGGATGATTTCAGCCGTGAAATTGTCATTCTCTACTGAACTAAAGGTAGCTGTTAACTTGAAAACTACAAATTTCATGACATCACAAGGTGGAACAGAGCATTTTGACCATTGGAGATTTAGACAGACTAATAACAAAGTGCTATTCAAACATTTGTGAATGAAACAAAACACAACTCGAGATATGTTTTTGAGGAGGTAACAACATTATAACATGGCACAAGGCACAACAGTCAGTTTTGCGTAATATAGGACCTTTAAGATGAAATGAAGGCCATAAGTGTAATGTTACTGTAAGAGTTTAATTCTGTAATAGTCTCAGAAGAAATGCTAAAAACCTGTTGGACCAAATGTATTCTGTGAAGTCTCGTGTATTAGTGTCACAGATGCAGTAAGTGTCCATATGTTAGATACCCAGAGGGCAGAGGACACCAGTGTGCTGTTATACACTACTTTAGAAACATGTTGAGTTGAAATTCCTGCTCCTGGTGGAAAACAAGGTCCCCGCGCTGGCTATTTCACCCCCGGCCGGCTGCACGATGAGAGGGTAATGAAGTGAGTAATGCCCCCTCCTCTGTCAGAGCTGGAGGTTCGGGAGCAGGAGGGAACTGGACTGGTTTACAACACATCTCAGTCCTCGTCACAGCAGCTGTATCAGAAAATGAGTTAACTTAACAGCACAGAGGCGCAAACAGTATATACTTTTATACTTCTTTAGTTCTAAAAATACATTTGACTGCTTAAAATACATAGTGTGCACAAATAAAATAGTGGGCAAAGAATGATGTAATTGCCCAAAAATATCTACAAAAGTACAAGCTGGTTGAATTTTGAGCATAGGCTGTATAAAGAAGTGGAATAAGAGAGTGTGGCGTCACCCATAGCGTTCGGCTCCTGTCAAATGAAACTCATCAAGGGGCAAATTTGGAGCCGAGTTGCATATTTGAAATTCCGAACCGCAAGTATCATAGCAACCAAACAGCCAATCCGAAGCAAGGCTGATGGAGGTAACACTCGTTCCTGCCCGCACCACCGGTTTAGCATGGAACGAGCACTTAGTAACACTGTCAATCAAACCTGTTGCTGACCTGGGGGAAAGAAAGCGACTGACGGACACAATAGCTAAATAAAAATACCAGGATTATGCTAGTGGGTTAATATGGATATTTTAAGACTAAAATGACGAGGCTGACAGCAGGAGTTACAGAGAGAGTGGCGACAGCTTTTCAATAGAAAGTAAATTGGAGTCGGTGGAGCCGGAAACACGTCCATGCTCACTTCCTATTTAGAATGAGGTGACTAGCAGGTTAGATATGTCCATTTATATATACAGTCTATGACCTTGGGATAAGAAAATCTACAAAAACTATCACATAAACCGTATCTGCGTCACTATTAGCAGAGTGTGGTCGCTCTATTCATCAAATCATGTGGAACTACTACCACAAAATTCATTGTTGCCTCCCCTTTTCCTAGCTGAGCTGGGTCGTAGCTTCATCTGTCATGTGCCACTTTGTCCAGGGTGTGGTAGCACCTAACAAAAATGGTGTTATAACCGGGGCGGATACAAATTAAACAGCTAGTTAACACAAAAATAAGCTAAATAACCAAACAAAATTGCTGCAGCTGAGGACACCGCTGGTCGTGGTGTGGTGCACGCTCTGGGTTTTAGTTAGTTCCTTCAGTTGATTGATGAGCCACTCCATGTGCGGCTCAACCAGTGGGTGGATCTAGGTGAATCTGGTTAAACAGAGGCAAGGCCAAATACGACTGGGCTGTAACATTCATATTTGAACCCTAAAGGGGCTGCAAGACTTTTACACTTAAGCACTGGTCAGTCGTCAATTTAATGTGAAATCAAAGGATATATTACAAATTTCAGATAGATAATAGTACACTTCATTGAAAGTCAAAAGTACATTCATACACTTGTATGTCCTTGTGTATAACAGAAAATACATTTCTGAGCTGAGAGTTTATTCATTTACCTTCAGGCAAATGCAAGTTTCTGTACGTAATTCTTCTAGTGTCTTTATACCATGCAGTGTGACAGTTTTTTTTAGGAAAGACAAGTTTGTTAAGCTATTCTGTTGGAAGGCAAGTTATTGGGGGAGAACCATGTAGAAACAACTAACGGTGACTATTCCAAAGGATTTTTGTCTGTCACGGTTCATTATTAGAGTGAAAGGAGAGACTTGGATTAACTGAAATACTGTGTTTTTCGCTCCTGGTTCAAAATTGGGCAGGTCTTAAATTGGTCTTAGACTCTAATGAAAGCATATATCTGCAAAAGTGCTCCCACTGCAACTGTTAATGTTGCAAAGGGGTCTGTAAAATTGGATTTATGCATTGGTCCATTTCTATTAACTACTATTCAGTTTTTTAAAATATCAAATTTAAGTGGAGGTTGAAAATTAGCAAAGCACAATATCCTTCATTACCCTTTTGAGGTTGTCTAGACTAGCTGTGCAAAATGTCATCCTCAATGTGTTTAATTCTTAAAGAAAGAAAAGATATTTTGGCTCAGGGCTGCAATAAAAAGTATTCAAAGTAATTAATCCACCAAATCAATTAGCTAAATGCCAGAATGTGCCCTCTCCAACAAAACTTTTCTATTATAACGAACTTTGGGGTCAGTGACTGGACAGTTTTTAGAATAACTTTTGTGTAGCTGTAGTTTGTATTGTCTTTCCTTGAGATCGACAGTTGTGTAGAAACCCAAAAAGCTGCTAACTCATGGTCTTTTGCCAACACAAGTCAATAATTGATTAAGATGCTCTCAGTTACTCACCATAAATGTAGCCTGTGTCTGACCGGAGTGAAACACGAGAGAAGTGTTTGGGAAAATCTTTATTTGGTGATGCCCAAGGTCAGGCTGAAATCTGACCAAATGGATGCACTTCGAAACAAACTTTATTCAGACTAAACAAGCAGAAAATGATGGCAACTGACAGGTAGAAATTTCTGACAGATATTTCAATGGATTGTTTTTCCTGACCAATGTTTAGTTTTGTTTTCACACCTGACAACGCCGATTGCTCACTAACGTTCTTCCTCGGATTTTGATGCTGCCGTGATGTGTCTGGTCAGCTGATTTAAACAGGTTTTGGCGCTGTCTTCCTACCGGAGCAAGCAGGATGACAGCGCCATCTGCAGTCCGCCAAAACCTGTTTAAATCAGCTGAAAGGAGACATCACAGCAACATCACGTGACTTCTCTGAGGAGGAGGAGGACCGCCCGTGAGCTCTCGAAACTCTCAGCTATGAAAACAAACTAAACCTCGGTCTGAAAAAAGAAATCTATTAAAATAAATTAACGGAACACTAGATGAACCTCATTGGACTAAAGCACGTGTTGGGTTGTTCTCGAAAGCAACAGGAAGGAAGGAACTGTGGTGAACCATTTAAACTAGCATCTTCTTATGCAGCAGACAAGCTACCAGTATCTCATTGGCTTTTTTGAATTCCCACTCAATCAATGTCAGTCACTACATTCACATGCACAGAGAACTCCAAGTGCACGAAACAACCACATTCAAAAAGTTGTTGCCATAAAACTTGTCAGACCACTCTTGTCTCAAATAACCAAATAGGGTTGTTATTTGGAGCTGGGAGATGTGAACCACAACACCTCAATCATAGTTTCCAGCTTTGCACAGTGTAAATAGTTCACAAACTACGGTATGCTGGTTTCTTCTAGTGCACATGTGTCAAACCCAAGGCCCGCGGGCTAAATGTGGCCCTTCATATCATTTTACGTGGCCCTCGACAGGGTAAATTAAAAGGTATTATGGTCTTAAAATGACATTTTATCAGAAGATACGCAGTTACACAGCCATATTTTTACATCTAAGCAAATGCATATGCAATATTTGTGACTTGAATAAGTAATAAATACAGAAACAGTTAATTAAGTATAGCAAAAGATGAAGTTTAAATAAATAGTTGTAGGAGTTAAGATATTTCGCTGCTCACCCAGACTGCTTCATCAGTTCTGGTCATATAATAACTAGTGAACACTGCCTTATATCTGTTTGAATGAACAATTTTTAAAAGTAGTTACATTTATTTTACATCTGGCCCTTTGACGGCAGCCATTTTGCTGATGTGGCCCTCGGTGAAAATGTGTTTGACGCCCCTGTTCAAGTGGGTTGTTTCTAGTTTGAGTTATTGCTTGTACTTATACTTACTAGTACTTACCGATACTTATTACAGGGCGATACTAGCTCCGTTGGTAGAGTGTTTATCCACTGATCTGAAGGTTGGCGGTTCAAATTCCGCTCTCGACATAGGCATCATTGGTTGTGCGGTCAAATCCACTGACCCACAGTTTGGCAATGTCATTCCAGCTTCCACAGATAAATGCTGTTGTTGTGTTTTTGGGCAAGACATTTAACGCACCTTGCCCTTTAGTATCTACATATACTGGTGTATGAATGTGTGCGCGAATGGGTGAGTGGTTCCTCGATGTAAAGTGCTTTGAGTGCCTCGAAAGTGGGAAAGCGGTGTGTAAAAATGTGACCACCATTTAACTGCTAATCATGGTTTAGTTCTAAATTAGCTCTGGTTTAACAGTGTTATTATAGACGTAGTGCTACTTGGAAAGAATCTTCTTAGTTGTTACTTGGTGGCATCTCCAGCTGTTGTTTTAAAGTGGGACTAAACTTTACTCAACTTTCTCTTGCTATTAAACTGTATACATGGCATTTTACTAAGGTTTTTCTTTTTCTTTTTGGCAATTTTGGCAACTAGTTAAATCTGCAGCTTTGTGTTCAAAAGTGTGTAGCCATTTCGATTTCAAGTGCTATGTGACATCTCATAGAACTGCCCTGATTACAGCCAGGTGTTTTTGATTACACCTGACTGCAGGGGCGGAGTTTAAAGGGTGAATATCTATTAGACCAATCACGCTGTTCCTTTTATGTCCAGACCCTGCAGCTCCTCCCTCACCTTTCCCTCCAGTTTACCAGGTCTATTTGAAATAAGGTTATGGGCAGAATTTAGGTGTTTAGTCTCACTATAATAGATTTTAAAATATAGTGTTACGTTGCATGTAGGTGAACATATAGAGATGGTCACATTTATCGATTTTGAATGATGTTTTTCCTCATTCTCAGGTGTCAGGAAACGGCCAGCTTCACGTGGAGAAGGCCCTGAAGGTTTTCGGTCAGCTCATCAACAACAAAGTGTTCCTGTTGACTTTTATCCGAACTTTGGAGATGCAGCGTTCCTTCTCGATGCGGGACAGAGGCAACGTGGCTTCCCTCATCATGACCGCTCTGCAGGGCCGACTGGAGTACGCCACCGATGTCCTCAAACACCTGCTGTCCGACCTTATCGACCGCAACCTGGAGAGCAAGAACCACCCCAAGCTGCTCCTGCGCAGGTAAGAAGGCAAACTGGCTATAGCGTATTTGAAATAGGCCTAGAAGAAAATAACTCATGCAAATTAGTGAGGAGCGATGAATAGTTTATAGCATACATTCACGGTACATAACAAAAAGTTTCAAATTAAGGTGGAATTTGTCATATTGTAGATTTGTTGCCCTGTTTTTTGGTTAATAGCTCTGTAATTACCAGGTCTATCCAAATTACTCATTAGCGGCTTGAATGACTATGCTAAGTAGGACCCAGGCACAGTGCACACTTAGGGTAGCACAACAGACCTAGCCTGCAAACAGAAGCTGTAAACTTTAAGTGTGTTGAGTTTCAGTGTAGGTAGCTCATCTCTTCGGGTAGATATAAGGCAGAGTCCACCAGTAATCTCCCCAGAACTGAACAGAAGCGGCTTGGATGAACAGCGAAACGTCCTCACTCCTACAACAGTTTGTCCAGTTGACACATTTTATTTTTCTTTTGCTAATGTCTGTCCAAGTCTTTCAAATACATCTTCGCTGTCAGCATACATAAACGAACAAGTGAAGGTTTTTGGGTTTTTTTTCTCAGTAACGTATTGAATGAACAGACTTTGCTGCTAATGTGCCTGCAGGTAGAGATTTGTTATGGAAATTACTTCAATGGCGAGACACAGGTGGGAGTGATGTTGAGAACATCAGAATCTGAGGATGTTATTGGTTCTGCTGCTGCTGTGATGATAGGGTAAAGCATGATGATGAGGGGAGAGGGGATGTTTATGAATGCCTTCCTCAAATTTGTTTTCTTATCTGCACTCTGAGCAAAGATCTCTCTCTGATTTGTCTCTGAAAACCCCCATAGGCAGAGCTGAGTTTGCTGACCAGACGGCTCATTTCCTTATTTTCCTACCATGATACTTCCGTGTAGACAAGTTCTAAATACTGAAACAATTAGAGGTCCTATATTACACACTTGAGAGCTTTACGCCGTGTTATAATGTTGTTACCTCCTCAAAAACATCCCTGGAGTTGTGTTTTGTTTCATTCACGCATGTTTGAGTAACCCTTTATTATCAGTCTGTCTACTTCTCAAACCTCAAAATGCTCTGTTCCACCTTGTGATGTCATGAAGCAGTAGTTCTCAAGTCAACAGCTCCTTTTACATTTGTTTAGTAGAGATTGGCAATTCAAGGGCTGAAATTTTCCAAATGAAGGTGTATGGAGTTTAAAAACACCTGTACTACCACATGACATCATGAGGTGATGTTTGAGAGAAGAACTCAGCCTGAATACGCATGGTTTGTGTGTTAAACATGCATGAAGGAAACAAAACGCAACTTCAGATATGTTTGTGATGGGGAAACAGCATTACATTATGACATAGAAGGAAATAGCGTAATATGGGCCCTTTAAGTTAACAAAAAAATTGGAAATCTTGCAATGCATTTAATTTGTGCCTATCACCAAAACAAAACTTTTGCCTTGAAAGTGGAAGTCTTCTGCTGCAGAAACGGTATCTTCTTGTACACAGCTCGGTATATACTTTACAACATATATACTTTAAAATAAGACTTACACTGACAGTTTTCTGCACTAAACACCGCACTCCTCACATATAGACAACATGAGACTCTGAATAATTCTAGCCTTTACCGCGTCTCCTCCTCTCGCTCTTGCAGCCAGTGTCAGTCCCACTTATTCTCCAGACCCGAGCGTCCCATAAAACATTCAGGCAGCCTCTTCCTCTCCTGGCTCCTGGACTTTGTTTTCTGCTCGAGTGCAGTCAGAACGTTAAAAGTTTCAAGCATCCTCGTACTTAGCTGCTTTGTCAACTTTAGAGACATAACACCAAAATGTTTCTTTAAAGGTGCATTATGTAACTTTCCTAGTGGGGGTCTGTAAGAAGATAGATGTTAGTTTGTCTGGAATGTTCCACAGTACAGCTTTAAACCAAGTACTGATTAAATTACGGGTGTTCTAATAGCTCAAAAATACATTGAAACAATGTCTTTCTGATCTGACATGTAACTTTGCATAGTGGCATAGACATAGCTTGTTTCCATGGAGACAGATGACCTGAAAATTTTCCACACTACACCTTTAAACAGTCTATCTAGCATTTATTCAATTGCATGTGTCTTTATTGCTCAAAAATAGTGTGAAAAACATGCATTCTTGCTGTTCTGACCTGTAACTTTCATCTCCATGGCGATCATCTGCAAGGAGCTATTATTGCGTTGCCTGGAATGTTCCATAGTACAGCTTTAAACCTGTCTAATCTATCATTGCAGATGCTTTTATTGCTCAAAAACACCTCCAAAAACATACATTCTTGCTTAGGCTGGGCTCACCTCTCCACAGAACTGACCTGTAACTTTGTCTGCTGGCGTCACCTACTTGGAGATAGACAGGCTAAGCTTAAAATGTGTTGTATAAATAAAGTAGTTTTTTATTGACATACTGTGGAACACTCCAAAGCAAAAACATCTCCATGGAGACAACCACGTAGCAGATCCTCCACTGCTAAAGTTACATAGTGCACCTTTAAATAGAAGATGAGAAGTGGGTCCTTGAGTGAAGGTTAAAGTTCCGCACATTTATTTAAAGCCACAGCAGTACCCTTTGTTCCCTCCAGGTTTTCATTATCCTGCTTTATTAAAAACTCCATGGGACCTAATCCTCAGTCCTGCAGTGGATCCTCGCAGAGATAAACGCCCCATAGTTTTATAATTGAAATAAATTTATAAAGAAAGTGGGAGATGATCCATGTGACAGCTCCGTTTGCTCTTGTGTAGTGTCAGAACAGCAGTTAAACCAGCCGTCTTTTGAATGTGTTTCTCAGTGAGCGGTTTTAAGGCCTTTGCAGCTGTAGTAAAAGCAGCAGCTCGTCTTTGTACTGAATAAATAGCTCAGAGCACAGCCTCATGTCCATGTGAAAGAGACTAAATCAGCTCGACCACTGAGTCAAGGAAGTGCCATCTTTTTGTTATTTATATTACCGTGGCGTCAAGTCCCCGAACAACTTCAGGCCACCAGATTCTAAGTAATATATATATATATGTTGTTTTACTTCCATTTATATTAGGGCTATGTGTAAAAATATTAAACAATGATGAGTGAAGACCCCCGGCCAGGTTCTCATATGCCCCCAACCACTGTCCTTATACCACAGTTTGTGAAACCCTATAACACTGTGATTTTGATTGTGTATTTTGTTTTAACTGTTTTATATGTATGTGTGTGCTTGGACTGTTTGAAACTGTAACTAACATGCATCTAAACTGCTGCCTGTCTTGGCCAGGACGCTCTTGTAAAAGAGATTTTTAATCTCAATGAGACATTTTTTTCTGGTTAAATAAAGGTTAAATAAAATAAAATAAATAACACAATGTACTACTTGAACAGTAAAGCGGTACTTTTAAATCGTCTCTCATTGTGTTCTAGTCAAATGAAGCTCACTGAGGCATATTTGGAGTTCTGACTGCAAGTATCATAGCAACCAAAGAGCCAATCCGGAGCGAGGCTGCAGAGGGTAACGCCCCTTCCCACCCACACCAATGGTTTAGCAGGCAATGCTGTCAATCAAACCTGTTGCTAACTTCACTGGGAAAGACTTTGAGGAATGAAGGCGCCTGATTTGTCTGTTTGATGTTCACATTTTGATTTAGGGACACAACAGCAAAATAAAAATGCCAGAATAATGTAAGAGCGGGTTAATACGAACATTTTAAGAACAAAATGACGAGCCTGACGGCAGCCGTTACGGAGAGAGTGGTGACAGTTTTTCAATAGAAAGTAAATCTGAGCCTATCTATGCAATATATTGAAAAATGTATAATATCACAATATTTTTCTTTTTCGGGGGATTTGCAAAATGACTGTCAGCTTTGTCTAACGGTTTAATGCTGCAGAATAAAATCATTTCAAGGATGATATTCTTGCACCGTAGTGTTTAATTTTACAGTCAATTCACTTTTTGTGTGATACGTCAATCTCAACCAATCTCTAGAGATGTTTTAGTACATTTCTGGTGGACTGCCAAAATATCATCTCGAATATGGTTCATTAAAAATAAAACACGTCAGTACCTTGAGGTAGGGTTTACTTGATATTGAACGCTAGACATGAAACGCTTGTGCCTATAGTGTGCTTTACAAACGAGTGGAAACGAAGTAGAGATAGACAGATGTGCCAGTTGGTCGATATATTTGCACCTTAAATCTCCAGCACAGGCTGATATTTCGTTTCCAGTCGACCAGCTGCCTAAAGAGTATACCCAAAGCTTTATCTGAACACTTCAGTACAAACGATAACTGCAGAAAACGTATTTACATTACATAAGTTGGGGAAAATAATCAAAATTGGACCCACATATCGGGCAACAAATATCAGCAGAGCTTAACGGCCATGGGTTGCTTTAGATTCTAAATGATCAATATTGGGATCAGCCATGAAAAACCTGTATTGGTCAATCTCTCAAACAAAGAGTAATACACCTGCTTACTTTGTGCTAATATAGATCTTAATGATAAGGTAGCTAATGTCAAAGGACCACAGAAGGGCATGTTAAGAATCTTAATCAGAAACATTATAAATACTTTAATGTAGCGATGCCTTTCTTCTACACAAAGAGCAAGTCTTTGGAGCCAAGGTATAAAGGGAACAGAACAAACAGAGAAAAAGAAGAGAGGATAACTACAGAGAAAGAGAGGTTTTAATATGCAGAGCGCCGTGGAGTCTTTTAACAATGCCATTACATTTCGACAAATAAACATTTTAATTCATCAAATTTAATGGGATCTGAGCACTTTACTCAAAGGAGTGTCTGAAGTGAAGTGGGCAGCGCATTAGCTATTCTCTGTGTACAGCGTCTGTCTGCGGCTAACGCTAAAACTGCTCCTCGGTAGCTCCCGCATTCCGCTATACACTGCCTAATTACTCATGTATTATTTATGCCTTATTAATGAGGGTTAAAGCTTGATCGAACATCCCATTAGCTGTTTCTTCCATACTGATAAATGGACTTTGCGGCACCTCATTTGTTTATACACACTCATTTATAAGCACACATGCAAATATTTCATTTAGTTTCATTTCTGCGGCAGTCATCAGCAGCACAAATAGTTGGAATTGGCGGAAAAGACGACGCGTTGGAAGCCTTTGGGCTGAATTAGCAGGATGGAAAACAAGCCAGTGTCAATTATTGGTGAAAGTAGTGAACAGTTAATGGGAATGGAGAGGAGGATTGTAGACTGGATGTAATAGCCTTGTGTTGGGATGCCAGAGGCCAGATTGTATGTTATAAATCTATGGAATGGGCTCGAATGGTCCATTGACTATAAAATGGCATTTTCTTGTGCATTACTAGGATCCATATATATGTATTATGTAGCATAATGTTCCCCTATTGCTGTATTTTTCATCTAGCCGTTGACTAGATGTGTTCGGATTATACTGCATCTTAATGGGGTGTTTTAGATACTATATGCAGTGATTTTCTACTCTCATATGGGGATTGTGTGTGTTTGCATGTGTGACATATAGACACATATAGAGAACATGGGAGTCCACCAAAACTGTTTCTTCTGTGGCAAAAGCAGCTCAGTTGGTAGAGCGTTTGTCCATTGATCTGAAGATTGGCAGTTCGAATCCAGCTTTTGACATAAACATCATTGGTTGAGCGGTCAGATCCACAGACCCACTGGTTGGCGGTGCGATTCTAGCTCGTGCTTGGACACACAACCGCACTTAACCCACCTCGCCTCCAGTGTCTGCGTACACTGTGTATGAGTGTGTGTGTGAATGGGTGAGTAGTTCCTTGTGTCTTAAAGGTGGAAAAAATCTGAAAAATGTCATGCAAAGTGATGAAAATTTTGGACGAGCTATGGCAACTGACAATTCAAAATATTCTGGTCATAAGTTTTTAAAATGGTGCATGTAACAAGAAAAGTAACACCCATGCATGAGTAGTATATTGAATTAGGGGCAATTTACATTATTAAAAAAAAGTTTAATGTACCCCACATGCCGTTCCATGTTACAAACTGACTAAAACTACAAATGATGAAATTCAGCCATTCACGGAGCTTGACAAGATGGCGGCATGTAAGGAGCAACACCATTTTGCATCTGCCCCTAATAAAAACCATGGATGCTTACACTTCTGCACCCCATTAATGAAACCGCTTCTTCTAATACAACAATTTTCTCAATGGGGCTTTTCTCGTGTTTGTTTTGTCAGCCTGTTTGCTTTATTACTCCAACTTTTGATTCTTAACGACCGCCCACACAACACATTCAAAGACCAGCCCCTCCATCCTCGTCCCTAACAACGCTCTTTTAATGGGATCGCACTACATTACTCCCATCACCTTGAGACGTTTCCACCTCAAATCATTCTCCCTTCTTTCTCCTCAGCGTTTTTCCTAATGAGATTTCCGCCCATGCACAACCGCGTACAACATTATTAACAGGGCTTCCATTGTGTTTGGCAATACAAGACATTCCACTCGCTGCTAATCTAGGAACCCCATCCCTTCCTAACGAAACAACCCCCGCCCCACCTCAATCAACCAATGAGGGCTTCAGAAAGATGCATGGCCTAGCTTAAATGCTACACAGGCTAATGAAATCTTGATGCCCATTAGTAAAACTCAATTAAGGAAGAAGGAAGCGGAGGATAAGAGTAACAAAGTGTATCCCGCTAACCCACTCCCTCTCTCCGATTTTTTAGAAAGGATATTAAGAACTGCCCTTACAAAAATGAGCTCTGGGGACTTTGGGGACTTTGCTAAGCTTATTAAAATGCCTAATGCCTTTCATTAACTTTCAACTGACTTAAAGTCTCACCGTTTTTTGGTTGAGAAATACCGCAAATAAAAGTATGGATGCACTAAAACATAGACAAACATGCAGACTGAAACCTGTGGCAAGTTCGTCTTTCCTTTGAGCACTTTGGGACTTGTGGACCGTGCTTTACAATGTCTGAGTGAATATACTGATTGCAAATGAAGGACATTTAAATTTCCATATTTGTACCTCTCTACCATGACCCCAAACCAATTAATGTACCCGCTGTCGTGTCGTGCCAGTAGACAGTATATATAAATGGACATAGCTAATTGGCTAGCCCCTGATCAAATCTGGCTCCAATTCACTTTCTATTAAAAAACTATCGCCCCTCTCTCCATAACTGCTGCTGTCAGGCTTGCAATTTTAGTCTTAAAATGTTCATATTATCCCGCTCTGCATGATTCTGGTATGGTTTTATTTAGCTATTTTGTCTGTAAATCAAGATATGAACATTAACAGACAAATCACGCACCATCTTTCCTGAAGTCTGTCTAAACTGAACGCTATGGGTGATGTCACACTCACTTAGTCAAGTTCTTTATAAAGTGTATGGTCTTGTCTCTAAACCCAAAACACACACAAAAGGTAAAATCTTACGTAGCCCTGACCAAGCCTAGCCCAAAATGGAGATGGGTCCACTGCTACTCGCTCCCAGCGGCATTGAAGGATGGAACAATTGCAGAGGAACCATAATGCTTATACCTAAACAATTAAACCTAGAAAACTTACTATTGTTGAGTTTAAATTAACTTCAGCATATGTGAATTTACCTTTTGAATATATCTTTGTGCATTGATACTATCTTCCCTATCTAACAGAGGGACATCACCGCATTTGAGAATCCACAAAATATCCAATGCATGTGTTCATTTGCATGGGAATTACTTTGCGATTTTGAGTTATATCCCTTTTTTTTTCTTCACAAACATTTGAAGTCTGAGTATTCCCTCGCTCTGCTGATTCTCTTGATGTAACAGAGATGGGGAAAACTCACTACACCCCCTGCTGGTCTATCTCACTGCACATATTCTGTCATCCAGCTTTGATTTCACAGAGAGTTACCAATACACTTGTTCAAAACACACCAAAAAACACATGCAAGTCAACAAAAAGTAAAATATGTATGTGATAACTATATACCTGGTTTACAAAATATGCAAGTTGGATTGTTGAAAGTATCAGAAATCAGATATTAATTGATACTAAAACTAGTAACAAAACTAGATACTCATTTGAATAAGTACTGATAGTAAAAAAGTCACATTCACAGGACAGAAATGAACCTTCCCTGAATAGTTTTATAATGATTTTGTGGAGTAGGTTAGTTAATATGCCTGATAAGATCTTAAGATTTTTTGTTCTTTGTTCCATATTTCCACATTTTTCAAGTGTTGCATATGAAAGTCTTCGGTAAGCAATTTTGTCCAATTTCTTCATACCACTGGCTTGGTCCATTTACAACAGAGCCACACGATCTTTCCTCTGTTTTCATTCCAGTTGCATTTTATCGTCCAAAGTTAGTTATTAGTTGACTTCATTGTCCTTGTAGAGAAACTTGTCCTCTGCATTTGGCCCATTAGGTCCAAACTTTACGGTTCAATTTCACTTTCATGCCTTCCCGAAACTACACACTTCCCAGACATCACATGATTGAAATAAAATGATACTTGGACCACTTTTGTCCACTCTGTCCCTGTCTCTGGCTCCGTGCTTCTGTGTAATGAGGGTTCACATCACTCACACGTCTCACAGTCTAAAATAGACTTTTGTCTGCACCTCTGGCTCTACCCATCCCACTGGGACTGCTTCCTCTGCCAGCCCTCCAATAGGACTCTGCACAATTATCTCTATAATAGTCATAATCTCCCTTTAGGTCCATTCTGAGCCTGAATAGGTAGGCTGTAATCACTTGGCACTATTTAGCTATGAATCTGCAGCCTATGCTTGTCTTTAATACTTGACGTCTTTTGATTCTCGCTAAGCCTCTCCATCGAACCCGGCCAAATAATCGTTATAATTCCCTGCAACAAGAAAGGTGATTAGTAGCATGTCGTTGGTTAGGTTGGAAGTGAAAAGAGTGTGTAAAACATAGAAATGTATCGTTCTCGACTCACATGAGAATGGGTTTGTTAAAAATCATATCTGGAGCAGTAGTTTAGTTCAGAAACTGGGGGCAAGCGTGTTAAGTATCTTGCCCAAGGACACAACAGCAGCATTCATGTGTAGGAGCTGGACTCACACCGCTAACCTGTGGGTCAACGGATATCACGTCTTTACCAATGATGTTTATGTCGAGTGCAGGATTTGAACCGCCAACCTTCGGATCAGTGGACAAACACACTAAACTACAGTCGCTACGTTCTACCAACTAAGCTACTACTTTCTGCAGTGAAATGGGGCAAGTGTAAGAGGAGGAAGAGCTGGTCCGTTGCTACCTGGCCGTGTTCATTCATGGTTCAAAATCGATATGCTCCTTTTAAACAAAACTGACTGCAAAAGGAGACGTTGGAGTTTGCATGTTCTCTGCTCTGGTTTCCTACGACTAAAAACACATACAACAGGCTGCCTTCTGGGGCCAGGACTCCCCTGACAAAAATATCCCAAGTCATGGTGGGATTTTTCAAGTTAAAGAATAAATAAAATATAGTTATATATAGGCGTAGAGTAGACTGAAGTGTGCTACTGTATCTGCGCTACTGCATTACACAGGAGATGGTGGGTTTGTTTTTCACAGTACTTCAAGTCATTTCTATTATCTTTATTTTTTTGTGCAATAAGACTTTTGCCATTCAAAGTCATGGTCGTATCAACTCATTAGAAACAGGATTAACTAATTAAGTTAGTCCAATGGTTGTAGGCGCTTCTTTCAGTTTAACTTCCACTGTTCAAAAATAGACAAACTCCTGTGTACATATTGGCATAAATATACAGTATATACCCACATATCTTCAACCAGCACAAGTGTAAGGATCATCTTGCAAGTTGCTTTCTGCATCTTCCTCCATTTTGTGCTGTCCTACACCTCAGGCCCTGGTCCAGAAGATCTCCAGAAGAACTCCTCTTTCATCTATCATTCACATTCATTAAGCATTCCCACCTGGCTTTGTGTTTGTGTCTTCCCCTGCACACCTGAGTTGTGTCCTCTGCTCCTCTGCTCCTCTACCTCCACTCTAATGACCCTGGGCTATAGTCGGATTGTGCAGCGGGATGGTGAAGATGGGAAAAGTATGTCCTCCCGTGTGCTCAGAAGTGGAAGAGGAGGCAGGAGGTCACGTCGATCTTGTGTGTGTTTTCACGGCCAATCGACTCCTTCAGCCACGCTAAATATGACTGACTGTTAGGCAGAGAGGAGAGGGAGCACTGTAAAAACGGACACGGTTTAAATGGTGTGAATTCACAATCTGGATTTTTAATATCTGACCTGCTTGAATATTATGTAACTTTTCCAGCCAGGGGTCCACCACCTGCTTCTCTCCTGCTTTGCTTGAGGTTTTCCCACAGTTTGCCATTAAACTTATCCATCTTGTCTTTTCATGGAAATACTTTGAAAATCATTCGTAGATCGAGCCCAGAACTTTGGTTTGGTTTGGTGGCATCAACTGCTTATGTCCATGGAGGTAGAAAAGTTACATAGTACCCCTTTAAAGAGTCTTGCTATTTACCTTATTCTAAAAGTCATTTGGGTTGGATTATTTCGCACAGAGCTGCCGATCTTGAGAGTAAATCAGTTCTATAGGGACTACAGAGCCGTTTTAAAGCCTCCCAGAGAATCTATACAGTGTTGACTTGTTGCACATGAATATAGAACATTTTACACAAATCAACCTACTTTATGTCAGATTTTAGCTGCAAAACTTTTCCAAATTCTTAGTTGAAATTAATAGGAATCCTGCTTAACCGGAAATGCCAAAGAAGCTGCGACAAAAGTGGGCGGGGCGGAATAAGATCAATAGGACTCACCCTCATCAGATTATGCTAAATGTCAAATTACTAATAACTGGCCACTTTGTTCCAGCTATTTTACACCCAATGTTGTTAAAACCAGTTTGAAATGTATTCAAACATGTTGCATAAGCCAGAGCTGTCCATCAAATATATCCATACATATATAAATATTTCAATCCAAAGCTGTCAAAACTTCAAACCTCAATTTCAAGTCATTTCAACTCGTGTAGGGACTCTTTTTTTTGCAGTGAAATGGGGGAGGTGTAAAAAGGGGGGTGAGATGGTCCGGTGTTACCTGGCTGTGACCGCTCTCATCTCCAACAGCTGAGGACTGTCACTGCAGCTGACGTCCTGCCGTGTTTAACCATTTGTGAACCCACACACTGTATAATGTCCCCCTCATATACTCTCCTATAGGCAGTCGCACACTCGAGCACCTCGTTTATGTGATCACAGATGGCAGACGTGTCCGCTCACCGTGACCACATAGTTTGAGGCGATGCCACCAGGAAAAATCCCTACATATAAAGACGAGCAATTATGAACATGATCAAAAAATAATCGTTTTTTTGTTTTTTGTGTGTTTTTGCAGGACAGAGTCGGTTGCGGAGAAGATGCTCACCAACTGGTTTGCTTTCCTCCTTCACAAGTTCCTCAAGGCAAGTTCCACACACGACACAGCAGATTGGTACACAGTGTGAAGATCTGATTATGAAAATTCTAATTGTTTCCACAAAACATAATGAAAATGATCTGATTAATTTTACAGTCTGTATAATAACTTACCAGCGCCTCCAGTGTTTAAGCCGCTCCAGACCTTAGCACTGGAATCCAATCTAAGCTGATGCTCAAAAACTCAAATAGAGACAATAAACCAGGAGTGGGCAAACTTTCTGACACATGGTCCACAGTGGGTTCTAAAATCTGACAGAGGGGCTGGGCCAGGATATATATATATGTATTTATTACATTAGAGTTTTGGCCTGTAACATGTAGTAAAGCCTGAATATGCAAGACTCAAAAACTCTGTACAAGGTTTACTCAGTTAAATACCTACTTTTAATATACTTTGGTCATGTTCGAGGGGCCGGATTAATAAACCCGAAAACCCGAAAGTAGAATTATCTCCAAAAAAATACTACAAACGTAAAATATGGTTAAAAAACATAAATGGCAATAAATAAATTAGTTCATATCTTGAAAGAGTCATAGAAGGTATTCATTCAAACCTCCCCAATTTGATTCTAATCATAGAACAGTAAAAATAACAAAAAGTTCCCGACTAGTACTAAGAAACCAGTATCAGATCGGCACATCCCTAAGTAACATTTTTAAAGTTGTAATCAAGGACAAAATATTAAATGTTGCACAAACTCAAAGGATGGACTGCAAAATAGGATGCACTTAATCGTATAT
This sequence comes from Periophthalmus modestus, assembly GCA_019594935.1. Lineage (NCBI taxonomy): Eukaryota > Metazoa > Chordata > Actinopteri > Gobiiformes > Gobiidae > Periophthalmus > Periophthalmus modestus. Next base: position 28,310,887 of record JAIEZT010000084.1, read on the forward strand.
GAGTGAGCACTACAACGAACACAAAAGGTCACATTCATTACAGGTCCTATATTACACAAAATTGACTCTTGTGAGCTTTAAGGCATGTTATAACGCTGTCACCTCATCAAAAACAGACCTGGAGTTGCGTTTATTATTAGTCTGTAATATCTCCAAAGCTCAAAATGCTCTGTTCCACCTTGTGATGTCATGATTAAGCCTAAATATGCAGGGTTTGTGTGTTAAACATTGTGAATGAAACAAAGCACAACTCCAGAGATGTTTATGATGAGCAAACAACATTATAAAATAGATCAGAAAATAGCGTAATATGGGCTGTTTAAAATTAAAATAAAATCAAACTGTCAGCATAGAGCTTTTGTCACTGGTAGACTTGCTTACAACAGGAAGAGTAACCAAAACATTCACCAAAGTTAGAGTCGTAGAAGTTAAAGCATGTCGTTTAAAAGTAAATGTACTTCTGTAAATGTACTGAGCTCTGAAGACACGCTGTTGTGCTGAGGAAATGAGTTTGTGTGTGTGTGTCTCAGGACTGTGCTGGGGAGCCTCTCTTCATGCTGTACTGCGCCATCAAGCAGCAGATGGAGAAGGGGCCGATCGACGCCATCACCGGAGAAGCCCGCTACTCCCTGAGCGAAGACAAGCTCATCCGCCAGCAAATCGAATACAAGACACTGGTACGGACACTACAAAACACACAAGAAAACACACAAGATAAACTGAGATCCTAATACAGCACAGATACATAAGGCAGAATATCAAAATAAACTTTACTAGTGACTATTAAAGGCGCTGTACCTGATTTTTACTGTTTTAAACATGAGAAAAACAGACCTTAGCTGTGTCCGAATGTCCACCCTAGCCCCTCATTTACTTCACAGCTTTAGTGGACTACTGTATCTAGAGCCCTTACTCACAGAGCGATTCGCTAAACTCTAATAGAACTTGATTTCGGTGATAAATGATGATCAGATTCAACTGGCACACAAGTATTTATGGACTAATAGTAACAATACAAGTTTTTGTCAAACCGGGTATCACATAAACTGATTGGATTATTCACATTTTTATCTGAAATGTGGAAATTATCGCCCGTTTAGCAGCTTGAGCTAAGGTAAGCAACTAATACTCGCAATTTTACACCAAAACGCTTTATTTAAGACTGATTTATTCATAATCAGCCATCAAGAGTGCGATAAACCGGCACTGCTATCTGCTTTCATTCAGTCGTGTACAGTCAAAGACCTGTCGCCGCGCTGTAGCTTTTCCAACTCTTGCAGTGCATTGTGGTCTGCGTTGACTGGTCTAGTGGCCACTGGGGCGCACTTCTTTTCAAGGTGCGCTTTGGGAAATTTTTAGTGCACTACTTTTTCACCAACTGGAAATTCAGACACCAGTAAAAAAAAATGCCATGACCCCTAAATAGTGCCTTAACTAAGGAATAATGGACATTCAGACACAGCATTAGTTCATTTTAAACGATTTGCAGTGATTCAAATGTATTCATCACTTCCCTAATGTATTCATCGCATCCTAATTATTCACCATGATGAGTTTATAAGCGCTTTTCACAACTTTCAAAGGCCAGAGCGGAGTTTTGCCATCACGACAACTAGCATGCTTACAGCGCACTTTGTGATTATCTGAAAATAACACACTTTATTGTTATAGCTGTAGAATTCTGTTGGCTACAATGACATTTGTAATCATATTGCTGAGTTTTAAGCAGTTAAAACTCAATTTTAATATTAAAGAATAGGCTCGATGCTTGATGCTGATTTTGGTACCCAATTGATCATTTTAAAAAGTCTGTTTTAGACTATAATATTGTAACTTTCAACAGAAAATAATAGTATTTGTTTATTATACCATTGCATTAGCTCTGATAAAACTCAAGATGAAACTGTTCAGGAAACGTCAACTTTTATCTTAATGAGTATCTAGTTTTACACCAGTTTTAGTATCGGTAAGTATCTGATTTTTGATACTTTTGACAACTGTAGTCCAATTTCCATTTGGCACAGAGACCCCAATTCCTGCTACGAAAGGTCTGTAATGAAAGTAATGACTACTTACAACTTATTATGAAGTCTTTGCACAGTTCTCGTAGTTCACTGTTATTTTTTGTGAACTACTCCCAAAAACCTCAAAGCCGCGTGTGGTGTCATTTAGTGGAATACAATTAAGTAAATGATCCTGCGGTCTCCATTGTTGGTCCAACTTCAGGCAGGAGGCAGCACAGAGGAGCCATAGCCCTACTCCAGTCTGTATTGAAACCCTGAGATATGACGACGCTCTGATTACGCTGCCTGCGTCTTTGGCTCATTACGCGCTAATGCCCCGACAGAGCTGGAAATTGGTGTCCCGCCGAAGGTGTGAAATTAGATTTGGGGAGAGCCAGAGAGCGGAAATGGTTTCAGCGAGCTCCTGCCATGCTCCTGGGAGACGCTAATGAGAGCAGACTAAAACTGGACCCAAGTTTTGGTTCTAACAGAGAGAGATTAGTGATCTTTTGTAGCTTTCTGATAAGAAGATGACATCAAATTACCACACCACATTTCATTTGAGGCATGGATCCCTGGAATTAAGTACAGTAGGCAGTGAATAGCTGAGTTGTACACACATTATTCTGATGGCTGTTATCCAGAAATAGCTCAGGCTCGCACATCCGATTTATAATAATATTCAACTCACCTAATAATGATGCATTGGATTTGTATAGTGCCTCCCAAAATGCTTTACATTGCATTATTCATTCACTCCACGCTCTATTATAGTAACAGCTGCCCTGGGGTAGACTGACAGAAGTAAGGCTGCCAATATGCACCATTGCCCCCTCCAACTCACCTTCACCCATCTTACTAATACTTCATATTAGTAAGGTGGGTGAAGTGTCTTGCCCAAGGACACAACAAGTTTGCACAAGAGCCAACAATGGTGCCCCGCTATGGCACCTGGCTGTTCCCAGTGGTCTCCCCAACCAAGTAGTAACAAGGCCCAACCCTGCTTAGCTTTAGAAATCAGATGAAGTTGTATGGCTAAGCTTACATGTACAGTAAATATAAGTGTAGTGTAGCCAGTGAAGTATTCCTGCTTCTCTGATACAAGGATGATAAAGCTATGAATGTGAACACGCTCTCATATCACTCTGAAACAGCTATATATCATGAATAATTCTATGTGGCCCAGCTCCGATAAAATGTACAGACTTTCTATAAATAAATTTAAGACAATGCAGAGATCGATGTACAAATGTCTAAATGTTGCACATCTCTTCTTTGTGCAGATTCTGAACTGTGTGAACCCGGACAATGAGAACAGCCCTGAGATCCCAGTGAAAGTTTTGAACTGTGACACCATCACTCAGGTGAAAGAGAAGATACTGGACGCAGTCTACAAGAACATGCCGTACTCCCAGAGGCCGCGCGCTGTCGACATGGACCTGGGTAACTAACACGCATGCTTTGAAACACGGATTTAATTACTATTTATGAAGCTCACATTTTGAGTTTAATTTAGCTGTGAGTCTTTAAACATGATGATGACCTTTGAAACTCAAAAACATTTCCAGAGATTATATTTTTAGAAACAGCGCTTACCCCGGGTTCAGACTGCACACGGCGCAGCTCTAATGCAGTGACATCAGAAATGAAAGGGATAGGAGCTCAGAGCGCTGTAGTGCAGTGGTGCTGGCAGATTCTTTCCGGTACTCCATAGTTACCATGTGAACACATAGGCTTGTGGGTGCAGCTTGACAGGCGGCGACAGCAACAGCCCAGCAGAGTACCGCTGTGAGTGTAAGTGCCACAATGCAACAAAACCCTGACCCTGACCAAGTGCAGTCTGAGTGAGGTGTTAAGGTTCCTTGACTGAAAAGCATCTATTGCCCTTTACAAACCGAGCGCCTGGCTGATCTCTGGTTGCTGTCCACAGCTCTTCTCCTGCTCTGTGCTGTACATACATGTCAATAAAGTCTGTGATACTTGAGTATTTTACATTTGAACAGAAGTGGAGTCTGTGTGCTGTGGGAGGTGGAGGGACTAGTGGATGATGGCGTATCAGAGAAATAAACACAGATATTTACATCAAGTGTCCTCAACCTTAATGCGCACCTTACATGTTAAAGGAAAGTATAACAAAAGCATGTGGTGGAGCGCAAGGAGCTTAACGCACAGCATGCTCCATCCACAGAAGCGATGGCCGCACAGTCTTGCACTCTGCTCTAGGGCCTGGGTGGTGTCACCTCCGAGTGGGAAAAATGGAGCCACTGTCAACAGTCTAGTGCGCCACATCTGAGCAGACCGGTGTCATTCTGGACATGCATGTTTGTAAAGGGCACATCTGTTACGGCCATGTTGGACATTTCAAGGTTTTCAAGTAGCAAAAAAGACGGTTAGAAAGTACACATTAGATATCTGCTCCCTATTATGAAAGTGTTCCTATCCTGTCTACCACTCCTCAGTATCTCGCTCTTTTCTCCTCCCTCTATACTTCATACCTTCCACATAATTGAGTGTTTGCCTGTCTCTGCTTGTTCCTCCACTTTGGCGTTTCTATCCTTGAGGCCCCTGGATACCCCATGCATGGTCATCTACCCAGCGAACAGACTAACAAAGCCAGTCAACAGCCTAGCAATCAATAATCACTCCCAGCATGCACACTGCCAAAGCTGTCCACATCTCCACTCCTTTATTACAATTCATTACCTTCAATCGCGAGACACCAACCCGAAGGCTACAACACCACCCTGCGTGACTCCCTCCACCTGCTCCCTCCTACCTTTTCTCAAATTGAAAGGTTGTGATTTTCTCATAGTTGGCCTTTTTATCTTGTCTCCCTCTCTCCACTTACCCGCTGCGTATGCTAATGGCGCGCAATTTCGCACCGCACAAGTACCAATTAAAGTTCACCGCTCGTCCGCATATACTTCTTGAAATTGTTCGTGTGTAATCTTTAATTGAGATGCGCGTCAATCGAAGACAGCGTGACGAAGAGAGACACGAAACGCCAATGTGCGTGTTGATATGTGCTTGTCTGGGTAATGGTAGCGTAGAGGGCGCATTCGAAAAGGCTGCAGGGTGAGATGCTGTTGTAGCACCCTGAAAGGAAAATCAGGCTTGAAAGAAGAGAAAGTAGGAAGTGGAGGGGGTAGGAGAGGAAAGGGGCAGGAAATTTGGCTCCAGTGAGGTAACTTGTTCTGAAAGATAGAAGATTGTGGAGTAGTATCTTGGGAGGATTCAAAGCACATGTAGTGGGGTTGGGGGCTGTGTGTAACTAAATCGCTTTGTAAATGTGATAAATAGTTTAAATGGGGAAAAACAGAGCGGAGTTCGTAGTGCTGAAGTTATGACAAGAATCACTCAAATATGACATCAGCTTCTGGATGAGTTCACAAGCTGTTAAGCTGGCTGGCTAAATTCATTATTTTGAAAAGAGATTTGTACATGGGACAAATGTAATTCATGCTGCCCACTTTATTTGGTTTTATGTGACAGATGGGTACTAAACTGTCAGTCTACATAATTACATAATAGCCACTGTCGGGACGTAAAAATGGATTTCAAATTGGATGTTAATGTAATTTGAAGGACAAAACATCAAATAATGCACAAAAGCTGGCATTTTCAAAAGATAGACACAAAAGTCAGACAAAATAAAATGTATCTGAGTGGTGCAAGAAAAACAGACATTCACATCATTTGATATTGTCAGCATAAAGCTTTTGTCACATGTAAACTTTTACTGTTACTTCAGTAAAAACTATTACTCAAGTAGGAGCAAAAGTATGTACTCAACGTCTGGAGATGGGTCCCGAAGCGCTACTATGCGGTTGTCCACTGCCAAAGGGTCAAATGTAGAAGACGATAAAATGTATATGTATGCCCATATTATTAAACAGCACTTTTTACTGTACTTTTCTGAAAATCTACTTATATCAAATATTTAATGTGTCCCACTGAGGATGAAAGCATGAATAAACGTCTAGTGGTTCAGTCTGACTTGTAATAATAACACAGATTAGAAGTATTCACAGTATTAGTGACCAGTCTATGGCCCTCAGCCCTTAATGAGAAAAGTTTGGACACCTCTGATTTAGGATTATAGAGATCATTTTATTATTTCATTTTTTGTTCATTAACTTATAGATAGGAATATGTCAGTCCCATTGATCCCAATTGGTAATAGTATTGTCATATTGTCAGGGTAGTGCTAGATCTTTTGCACCATTATTGGCGATAAGTGAAAAAAAAGATCTCATGGAGGAACTACTGGACACTTTGCCAACATACTGTCAAATGTAGCCACAGCTGCCCTGGGACATATTTCCAAATACTTGGCTGCAGTTCTAAAAGCCTAAAAAGATTTACTATGGCACACAATTTCACACCGCACAAGTACCATAGTCTCAGATATTTAGTTTTTCAATACTTCATGTTATAAGTATAAGTGTGTGACAGTTATTGCTATACGCTGCCTGCTCATCTAATAAAAGCTGTTTGTTTTGCAGAGTGGCGTCAGGGGAGAATGGCCCGTGTAGTTCTGCAGGACGAGGACATCACCACCAAGATCGAAAATGACTGGAAACGCCTCAACACGCTAATGCACTACCAGGTACGGCCCCAGACTGACTGCGGCCTCACTTCAGCCTCACTCTTATTATGGAAATGGCACACACACCTTGTCAAACTTTGATATTTGCAGCACTTGACTTTTAGGCAGCCAATTTTCACATCCTCATTTGCATGTTTCGGTTCGTTGTAATCCTGAAGTCACTGAAGAGAGGACAATTACTGTACAGGTGGCAGCAGATATGAACTTTTAGACATTTTCACTGGCTCCCCCTGAGAGACGAGGTTGTTCTATCTTTAAGGACAGCGTTTTTTTTGTCAATTTATCTTTTTTTTTTTTTTTTTGATTTCTAAGCTGGTATCAATTAGTCCCGCTGTGCCTGTCTGCCGTCTTGTCATGTGCATATCCCTCCCTTTATAATGAGGTAAGGTAAGGCAAGGCCGATCTAGTCCAGGTTTAGTTAAGGTTTTATCCCCAGTTTTGGTGATGTGGTTGGCAAGTATTAGTCGTGGGCTTTGAAATCTGTATACATGCATACTTAAATGGTTCAGTCCTTGTTTGGTTCTGTTTTGAGACTAGTTTAATCCTGATGTAGATGCGGTTTGGTCCTGTTCTAGTTCTGGTTTAGTCCTGATCTAGACCAGGTTTAGTCACATGTTTTATGATATGGTGAGCAGGTATTAATCACATTGTGAGGACTGAAATTTGTATGTCACTACCTTTTCTAGCTGCATTCATCCATACTTTAAGGCAGGGATGTCAAACTCAGTCACAGTTTTTAATTTTGTCCCACTGTGAATTTAAGTCGCGGGCAACACTAAATATTTATTGAAAAATTTCAACAACACCTGCATGTTTTTCAGAAGGGGTGGATTAAATCTGAGTGAGGCGACAGGTAGCAGATGATAATGAGTGTCAACAGAAGTGGTGGGGGCCGGCGCCAACATATTTGCAAAGCATTCTGGGATTCATAGTATTAGAGGTGCATGTGTTATACTGGTGCAACATTTTTGATATGATCTCGCCTGAGTTTGACATGTCTGCTTTAATAGTTGAGTCCTGTTTTGGTACAGCTTTGATCCTTGTTTAGTCCAGATGTGAAGACTTAGTTGGGTCCTGATCTAGTTTAGGTTTTCTTGTGGATTTAGTTCATGGGTTTCAGCTTGTAAGAGTGTTTTAAATTGTTATCGCAATGGCAACAATCCTAATTTTTATTATTCTGAAACTCTTGACACCTGTCACTTCAACCTTTTGCTAGATCAACAACATGGTTAAGTTAAAATCTGGGTTCATTTCAGTTAAAGTTGGGTAAGGTAAGGCAAGGCAAGGTGTAACTATAATAAAAGTTAGCATCAGTCGCCAGGAATGTAAGTTAATTCAAGTAAATGCTGTCTGAAGAGCTGACTGGTTGCTTCACTGTACCCTTATAGGACATTCTGAATATCTTTTTAGCATGCAAATCAGGAAGAAAAATGCGATGCAAAAAGGTGGCATTGGAGGATAAAAATAAATGGCATATTGAGCAGACCGCTATCTCCGCAGGTCGTGAGCAAAACCGATGGAGCTCCTCATTAACAGCCAAAAGGAACCATCTGTTCAAATGTGACAGACTCAAGAATCAAAAGGTGGAAATTCCTAAAATATAAAACGGGGACAAAACCAAATAAATGAACGTCTCCGAACATCTCTGCTTCATTAGATCAAAATGATAAAAAGTTTAGACTTGAGGTACTGACCCACATTGGATGGCCTACCATTTGTACTCAAAATCCCGGCAGAATAGTTGAATTCACGTTGAAATGAACCTGACAGTCAGTCAAAATGGAAAAAAAAGTGTGACAACTGAATTAGTATTGTAAATATGATTGCCATTTTAAAAAAGAACGAACCCAACTAACACTAAAATATTGTGATGCTTCATATTTATGCTTGTGAGTTAAAGTTTTCCACCTTCAAGGCACTCAAAGCGCTTTACATCAGGGGAGTCAAACCAATTTTCAGCGTGAGCCACATCAGCAAAATGGTTCTCCTCAAATGGCCAGATGTAATGCAAAATTACCAACTTTTTTAACTTGTTCATTAACTGTTTCTGTATTTATTACTTATCCAGGTTACAAATATTGCATAAGCATGTCCATAAATGTAAAAAATATGGCTGTATAACTGCGCATCTCTGATAAACTGATGTCGTGGGCCACATAAAATAACATGGTGGCCCACATTTGGCCCGCGGACCTTGAGTTGACCATGTGCTTTACATCAAGGAACCACTCACCCATTCACACACACATTCACACACCAATGTGCCGAGATACTAAGGGCGAGGTGGGCTAAGTGTCTTGCCCAAGGACACTACAGCATGGCAGCATTCATCTGTGGGAGCTGGAATATCGCACTACCTGTGGCTCTACCAACTGAGTACCTGATTTTTACTCTCTTAAAACCATGAAAAACAGAACTTGTTGCTATTCCTCGCTTAATTTTTACAGTCCGGGCAATCTAATTATTTGTCGTAACAGTAAAGCACAACTAAATAGCATGCTAACCATGCACTTCTTGATTTTTGTACAATAAGTTGTTGGTTTTTTGTATGCAGACTGTACTCAGTGGCTTTATTTTGACCCCAAGAGCTGCTTTGACAGTATACCAGGAACTTTTACATTACTTTTATCATTTCTGTCGCTGGTCAAAAAAACGAAGCCACATCATTTCACACACTGTTTTCCCAAGTTATTCGTTAGTGGAGTGCAAAGTCATCGCACCACCTTCAAACTACTTTATTTGGGCCAGGAACAAGTTTGTGCTTTTTTGCTGAAAATTGGACCTTACCTCTTCCCTCCCTCTGCCCTGTCCCCGCAGAGAAAACCAAATAACAAAACCAAGAAATCATTACATGCAATATGTCACCGCGTCCTTCACAGACCCAGCAACATTTCTGCTTTTTCCGGTCTTTGTACTCTTCTGAAACTGCACCATTTTTCCTGCTACTTTTTCCTCACACAATTCTTATTTTTGTCCAGCGGGGCTAGTTTCGCGCTTTATTCCTCTGTTTTCTGTCTCTCTATAGACTTTAATCGTCCATGAAGCAATGTTCCATGTTTGTCCCTGCTCCATAATAGGCTGCAGTCTTGTTTTTTTTACCAGGCCTGTGCCATTATCAGAGGTGGGTAGAGTATCCAAAAGTTGTACTAAAATAAGAGTAACGTTACTTCAAAATAATATTACTCAAGTAAGAGTAAAAAAGTATTTGGGAAAACTATTGCTAAAGTAAGAGTAATTTAATGAATACCTGTTGGGACATAACATCCATCCATTTTCTTCCGCTTACCTGGGGTCATGTCGCAGCGGCAGCAGTCCAAGCAGGGACTCCCAGACTTTCCTCACCCCAGACATGTCCTCCAGCTCCTCCAGTGGGACCCCAAGGCGTTCCCAGACCAGGCGATAGACATAGTCCTTCCAGCATGTTCTGGGTCTTCCCCTGGGCTTCCTCCTGGTGGGACATCCCCGTAACACCTTCCTAGGGAGGCGTCCAGGAGCCACCTGCTGGCTCCTCTCGACGTAGAGGAGCAGCGGCTCTACTCCAAGCTCCTCCAGTGTGACCAAGCAAACATAACATCTGATGTATATTTGGCTCTGTGCTCAACAGCGCCCAGCAACGTCAGTGTTAGCGTCACTATTTCCTGTCCAAGTCTATCTCTATGAGGCTTTTGCAGAGTTATGCTAAAATGAATAAATATTTAAAGATAAGACCGTGGATAGTAACTCGAGGGTGCATGTCTCTGACTCTCTGACTGCAAAGACTTCAGTGGAGGACACTTCTGTTTATAGAGGTGTTTGTGCTTCAATGCTAACACTAATGCTAATTTTGAGGCTTGACAAATATTAATATAACACCACAAACTGAAGTAATCTACATATAAATCAATCAGGTAATTTTTACATTCATCAATTTTGATTTGAACAGGTTATATTTTATATTTTGGGATTTAATTAAAAGTTAGCATTAGCTTTGAGATGCAGCAAGTGCTGTTCACAGAGCCTCTTGGATGTTAATGTAATTTGAAGGACAAAACACTAAATAATGCACAAACACTGGTATTTTCAAAAGACAGACACAAAAATGAGAAAAACTAAATCATATTTGAAGGAGCGGTGCAAGAAACACACTCACAAATCATTTTGTATTGTCATTTGTCAACGTAAAGCTTTTGCAGACTCACAGAGGGAAGAGAACTTTTACTCAAGTAAGAGTAAAAGTATGATGCAAGAAGAAGTACTCTGAAAAATACCATTTCTTTAAAAAGTAAATGTACTACTCACCTCTGACCATCATTAGCCAGGGAGGGACAGGACCACACGACACAATCGACGGTTCAATAGCCGACCTAAGAAACGTCATTGATCAGGGATGCTACAGTCCCCGAGCCGAACGAACCGGGGAGTAGTTAAGAGGGATATAGGTGCTGCCGGGCATTGTGGGTAAAAGGGAGAGCATAAAACAATGGAGATAAGCTGGTGGAGTAAGGACAGAGGAGCTTGTACATCATTATAAATAGCTTGATTTGGTGCAGATCAATACAAGGTGTGAAAAATAGGTTGGAAATATACTCGAGAAACCTCACATATTGGCAGAAAAGGACGTCTCTTGTGGACCTGAGAATCTAATAAATCACTTACTAATTACAGAGACCACATTGTATCTGCATTTGCTATTTCTTTTTGACATTTTTGCAGTGAAGAAAGACAGAACTAGATTGAAATGACATTCGCATCTACATTTACAATTCAATCAGGGTAGTTAACAAATAAATATTTTCATGCCGACGTAGGTTGTCTCTTCCTCCTAAAAACATGTACAAATTCCCTCTCGGGCCTGGACTCCCTTGAAAAAGATATTCCAAATCTCAGTGGGATTATTCTTGTTAAATAAAGAATAAATCAGTTTGTGTTTTACTTTTGGAAGTAAAACACGACACTAAACCTCAGCATTTGGAGATAATAGCTAGTGGCTTTTTGACAGTTTAAAAACAGTTTAATTATTCATATGTTTAGTTTTTTGTAATTAATAATACAGCTACAATTGTTATCTGAGACTTTTTCTGAAATACTCTGCGTAATATTTGAAGAGTCCATTTGCAAAAACAAATAAGTGCCATCAGAGGCTTTACTCTTAGTATAGACATTTTTACAAACAGCAAATGTATTTTACTTCTATCAAAATATAATTCCATACATTCTATAAAATCCACCATACATTATTCAATGCATCCATTTTCTTTCGCTTATCTGGTGCCGGGTAGGGGGGGGCAGCAGTCTAAGCAGGGACCCCCAAGACTTCCCTCACCCCAGACACATCCTCCAACTCCTCCAGTGGGACGCCAAGGTGTTCCCAGGCCAGCCAAGAAACATAGTCCCTCCAGGTCACATGGGAGCAGCTTGGAGTAGAGCCACTGCTCCTACACATTGAGAGGAGCCAGCTGAGGTGGCTTGTTCATCTGCTCAGGATGCCTCCTGGACGCCTCCCTATGGAGGTGTTCCGAGCATGTCCCACTGGGAGGAGGCCCCGGAGAAGACCCAGGACACACCATACATTATTGTCATTGCTAATATCCATTTACCGGGGATCCAGAATACACACTTCTTAAATACTTTACGAAGATTTGAGACTTGTCACTGGTGAATCCCCCCGCTTTCAAATGGACGTGATTGACAGGTAGATTCGCACGGTCCTACTGTACTGGAAAAAAATGAACAAAACATCGAATATTTCTGCAGAATCAATCGGCGAAGCTCTAAACCTTGTTTTATTTGTAAATCATAGGTGACTACTGAGCTCCTTCGTTTCACATGTGTCACTGGAAAAAAAAACAGATCTGCTTGTACGATCACGTTTGACCGGGATATATCAAGCAAAATAACTCTAGAAGATGGTAACAAAAAGAAAAACACACTTTTTCAAAATGGAAATATCTGTTTTTACTTTTGAACCCTTCATTTGTATTCTCAGTCCATTTATTTCCTATGATTTCCAAACACCAGTGTATACTTAAGCCTCTGGTTCTCATCGTGCATCATTACTCTATTATTATCATTTACCTGCTCTCTGTTTGGCCCTTTTTGGTGACTCTATTTGCATTTACCATCTACAGAATGGCAGCTGCAGCCTCACATCTGCCACTTACTCTCACCTCAGCTCATTAGGCCCTGGAGTGAGAGAAACTTCACCAGAATAAAAACAAAAAAAGAAGAAAAAAACTGAACCTGTGAAATATGCCGAGTGAGAGCTAGCATCACCTTGAGTCCTTGCTAATTCTCCCTTTGCAGACACAGAAGCATTAAAATTTATAGCATCCCGAGAAAGCCCCTCGGCTATTTACCCCTCCACCTGGGAAATAAGGTTTTACATAACCTGGATATGGAAATGCACACCTCCATTGCTGAGCGCTACAAACAAATTAAAAACATAAATGTGGACGTTTAGCACAAGTTAGACGCCTTATTCTGCAAAGTGGCGTTAAGAGTCCAGGAAGGAACCCCCACCGCGAGCTATTTGTGTGTCTTAAAAGTCCCCCTCTTGCATATTTAAACTGCAAAAGATTACTGAGGTATACTTATGAGGATACAATGAACTTCATATGAACATATTGTAAAGTATATGGCTGGGACTGACCATTTTTAAACTTTGAGGAGCTTTCTATACTTGCTATTCATTATATTAAAGGAGCACGAGGTAACATTTTGGGCAGGGGGGTCTCCATGGTGATGTGATTGCCTTCTGTGGATTGTTCCATAGTATGACAATAGAGTTATTTGTGCTAGATTTATTCATACACAGGTGTTTTTTATTGTGCAAAATACATAGAAAAACATGCATTCTTACTGTGAATGAGGTCGGCTTTCCGTAGATCTGACCTGTAACTTGGCCTGGTGGCAAAGCAGTGATAACTCCAAGAAGAAAAGCCGCTGACAAAGTTGCATAGTACACCTTTAAAGTGACAATTTCAGTGTAAGCAGGGCTAAAACAGACTATACCATTCACTTTCACATGAGTTCACTAGACTGTATATACAAATGGACATAGCTAACGCACAAGCCAGCTCCATCGACTTTGGCTCCAATTCACTTTACATTGCAGTCTCTGTGTGGGAAGGGGCGTCACCTTCAACAGCCTCACTCCTGATTGGCTCTTTGGTGGCTATGATATTCGCAGTCGGAGTTTCAAATACAGAACTCGGCTCTAAATTCGCCCCGTACCTGCTAGCTTCGATGAGCTTCATTTGACTTGAGCCGAACACTATGGGTGATGTCACATTCCCATTGTTCACTTCTTTATACAGTCTATGGTTTAGCTATAGGAGGGTTGTGGAATACCTACAAAGAACCCAATAGCAGAAAGTGGATATGCAGACTTCGCGATAATAGAAGATTATAAAGTGGTAGGGATTTAACCCACAACCTTGCAGAAGATTCAAAAGTAAAATCCTCTGTTGAACCTATAAATGGTGGACCTTTTCACCTTCGCAGCAGTCAAAGTGCTTCACATAAAGGAACATACATACACAGACACTTTTGTACACAGACACTGGGAAAGAAACAGGTTAAGTGTCTTGCCAAAGGACACAACAATGATATTCACCAACAGGAGCAGGACTCAAACTACCAGCTCTACTTCTAATAGAGGCGCTGTCTGTCCTCCATCTCAGAGATACCTCAATAATCTAAGTTAAGCCATGTTATAATGTTGTTTCCTCATCAAAAACATACCTGGAGTTGTGTTTTGTTTCATTTATACATTTTTAATTTATTATTATTATTATTATTATTAGTCTGTCTACATCTCCAAAGCTCAAAAGAGTCTGTTCCACTTTGTGATGTCATGTAGTGGTAGTTTTCAAGTTAACAGCCAGATTACACCTCTACCTTCTGGCTCACTACCTCTTTCCATACTATTCCAATTCGCATGATGGACATTGCGATACAAAGCCCACCCTATCCACCCAGCCCACCCTGGTACTTTGGGACACTGACAGTGGCATAGGGCGTGTGTGTGTGGGGGGGGCAGTTGTGGTTCTCGCTCCAGGCTTCGCTCTATCTCTGTGTGCGGATGGTGTATAGGATAAAAGTGCATCCCTTCTCCATCCTGCCCACCACCAGTCTGCTCCTGTCTGCTACTTCTAATGAAAGGACGTTATCAGGCACAGCTAGCCCCCGCTCGTCTTATCTCACCTCCGCACTATCAGACCAGCACCTGTGTGGATTATCCCTGAAGGACCAATCACGCGGCTTCAATCATTTACTCTATCACAAGGCTCTATCGCCAATGTAGCCTCTCTATCACGTCCAAAAAAAAAAAAAGAAAGAAAAAAAATTAGGTGTCAAGAAAAGATGAGCGACACAGACCCTATTTCATGCTTCCTCTAAAGAAACGCTATCGCAGGAGGAGGGCAGACACGTCGGGGTAGCTAGGTTTATTAGAGCTAGTCCGTGGATTGTTGAAAGGGAATTAGGTGAGGAAATGAAGGGAGTCAAAGGGCAGAGGAGGAGATGGGATTTTGGGGAGGTTAGAGTGATTGATTTTTTTGTTATCGGAGGGACTTTGAAAGGAGAGGAGGAGCGGTGGCAGAGTGGTTAGCGCATGGCAATGTGGGTTCACTTCAGGTAGTCCACGTTCTTGTAAACCAAAGGCATGTGGATTGGTGTACTGGTGTATTGGTTGGAATGTGTGAAGCAATATACGACTTAAATCACAATATTAGCCAACACAAATTTGCTCAAACCTGTCTTTAAATGTATTAATTTAGGTTTAAGTATCAGGCAATTGACTGACAAATGACCCTTAGAGGTAGAGTGAGGAGCTCGGAGTAGAGCCACTGCTCCTCCACGTCGACAGGAGTCAGCTGAGGAAGTACAGAACTGCCACTTTACTATTTGAAACATAGACAACGACATATATATATATAGTTTATTTGTGTTCATCTTAAAAAGAGCGTTCACAATATTAGACTAATATATATAGACTAATATAGTCTATGCTTGATAATGATGATAATAAAATAAAAAAAATTTAAAAAGTACTTATACTACTTAATAATAATAATAAATAAATACTTCATAATAATAATAATAATAATAACTAAATAAATAAATACTTAATAATAATAATAAAAAATACAATTAAATGATAATAGCTTCCAAAACAAAAGAAAATAGAATATGTGGCAAATATAATCCACTTTCGGCCCATAGTTGTTGGGGCCAAATGCTAACAGTCTAACAATATCAGTGACAGAAAGAGTAATGAAAAAGTATACTCAAGTAAAAGTAAGCTTATCACAATTACGTGTAGGATTATGCTCAATTTAAAAACAAAATACCTCAAATCTACTCAGTTATAGTGCAGTGAGTGTCTGTGCTTACTGACTATTCATCTCTGAGCAAAATGAATCAATGCTGAATGGAAAAAACACAAGATTTCTCAAAAACACCCAAGCTGTACCATATGTTAACTCCTCACAACAGACGGGGACAAACAGCTAAACTAGAGTGCTCCTCGGTCTCTCTCATGCTAATTCTCATGAAAGGATTTGAACACAGCTCTTAGTTTCAAACCAGAATGAGTTTAGAGTCGTTTTGTCGCCGTGTTCTTTCAGGAATCCCTCTCGGAGTCTGGCATTTGTCTTTTGTTTTTTTCTTATTTTTGCTGCAGAATTCCCTCCTCTGGCTCTTCTGAAAATGCCAGCCATCACGGCACTCGTGTTGTGGCTTCTGGGAGAGAGTTATAAGTCCTGTTCTGTTTCCGAGCAGGATATTTTAGTGTTGGACCACAAGGAAACCAGTTACGACTAATTTGAAGATGTGTTTTTAAAGGTCGACTGGTGTAATTTCTCATTGTAGTGGTAAGCCAGTGTACTGTTTAGGAAACGGTTTAATTTAGTTGCTCAAGACATGGACAAGCCAAGAGCTACTTTCAGAAGAATATGTATTATTTAAAGATTTAACGCTGAATTACTGGGACAAAACGTTTTTGCCCAACAACCACAAGGTCCCTGGTTTGATCCTTGTTTGTGGACACACCGTTTCTGGGGAAAGCGCTTATCCCAAACTGTCTGCAACTTAAAAAACAACTTACCATAGCTACAAGTTAACAAATTACTACTATAAGATGACTATTCAGCTGTTCTAAAAGCGTAATGTTGCACTGTGTAACTTTTACAACGTCACCTGCTCGTCTCCGTGGAGATGTTACTGCTGCAAACAAAAAAAAATAACTGCATAGGCCCATTTAAAACATTAAAAACGGGTGCACATGTGAGGATAAATGTGTATAATTACGAGTGTTCCACAGTATGGCATTATTGTTCAAAAATACCCTGAAAAACATTACATTCTAACAGAGAACGGGCTTGCCTTTCCAAAGATCTGACCCGTGACCTTGCCTGGTAGTGCCACCCACTTGCCAACATGAAAATAGCCAAGTTTAATGACATACTGTGGTTCAAATTTTACCTGAAAAACTATCATTTCAATCAGCTAACAGGAATAAACGCAGTACGCAGACCTAACATCAGTTTTTATTGTTCATATTAAGTGCAACCTTAAAAATCACGTCTCCAGTCTCACTTTTATATTTCAAACTCCCTTTTATTTGAGCAGATCACCCAACTTTCTTCCTTGTGAAGTGTCTTGCGTCAGAGCCAAAGGTAAGTGACAGGAGCAGATCAGAGAGAGCCCAGTTCTTTGTAAATGTGAACCTTTTTTGGGGGGAAAAAGTTCTCATTCTCCCAGAGCTCTGTGTCTCAGCCTCTTTGACTGAATATCTGCACTAATGCTATTATTATTACTGTGTTCCCCATTTACAGCTTTTATCTGCAGTGAATAGAACATAAGGTACTTCAAACTCTCTATGGAAAAGTAACTCTACTTCAGCAAAATCTTTCCCACATTTGTTCATTGTGCGACTGTATGAGGGAGGCTTCTGTTGTATAGTTTGTATATTGTCTCTATATTGTTGCTATGGTTTCCTTGCTTATTTATACTTACTTATTTTAACATTGTACTATGTAGCTTTTTGGGAGGGTCTGCCGGAAGTCTCACTGTGTGTCATTAAACTTATATCTGTACGTGACGCCATCAGGCTATGTTTTTCCCATTAGATCTATGGAGAGGCGAGCCCACTTACTGTATTATGTAACTGGAAATGCAAGATCCATTAGTTTAACGCTGTACTGTGGCACATTCCAGGCAAAGCAATTGCATTTTCATGAAGACACGCAGACAGTTTATATAGTGCATCTTTAACCATGCAAACCCAAGGAAAATATGTAAATTTACGTAATAATCACAATTTCCCTACAGTTAGTGTTTTGCATGATAAATCGGTGAAAAAATGTGACATAAACTAAGCATGTTTTTAGTTTATCTATCTTAAAGAGGCTATTTTCGTTTGGTAAGGCAATCCATCTTTGAACAGAAATGAGGGGCTTAGACATCATTTATCTCCTATTTATAACGCCATCTTCAGATCTAAATCAAAACAAGGGAAACAATAGCGATAGCAGTGTACAAATAGATGTAGGAGCAGCCATTAAGGGCCTGAATGATTATGCAAAGTGTAGACCTCGCTAACAAACAGAAACTTTAAACAATAGATGTGTTAGTTTCAGTGTAGTTTGCTCCTCCTTTCAGAAAGATATAAGGCAATTGTCCAACAGCAATCTGACCAGAACTGAAGGAGCAGCTTGGATGAGCAACAAAATGTCTTCACTCAGAAAAACTTTTCGTCCAGTTGACAGAATAGAATTTTTCTTTTGCTATAGTTTATCTAATGCACATTGTCTTGAGCTACACATATCAATCAGGAAAAAGCAAACCAAACATTTGAAATGATTTTTGGACTATATTCCATTTCCCCATTGTTCTGTTTGCTGTTTGTAGCCAGCAGCTTTTGTGGAGCACAGTTGTTTTCACTTAAGTCTGTACTGTGCATTTCTGTAGGGCACAATCATGTTGTGACTATTGTAAACACAAAAGTCCTCTTGGCTGCTCTGGGTCTGTTTTTGGGCTGGAAAACATTTTGCATTTGTAATATTGTTTGTGTTTACTTTAAGTTGGAGTTTTCTGTGGTAACGTAAGTGTAAGATTTACATTTTAGGGGGCTTGGGACACACAGAAATCAAACTCTATTCTTGCAAGAAATATCACTATTTATGATCTACAAATATCAAACTGCTCCACAAACTTGACATATTATTCGTATAACTTGATGTTCTAGCTTAATCGTGTATTTTTGTTGAATAAAGGCGTCACTTTCTGAAACTACTGTGAAAAAAAAACAACTTTTTGAGTTTCGACAGAGAAGATGTTGAACTTTGTGCCAGTTTTTGTTTCATGTGAATAGGCCCAAAAATGACAAAGATATTAATCATAAAATAAAGATCAACAAAGCTATAATCGAGTGGTGGAATGTAACTAAGTAAAAGTAGTAAAGTACTGTAACATTTTAGGTATCTGTACTTTCCTTTTTACTTTTACTTCACTACATTTGAGAGCAGGTATCTGTACTTTATGCTCCACTACATTTTTGAACAGGACTGAAAAGTGAAAGTATTTTTTATTTCTGCTTGAGACCTGCTGAAAAGTCTGAGGGGTTTATTTTTAACATGTTTGAGCAAAAAATATACAAATAAAAACAGCTAGAGAAAACTATTGATTGGGTTGTTTCTGTTGAAATCTGTATCAAAATCACTACATTTGACGCTTTATTCTGCGTGAAATACTTATACTTTTTACTCTTTAAGTACATTTTAAAGGGGTACTTTAACTTTTACTTGAGTATTTTTTTTTGCTATGGTATCTGTCCTTTTTTTTAAGCAACAAAGCTGAGTACTTCTTCCATCACTGCTGCAATCTGACAGTCAAACAGCACACATCCACCACAGAATTCTTGCTTTATAGTGATTCTAAGATGTCGAACACAACCTATTCCCCAAAAACTGAAGATCTTTTCAATATCTTGTAAATTATATCTTAGCCTATTTTGTAGTTCAACGCTAACAACACATCAAGCAGTATTATGATCAAAGTACGAATAATACCACTATAACTGTAGATTGAAGTAACATGCCGTGTTTGCTTTGTGTCCCTAGGTGTCCGATCGCTGTGTTGTGGCCCTAGTTCCCAAGCAGACCTCCTCCTACAACATCCCGTCCTCGGCCAGCATGTCCCGCTCCTCCATCAGCAGATACGGTGAGTACTGTCCCATTATAAAGGGCTGCAGTGCACTCTTGGATGATGTGCGTCGCCACATAGACGGCATACTCATTGGGTTATGGCTTGGTTTAGCTTCAGTATTATGCTAAATTGACTATAAATGCGATGTGGCTTTACTGAGCGTTTGGTCATGGTTTGATTCAAAATTAGCTCTGGTCCCGTTCAAATCTTGGTTTAGTCCTGATCTAGTTCATGTTTTGTTAACTTTCAGAGCATTTAGAATGACCCTTCTGACATTAATATGAGAAAATATAGCACCGAGGAACAAACCCTCATTGTACAGTGGTACTTTGAGTCACATGGGTCAAATTCAGAAACCCTGTGGTGTTACCGTCGACATTTTAATACCTGAGATGCCTCAAGTGTAAAAATGTGCCATTAAAGGAATAATAAGTGTTTTTCAAAGACAGGGGGCAGTATGTGATCTCCATAGACCTGACTAGTCCTGATTTCTTCCTGTGGGGCTATCTTAAAGAAAAGGTGTTTGTGAATAAACCTCAGACAATAAACGACTTAAAATGTAACATCGAGGGTCAAATAAGAGCCATAAGCCCGGAAATGCTTTAAATGTTATGTAAAGTGTGTTGGATCAGGCTGTTCAGTGTGAAACCCAAAATGGTGGACACTTAAAAACATTATTTTTTAAGCATTTGGTCATTTTTAATTCCCCTAGTTTAAGTAGTGATAAGTTCAAGTGTAAGTGAACAATCATAACCGCATATATTGCTAAAAATCTCTGAAGGTTCAGTTTATCTACTGTTAAAATTTGGTGAGTATAACTTAAGAATTATAGGAGATTTAAAAGTGTCAGTGACTTTTGGGCCACCCTGTACAGCGCTTTTCCACCTTCATGACACTCAAAGCACTTTACGTCAAACAAACCACTCACCCACTGACGCACACTTTCATTCACCAATGTACAAAGACACTGGGGGCAAGGGGGGTTAAGTGTCTTGCCCAAGGACACAACGACAGTGTTCTGCTGTGGGAGCTGGAATCGCACCTCCAACCTGTCGGTCTATGGATCTGACAGCTCGACTAATATTTATATTGAGAGTGAAATTCAAACCGGCAACCTTCGGATCAGTGGACAAACACTCTACTAAACCAAAGTCAAATGTATCTATCGCCATGGAAACAAGCAGGTGACGCAGGTTTGTGGAGAGGCGAGACAAGTACGCAGCGAGAATACATGTTTTGAGGTATTTCTGAGCAAGTAAAAACACCTAGAAAAACAATAGCTACGTTTAATACCGTACCGTGGAACATTTCAGGCAAAGCATTCGCATCTCCACGGAGACGAGCGACATTACACAAGCGCACCTTTGTCGTTTTGCAGCTGTAGTTCACAACCGCTCTAGTGTGATTGTTAATAGCTGTATTATTCTAAGTGAGATGGCATTTACACAATCAAATCAACTCTCTGTTTAAATCCATCTCCTGCATTTTTACATCTCGTCACACTCCTCCCACTCGCGCCGCCGCTGCCAAATTTGACTCCGGTGCTAGACTCTCCCTCTCTCTCCTTTTTAGCTTCCATCGCGCGTCTTGTGATAGCTAATTATTCCGTGTGAATGATACTTAACATAAACATAGGAAGATGAGTGAGCGCGGCCTATTATAAGAGGTGTGAAAAGAACAATAGTGACTTAATACCAAAACAGCAATGCTTTTCTCTACTGGGCTATTAGACGTCTTATTTACCCACATTAAAACAGAGGAGAGCCGCTCTGAAATGTGAAATAATGAAGGCTTTATCTAAGTTTATCTAAGATGACCTTTAGGAAATTGGACAGTCGCCGCCTTTGTAAATGAAGTGACTAAAAGATCGTAGAACAAGTTTGGAGGAGAATAATTGGAGCAGAAAATCAAAGTTAAAATGGCGTCATGGTCATGTAGAGGTTTGTAAGGAGAAGAAGGAGTCGTGCACGGCTGGTAGAGTGTTGATCCGAAGGTTGGCGGTTCGAATCCCGCTCTTGACAGAAACATCATTAGTAGAGCGGACTCACGGGTCGGCAGTGCGATTCCAGCTCCCAAAGATACCCCCAGTGTCTGCATACACCGGTGTGACCATTCCCAGGTGTCCAGAGTAAAGAGCCGTACTGTATTCCTGAAGTCTGCCTAAAAAGTCTCAGTGTTCAGTAGAAATATACAAAAACATTATCGCTGACTAGTCGGCCAGTAATCGTTAGTTAGCCCCAATGTATTCCTAGAGTAGTGTAGTCACCACCTGGATTTAACTAAGCAAATAGGTACGAGCCTCCTCCAGTGAGTCAAGAGTAGGTTCAGAAACAGTCTGTGCTCAAAGAATGAGGTCAGCTGACTACCTGAATATACTGAATGACCAGGTTAGTCCATGGATTTTTTCTTCCCTGGTGGCACGGGCATATTCCAAGACGACAACGTCAGGATTCATTGGGCTCAAATTGTGAAATAGTGGTTCAGGGAGCATCATTTTCACACATGGATTGACCACCACAGAGTCCAGACCTTAACCCCATTGAGAATCTTTGGGATGTGCTGGAGAAGATCAGGCTCAACCATCATCAATGCAAGATCTTGGTGAAAAATGAATGCAATACTGGATGGAAATAAAACTAAAACTGTGACTCGTAATCAAAGCTAAAGGCGGTCCAACCAGATATTAGAGTGTGTGACCTTTTGGTTTTTTTGGTGGTGACTTTTTTTTTAGTGTATCTGTTTCATGCTTTGCTGTGTTTGGAGGCTAACGCTAATTCTCCCATTGAAAAAAAACATAGGAGCAAACACGTGGAACTGTATGTTTTTGCCTTGACTATAGAATATTATTTGCAAACAGGTTGATCCTTGACCCCAGGCTGTCCTAGTGTAATAGGTAATGCACAGGGCCAAAATATATCTATAATAGTTTGTGTATTTCTTTCTTCTTGTACTGGATCATGGAGATATAATGCACTGTAGACTTCAGCCTCTGCTTTGAAACCTTTAGACACACTCCTTCGTGTGTCTAAAGCCCTTCGTTTCATAACGGGTGATGAATTTAAAATCCATCACTGTGCACTCCATGAAAAAGTAGGTTGGCCGTCGCTATCTGTCAGAAGAGAACACGGCACTGTATGAAATGTATTTATAAGTATTTCGGAGACTGCTTGAATATCTCGCTTGTTTGTTCATTATTGGCACAGGAACATTTAATACAAGATCACATGAGTGTATAAGTCTAAGGAGTGCCCCAGAACTGAGATGGAAACAGGGCTTTTGGTTGTTTTGCTTCACAAAAATTGAATATATTTTAAGGACAAGCAAATTTGGATACTTTAGTACCAAAAATGCAATTCAAAAATCTGGTAGCAAACTGTTACACTCACACCTGCTCCAATTTTTCATGTTTAAATGGGCTTATTTGTTTTGTTTGTATATATTTTTTTTATCTAGAGAGTCTAAGTGCTCTCTTTGGGTCTCCCGTTTATAAATTAAATATGAAAAATATGGAGCATCATATGGAATTGGAGATACATGCAATATTTGACCTCCGCATATGACCTTCATCTGTGTTAGCAAGACATTTTTCATTTATCTGTGTCATTGGCTCTGTCCTCGACCAATCAGAAAACGTTTTACAACCAAAAAAACACAAACCGCCTGAAACGTGAGGCTAACGGTACAGCGGTTCCTCCATTTGAAAGTTCTCCTGCCTCTGTATTGTTTAGCCTGTCCTTTGAAGCCGGTGGAGATGGATCTTTACTGCGATCCTCAGATCCCTAATCTCCAGAGAGCGTTCTGCCAAGACGAGAATATTCTGACTAATTAGAGTAAGTCCGAGCGGCGTTAGTCCGAGCGCGCTTCAGTGTGTGAGCGGAGAGCCGGGCTGGAGGAGGATGTACGCACCAGAGAGGCCATTTCAGTGCTTAGTGAATTAGCGGTCCTTTTGATGCATTGATTACAGGGTGACAGACTTGTGTACGGCGGGATTTTGGCACAATGAAGCAGGACGAGACCAATTATGAGTCTTTTAAGAGGAGCCAGGCACAAGCAGCACAGTTACACAGAAACATGGAGGGCGCTGTATGGATGTTTGGAAAGGAACCAGACACATTTGTAGAGGCTGTAGCTGTAGAAAAGGGTGCTTCACTCCGCTCGGCTCAACCTAATCTGATGTTTGATTCGCCAATCAACCATAAATGATCTACTTGTCTATGTTTTTAACCTATATTTTATGTTAGGCCCACCAAAATGAAGCGACTATACAGATCAAGTAATAATTGGGATACTAAAAACCACACGGAGAACAGAGATATTGCCAAATTGTAGAGGTGTAAAGATGCACTGTGTAACTTCTCTGGTAGGTGCAGAGTATACACTGTAGATATATATATAAATGGACCTAGCTAAAACATGCTAGCCGCCACATTCCCAGTAGGAAGTGTGTGGATTTCGACTCTGCCAACTCCAATCAGCTCCAATTCACTTTCTATTGAAAAACTGTCATCCCTATCTCCATAACCGCTGCTGTCAGGCTTATCATTTTGGTCTTAAAATGTTTGTTTTGACCCGCTCCACATAATCCTGGAATTTTTGTTTCACAATTGTGTCTATAAATCAAGATATGAACATTAATAACAAACGAATAAAGCACCTTCTTTCCCCAAAGTTGCTCCTGCTATCATTTGCAACAGCTTTTCATTGACAGCATTGCAAAGTGGCCACTCCATGCTAAACCAGTGGTGTGGGCAGGAACAGCCTCACTCTGGATTGGCTCTTTGGTTGCTATGATACTCGCGAACAGAATTCCAAATATGTAACTCGGCTCCAGATTTGCCCCCGTTTCATTTGGTTATAGCTGAATGCAATGGGACGTCAGACTCCCTTTATACAGTCTGTGGTGGAAAGTCTGTAACCTGCTTCGACATGTTGCCTGAAATGTTCCACAGTATTACATTAAACATACTTATAGAGACAAGCAGTTGACACCTCCAGTCAAAGTTACAGGTAAAGAATATACGTTTTTCAGTTGAATTTTTTAAAGGGTTTTCTTTTAGCAGTAACATTCCTGCAGTAGTAAAAGCCAAAGTTAAATCTGGATCAGACCTGGACAACTAAAGGATTATACAGACGTCCCTGCGATAGATACAGACTCAACACTGAACTGCTGTACACGTCGGCTTTTTATGCAGCTACTGTATCTGTGACCGCAAACTGAACTGCCCCCCTAAACTGCACTGAAGTAAAAAAGCCATAACTTCTCCAAAAAGCTATTGCGAGATATTGTCAGGGTGGACTCTGGACTCCTGACCCGGCAACAGGTCTTCTTTTTCTTTTTCTTTAAAATGTTTTCCTCAGTGCTGTGAACATCGATATTTACAGGTGAGTGAAAAGCATTATCATTAAGGCATCGGTCTGTCTTTGGGGTTCGACAGTAGATCAGCTGGTAGATCCAAAGGTTGCCGGTTCAAATCCCGCTCTCGACATGAACGTCATCGGTTGAGCGGTCAGACCCACACTGACCCACAGGTTGCCGGAGTGATTCCACTCCCACAGATGAATACTGTTGTTGTGTCCTTGGGCAAGACACTTAACCCACCTCGCCCCAGTGTCTGCGTACACTGGTGTATGTAAGTGTGTGTGTCAGTGGATGAGTAGTTCCTTGATGTAAAGTGCTTTGAAGAAAAAGTGATAATGTGACTGTTAACTTCTGACCTTTGTGTGGTTTTCAGTTACTTTAAGTTGAAAACCAGATAACGCCTATTTTACTGACTTATATTTACTTCTTTATAGTTACTGTAAACTCATTATTTCCAGGTAGTATATGTACACTGCAAAAATGTGTTTAGAGATAAAACTGCAAAGTCTACCTCCCATGACGCTCCATAAAATCCTCTCTTTACTCTGTATATGAGGGGCAAGAACCACTTTTGGACAGAATTTTAAGCAGTTTTCTTCACTTCGGTGCAGAGCCAGATACCACAACATCCTGTAGCTCTCATAACTGAGTGATGAAATTAACCCCACGTTTGTAATTTCCTGCTCTCTGCCTTCGAGGATTAATTTTCAAAATGAGCCACAGTGAACGGAGCAAAAATCTGTCTGTGCGGTGTAGTGGTGGAATCTGCATGTCGGATTGAAACAGCTCTTTACCCCCGGGCGGTGTTCTGAATCATTTGGTGTTTGTGCTAATTGAGGGTGTTTTTGTTTAAATGAAGGTCTCATATAATTCTTAACTGGCTTTTTTTTTTTTTTTTTTGTAAATTAGAAAATGGATAACATTGCAATAGTTTCATTTTGTGCATTCCAAGCATCCTAATTATTCACCATAATGTGTTTATAAGTGCTTTTTACAACTTTGAGAGACCAGAGCGGAGTTAACAATAAAAAGCATGCAAACACGACGCATTTCCTGATTATCTGACAATAAAACGCTTTATAATTAGATACAGACAGTGCACAGTGGACTTATTTTGACCTTGAAGAGCTGCTTATGCAATATATGTGAACTGGAGCAAGGCTAAAGACTGTATATAGAAATGGACATTGCTAACCTGCTAGCCGCCACGTTCAAAATAGGGTGCACTTCCGGCTCCGTTAACTCTGGCTCCAGTTCACTTCACATTGGAAAACTGTCACTCCTCTCTCTGTAACTGCTGCTGTCAGACTCGTCATTTTGGTCTTAAAATGCTCGTATGATCCTGGTATTTTTATTTTGCTATTGTGTCCGTAACTCAAGATATGAATATTAATAACAGACAAATCAGGTGCCTTCTTTCTGTTGATCGTTTGGAAGATCTCTGCTTATTTTGGGTTTCTGTTTTTATTTTCCAGCTGTCAATCAATAAGTATTACATTAAGTATTCAATAAACAGGAACCAGATAAAAGTGTAACTCTGTATTCCTCGTGTAAATGTTTTCCAGACTCCTCGTTTCGGTACACGGGCAGCCCTGACAGTATGCGGTCCCGAGCTCCCATGATCACCCCAGACCTGGAGAGCGGGGTGAAGGTGTGGCATCTGGTGAAGAACCACGAGCACGGAGACCAGAAGGAGGGCGACCGCGGCAGCAAGATGGTGTCTGAGATCTACCTCACCAGACTGCTCGCTACTAAGGTGAGAAAAGAGTTTAAATGAAAGTAAAAGAATCGATACTTTGGGGTTTTACGGATGTCTTTGGGTCATTATAAACCAACCATGTTTTTAAAGTGCATGACTTTTTCTCTTTTTTTTTGCTATGCCTTCATTTTGTTGACTAGTACATTTAAGTATCCTAGACTTTTGTGAAGAAAAGTTGAGTTAAAAGTTGCAGGGGTAACACTTGAGTTCAAAAAAGGAATTCCCCCCAAAAAAGAGCAAAGTTTTCTAACTGTTTGAAGGAATTAAAGTCGAATTATACGAGTTTTAGCCTTTATTTGCATTACACCTGTCATCTAAGTTGTTGTTCACAGAGCCAACTTGCTGTTTTACTGTCAAAATGCTGATATTTTGACCTGTTTTTTGGTTAATATGGCTAATATCCCTATCCACATGAAAGAAAAACTGGCACAAACTTCACAGTGTTTGACAATCATGCTCACAAGTTGTTTTTGAATCATCATATGACAAGTTTGTTGGCCTAATAATAATCTCGTTTAACAGTTATGGCTTTTCTGTTTTCGATACCTCTTTCCCAACTGTACCTCCTCCCATTCACATAGATAATGCTCTTTTCTTCAGGGTACACTGCAGAAGTTTGTGGATGACTTGTTTGAGACGTTGTTCAGTACGGTGCACAGAGGAAGCACGCTCCCACTGGCCATCAAATACATGTTTGACTTCCTGGACGAGCAGGCGGACAGACACGGCATCCATGACACCGATGTGCGACACACGTGGAAGAGCAACTGGTGAGGACTTCTTTACGTCTTTGTATAATGCAGTTTAGGATCAGCTCAATCCCCTAAGCTCAAAATGTTTTTAATATACATGGATCTGACGCAGGACAGTTGAGGGTATTTGGTTCTACTAGTTCAGTGATGTAATAGCTGCCAAATTGTGGACATAGAGAGGTATATAAATTATACTATGCACTTTAGTAATGGGACTTATGATAGTAGTAACCCTTAAAAGTTTTCAGCATCTTTTTTTCTTATTTCTGTACATACACATACAGTTTTGTGCAGTGCTGGAACATAAAAGTCAAGTAAAAGTAGTGAAGTACTGCACTTAAGTAGAAATTGCATGTGTCTGTACTTAACTTAAGTACATTTTTAATTGGATACTTTTTACTTTTACGTTACTGCATTTGAAAGCAGGTATTTGCGCTTTCTACTCCACTGCATTTAGAACAGGAAAAAGTAAAACAGTAAAAGTATTTTTCATTATTGTTTGAGATCTTCTGAAAAGACTGAGGGGTTATTTTTATCACGTAATAATAATTTGAGCAAACAAAATTGACATTAACATTTGAAGCTTTCTAAGATCTCAAAATCTACGCAAAATACTTTTACTTTTTACTCTTTAAGTACATTTTAAAGGGGTACTGTAATACGTTTACTCCTTTCATTTGATTCTTGCTTTTTTTGACTCTGGTACTTTTACTTAAGTAACAAAATTGAGTAGTTCTTCCACTAATGATTTTATGTAAGTGTCTATCACATTGTACATTCATAATGCAGCTAAGCTTAGTATATTTTTCCCTCTTCCTCCATGACAACAATTGGTCTCTCAAAAATGGGGCAAAATATATCCATGGGTTTTGAAGAGGAAAAAATTAGGACTGCTGCCTTAGTGATTAACAATTTAAAACAAAAAAGATTGCATGTAACAGAAAGCTGAAATTCATGAATAAGTAAAAAAAATGGTGAAAGGTTAGTTAGTCTGCATAGTTAAACTGGTTGAAAAGTGCAGTTATTTTATCACAAAAACATCCATGGGCTTCAGAAAGATGGAAAATTAGGAACATAGCCACAGCGAACAAAATATTATATGTTTTGAATGGGACATAGTTCTCAAAATGTTGCATATAACAAGAAGCTGTAGTAAAGAAGCGGTTAAATGTTAGTCAGAGCAAATAGTTCAAATTGGTTTAAATAAACATGGCGTAACTTTATCTTTATCACTCATATGAACTATACCAACTTACGTTTAACCCGTTCTGTCTGTTTTTTTGTTTTTTTTGCAGCCTCCCATTGCGTTTCTGGGTGAATGTGATCAAAAACCCCCAGTTTGTGTTTGACATCCATAAGAGCAGTATCACAGACGCCTGCCTCTCTGTGGTCGCTCAGACGTTCATGGACTCCTGCTCCACCTCTGAGCACCGTTTGGGCAAAGACTCGCCCTCCAACAAGCTGCTCTACGCTAAAGACATCCCCCATTACAAGAGCTGGGTGGAGAGGTACAATAACACTCTTTCACCGCGCCTCCACACAATGCAGAATGAGTTTATTTACTGCATAATGTGTCTGTGGTTATGATAGTCGTCATCCCTGTGATTATGGTGGATCCCACATGCTCGATTCAAAGTGGTGGAGTGCACTGCAGTAAAAACAAGATTCTAAAGCTAAAATTACTTGAATTCTTGATTTAAGTTTTGTTAAATAGTTTTGATTCATTACTGTTAGCTATTTTCTCAGATGGTTTTACAGATTGAGGTAGAAAGATAGCTTCTTCCATCCTTTCTCGTGCTATTATAGAGTTTCCTTGGGCTAATATACTAATTTGTTGCATTACTAAAGAAATATTTCACAGGTTTATGCAAGTAAATAGATCAACAAGTCAGAAACTCTCAAATCATTTTTTTTGCTGTGTGCCAAGAGCCGTTATGTGTCTTTATGTATTCTGTAACGCCCCCTGTCTTCCTCCTTCAGGTACTACGCAGACATAAACCGTCTCCCTGCCATCAGTGACCAGGACATGAACGCGTATTTGGCAGAACAGGCCCGACTCCACTCCTGCGACTTCAACATGCTCAGCGCTCTGAACGAGATCTACTCCTACGTCAGCAAATACAGTGAAGAGGTGAGGAGAGGCTTAAGAAAACCAGTACGGGACGCTTCAGAAGACAGGGCTGTTCTGTGAGAATATAGAGACAATGTTTAAAAGGCAAAATCATCAACTTATTCTGGATATCTAGTTTCACATTCAAAAATCATACTGCTAATACACAGGAGTCAAGCCTAGAGCAATTTAAAAGTAGTATTTCTCAATTTGTTTAAAAATAGTCAGAATGGTTATGTAAAAAGTAGTGTAAAGGATTTTTAAAAGATACATATTTTAGTCAACAGCAATACAACTCAATTTCAATTTTTTTTTTCTTATGAATTTTGAGCATTTATTTTCTTTTGCTCCCACTAACATGGTCAAATCATATGGAAAATACTTAAGTAGTTGCAAAAATGTAGTAGAGCATGGTCAAACCGTATGAAAAGTACTTAAGTAGTTCAAAAATGTAGTAGAATATGGTCAAATCATATGAAAAGTACTTAAGTAGTTAAAAAAAAATGTAGTAGAATATGGTCAAATCATATGAAAAGTACTTAAGTAGTTCAAAAATGTAATAGAATATGGTCAAATCATATGAAAAGTACTTAAGTAGTTAAAAAATGTAGTAGAATATGGTCAAATCATATGAAAAGTACTTAAGTAGTTAAAAAATGTAGTAGAAAAAATAAAAAAAGTACTGAAGTACAAAACATGAATATGGTCAAATCATATGAAAAGTACTAGTTAAAAAATGTAATAGAATATTGTCAAATTATAAAAAACTTAAGTAGTAAGTAGTAGAACATGGTCAAATCATATGAAAAGTACTTAAGTAGTTAAAAAAAAATGTAGTAGAACATGGTCAAATCATATGAAAAGTACTTAAGTAGTTAAAAAATGTAGTAGAACATGGTCAAATCATATGAAAAGTACTTAAGTAGTTAAAAAAATGTAGTAGCAAGTACAGATACCTGCTCTCAAATGCAGCAAAGTAAAAGTAAAACGTATCCACTGAAATGTACTTAGGTAAATTTCATATACGTAAAATTCCGCTTAAGCACAGTACTTTACCCCTTGTACTTCGTTACATTCCACCACTAACTATTATTTCTACTACTGATTTCAAACTAAAGTGCAAAATTACTTATGTATGTCTGATATTGTAATATTTAATAGTTGAAAAATAAAAAAAGACTAGTATGTATGTCTAAATTACCACTGACGTTTTCAAAATACTAGTGTATATGCTATATTTTTTTAATTTTTATTTTATTTTTTGACAAGAAGAGATTTTGACTGCAACCATCATTTTAAACTAAGGCCCATAAACGTCCAAGCCCCCCCAGCAGTTGTAGACTCAAACACGGCGATGATCTGCTTACAGTTGATTTCACATTCGCCTGGTGCGTTGTGCGTGAACATAAACATCCATCTTAAACCTGCTCTGAACTGCCACCTGCTGCCTGTTGTTTCCTTTTTCTTCTTTTCATCATATTTTTCCATCCAAACCCTCCTGCTGTTTTAATCCCATCACACATACACATCACATGGATTACATTACCGCATGCTATAATTAAACCTGCATTCTTTCATAATGAGTATTCCCATGCCGCGTGGAGCATATATAGTCATTTGCGATGGCTCTCCTCCACTGAAGCGTAGACGTTCAGAGAAGTGTGTTACTCCAGACTTTACCTGGAGGGCAGTACTGGGCGGCCGCTACATTATCAGATGCCGCCTTAGTCAATTATACACAGATTGTCGGCACAAATTGAATGAAAGCTCGGTGCCTCGGTGTGCGTATATATTTAAGCCCGAGGGAGCGTTGTAGGGGGCAAAGGTCAGGGAGGTCAGAGGAAAGAGGAGGGGAGGTGGACCAAAGAAAAGAGGTCAAGTGACTTCAACAAGGCGAGTCGTGTAGGGACTATAACATGTCGCTACTACTAATGCAATGCTTCTAATTCATTGTTATATTGGCAAATATTAACAGACTATAAGTGATTAAAACATGACTAGTACAAGGAAATTATAAAATATATGATAGTAGTAGGAGGAGGAGTAATAGTACTTACTACCTTTACACAGTTTTAATGTTACTTTAAGTGGAAAGTAGTTACTTTTACTGCCCCACTTAGTACACCATACACCCAGAAGCCATATTCTTTCATTGGCAAAAAGAGATGAGTGTCTTGTCCAAGGACATAAAAAATCGCCGGATTGGAATCAAACGGCAAAACTTTCTTTTTTTGGTCACTCTACTACTACTACTACTACTACTACTACTACTACTACTACTACTACTACTACTACTACTACTACTACTACTGTTACTATTACCACTACCACTACTACTACCTACTACTACTACTACTACTACTACTTACTTCTACTGCAGTCACTACCACTACCCCTGTTATTACCACTACCACTATTACTACCTCTACCACTACCTCCACTACTACTACCACTACTACTACTACCACCACTACTACTACAACTGCCCCTACTACCACCACTACTACTACTACTCCTACCACCACTACTACCACTACCTCCACTACTGCTATTATTAGTACTACCACTATAACCACTACTTGTTTCGTTACACAAGGTGGCACCATTGCATGTCTAAAATATTGCGAATACAGAGACTAAACGCTGTATGCTGTTTACTACTTACTGTTTTGTTGTACTACTACTAGCTGTTGTACCAGTGCTACTGCAGCGTCACACATGTACTGAGTGCACAGTGCATATGTATAAGATCTGTCCTGTACTCTGTGAATAGTGTCCATTATCCCACAGTTCTACAGAGCACCGCCTTTAGACACAGCATTTATGACACATTGTGCTGCTAATGTCAGACACTCCAGTGGGAAGCATTAGCCTGACCTTTACTCTCTCTCTCCCTCCTTCCCTCTCCTCTTATTCTCTCTCTTTCTGTCTCTTTCTCTCTCCTCCTCTTTCCTCCTCTCTCATCCCCATTCAATATTTCTCCTTCCCTCCCGCCTTCCCTCTCCCCTCCTCTCATTCTCCCTCCCTCTATTTCTCTTTTCTAGCTCTTTCTCCTCTATCCTCTGTCCCTCTCCTCCTCTTTCATCCCATCTGTCTGCTTTTCTCCTTCTCTCCTCCCATCTCCCCCATTTCTCTTCTCCTTTCTCTCCCCCTCTTCTTTTCTCCTTCTGCGTTCTCCTTCTCTCTCTTTCCTCGTCCTACTCTCTCCCCTATCTTTCTCCATTCTTCTCTCTCTCTCTGTCCCTCTCTCTATCCCAATCACTCTTTATTCCCTCTCTCTGTCCTCCTTTCTCTCCCCCTCTTCTTTTCTCCATCTGCCCTCTCTCTATCCCCTTCCCTTTCTTTCCCCCTCTCCACTCTATATTTCCCCTCTCTTTCTCTCTCTCCCTTACCTCCTCCTATCTCCCCTTCTCTTTCTATCCTCCTTTCTCCCCCCTCTTCTTTTCTCCCTCCCCCCCCTCTCTCTGTCCTTTCTCCTCCTCCTTCTTTCTCCCTCTCCTCTCTTTCTCCTCTCTACTCTATATTTCTCTCCCTCCCTTTTTCCTCTCTCCCCACCTCTCTTTCACTTTCTCTCTCCCTCTTGCTCTCCTTCTTCAAACTCTCCCTCTTCATTTTCCTTCTCCACCCTCGTCTCTCTCCTCTCTCTCTCTCTCTCTCTCTTTCACCCCCTCCCATCTCTCATCCCTCTCTCTCTCACCCTCTTCCTCCCTCCCTCATCCCCATTCATGCCTTACTTCCACCTATTATCCATCCGACTTCCCACTGAACCTCACATTTTGCTACCTTTGCAAATCCAGATACATCCGGACACATGCATCCACACATTTTCATCAGATTTTTTTTTTTTCCCTCCACCCTCCACATCGCCGAGAGTGCATAAAAAATCATCTAACACTATTAAGCCGGCTTCATTCTTCTAAAAGGTGGTGTGTCAGGCTAACCACAGCTAGCGGGGCAGTGCTAAATGGGTTTGGGAGGGGAGATGGTGCACCTGCATGCTTGGTTCAGATTAATAATAGATTCTATCAGGGCTAAAAAGACGGAGGAAGATGGGGGTATGCGGGAGGGACGAGGGGGTTATGGAGGGTAGGAGAGCACTTAAGCAGATGAGTGGGAGATGGGAGGCAGCAGAAACCATTGTGATGAACGGGACAGGAAACGGATTCACCCCAAAAAGAGGAGGTCACGAAATGAGGGCAGCGATAAAATATGTAAAAGGTAAAAAAAAAAATTATAAACGATGACATTTTTGGTAAAAGTTATACTGGAAACACAATGTCCTGATACATAAGCAAAGCATTACATAGCACGACGTAACTTTTTTAGGTGAGGGGTCTACAGGTATGGCTTTGACTGATCTGGTCTTGCATGTATTTTAACTTATAAATGCACATTACAGACGTTTTGACAACCCCATTCCTGAACTGGGCCCAGTACTGTTACTTGAGTAAAAGTTTTGGTGACTCAAAAACTTTATGTTGACAATCTGAAATTATTAGGCCCGAGCCCCTACAGGGCGTAGGGCCTATTGCTTCCGCTAACTGTCTTGCCGAACTTGTGCGCGAAGCGCACAAGTTCGGCTGAGGTCGCGACCTTGCCCTGACTCCAGTATCCTAGAAACCCATGCCGTAGGCATGGGATGTGCATATTTGTTCTTGCTAGCATGTTATCGTCAACATTGAGTCAATGGGCGAAGCCCATTGACTCAATGTTGACAAAGGCAGCGCGAAGCGCTCATGTCGCCCAAACACACTCCTGGCATCGAGCCTATCCAAGCACCCATGCCGTAGGCATGGGCCATCTTTGTTACTGCTAAAATGAATGGAAGTCAATGGGAGGTCAATGGCGGGCCCCGACGTCATGGCGAATGACGGGCGCGTCAGCGCCCGTCATTCGCCATTGACCCCACGGTGACGTGGGGAAAGTCGAGAGCTTTCAAAAAATGTATAATATGTCATTCTAATGTTTTCGGATATATTGTTTTTGCTAAAAATATTATTTTTTTTTTATTTATTTTTTTTTTTTTTATTTCTTCTTCTTCTGCTCTTTGAGCAGGAATTTGACCCCTTGAACATATACGAAAACTCACCAAATTTTGCCCAAAATTCAGGTCTGCCGAAAAATTTATTTTTTTTATATGGTGCATCATTGGGAATAAAAAAATGGCACGACAGCGCCACCTACAAAAGTCAAAATACATTGCGTCAATGGGAGACACCCCGACGTCAACTTTGTCGTAGAGCCACCAAATTCGGTACACACATTCTTCAAGTGATGCCAAACAAAAAATATTATTATGGCCACGCCCCCTGACAAACCGGAAGTCGGCCATCTTGGATTGAAAATTCCAAAATGTCGACTCAGCATTTTCGTTGACGTCGCATTTTCGTCAACTCCTCTGAAGGCGCTTCACCTGCAGGGCTGAAAATCACTGGACATCATCTAGACAAGTGGGGCATCAAAAGTTATCCGATTTACATTGATAAGTATAACGGCTTTCGTGCGGCGAAGCCGCAAAATTCCATCGGAATTTTTGCAATTTTTAAATGTCAAAATTTGCTCCCGTTTGCGTATAAAAAAGTCCGATTGAGCTCAAATTCGAATCACTTGTAAAACTTTCTGGCCTAGACCTACTAATTATGAAAGAAAATAATTTGGTGAAATAGCGCCCCCTACAGAATAACAAATAAATTTGCATGGAGGGCCCAAAATTTTGTTTTCCCAAATGTTACGAAATTTCACACAAATTCCAGTGGGGTCATCCCAATCAATAAAGTCAATCAGACCCATGACGTTTTTTGTACCGTGTTGCCATGACGATGCCCCAAATTGCCCATGTTATCCTAATGGGAACGCTCCTCCGAAATTCCCATTCATGAGAAAAACATTAGTTTCATGGAATTAAGTGAAATTTGCCAGAATGACTCATCATATCATCCTGATCAAAAAAAAAGTCAATCACACCCAATATTTTTCAGATGGGATGCAGCTATTTTTTGTGCGATGCGATGAGTGAAACCCATGTTATCCTAATGGGAAAATTTACTAATTTTGGGACATTTCAAAGTCTTATAACGGCTTCAGACCTTCAATGAAGAATGTGAGATTTGGCACGTTGATTCTTTACATCATCCCCCATCAAAAAAGTCTGAGGTGCCAACTTTAAATTGTGCACGGTGTTGCCATGGCGATGAGGGAAAACCCATGTTGGTGCATTTTGTGCATTTGCTCCTAATGTCTTTTGGCTTTGTTTGGTCACAAATCTGGTCTTGCAAAGCCACAATAAAACAGAGGCATGTGGCGCGTTAGCGCCACCTACAGGGAGTGCTGGGTCGGCCGAGTGCGAAGCGCGGCCCGCGAGGGTTTCGATGCCGCTTGCGGCTTTAATTTTTCTTGCTTTTCTTGTTTTCTTGCTCTTCAAATATGACCTTGTGTCTTGAACTTCTGTAATATTATTTCGATGTAACAATACCCTGTCTTGAGTAGGGTTGTTCCGATTCTGACACTGCACATTTTTCAGGTATTGTTAATCGGTGAGTACTCGGATCAAAGCACTGATCCGATACCACTCTGTATTTTCCACAGCGACACCCCGTAGATGCGAGGAGCAGCAGCTGTTGAGGTTAAATGCCGACTGTGGAGGCTCTGCAGACACTTAAAACAGGCTAATGACAGAAAAGACATTTCTGTTTCACATTTCACATTTGTGGTGTGGACCCTGAAATTACCTAAATAACCACGGAAAGCGCTGGCTAACAGACTTTGTTTACTGTGCATAATTAGCCGTGTGCTCCAAGGCCTCAGTGCTGTTTTTATCCACACTCTGAGGCAGAAAGTGACCAAGCAGAAAAGTAAACGCGCTTAAATTAGCACAATTTATCATCAAGCCCATTATTCATTTGACTCACAAAATCTCATTTATTCTTGTAGATTGTCTTTAGAGATATCCTTTTACTAGAGTTGCTTCTGCTCTTGTACTGTAATAAAATTGAGTTACCTTAGGCTACTTCTTCACCCTATGCCAGGGGTGTTCAAACTTTTCTCAATAGGGGCCACATATAAAAACACAGACAAAGCTGAGGGCCGATTGAGGGCCATAGACTGGTCGCCACTACAGTGAAATCTTCAAATCTGTGTTATTATTACAAGTTAGACTAAACCACTAGTCTTTCTTCATGCTTACATCCTCAATGGGACACATTAAATATTTGAGATGGACAATAAGTAAATTTTCAGGAATGTACCCTAAAAAGTACTGTTTAAGGCAGTTGCGCTCTATCAGCGAGGATAGTATTCACCTCTATGGGGTTAATACACAGCGGCTCTGCCAAAGCTGTGTATAAAGCACCGCACTGCATTGATCACCGGTCTGTGGCCCCCTGCTTCGAATATGTTTTGAGATGTGGCACCTTTGTTTAAGGTAATATGGGCCAATTCACCTGGAAGCTTGAGGGCCAAGAAAAATTGGTCTGAGGGCCGCATTTAGCCCCCCGGGGCCACAGTTTGGGCATGCCTTCCCTATGCGTTATCAGTATGGGTATCAGTATGAGTATCAGTATCGGCGAGTACACTAAGATCAAGTATCGATATCGGATCGTTGCAAAAAATAAAGAAATAGTATCAGAAGAAGACAATTACACCCTGAGGTTAAACTCGGTCTTATGCCAGCCCTGATAAAGCAGCCCCCATATGGCTATTGTTCTCGCTCTTTCATATTGGTTTAAACTTGTCTCGTGTGTTATGATGGTGACATAGATTGGTCCTGACAAGCACACACAGCAGATGAGCAGACGCAGAGCACAGCCTGTCACTCCCTTCTGAACTAAACTCCACAAATGCCAAATTTACAAGACGCCTGCTCCAAAGATAAAAAGCAACGCCTAATCACAAATATTTCTCCGAGTTGTAGTCAGCTGCAAAGGCCATGATGTAATGTGTCTGCTCATTTAGGAATAAAGGCTTTCCATGCAACGCACACAGCATTGAGATCTGGGCTTGTTTTTAAAAGTATGATTTCATTATTGCCCCACATTTGTATTAGAATCATCAATGAACTAGAGGCACAGACCCTCGCCAGGGCATTAGATACATGTTGCAATGGTTAAGATAAAATAAGACTGGACTTAAAAGAGGTGTCTCCTAGCTCAAGGGTAATGTTGTTGAACCAAAAAGCTATTACAACTAACAGTGTTATATTAGTCATGTTCAACTGGTAATTTGGTCCATTATTGGTGTCTTTTTGACCCTATCCTGCAATTGTAAAAACAGCTTTATGTCCACATCAAACATGGTTGAATTTTCTAACAAACGCAACCAAAGACATACCCATTTTTAAGGTGTAATAAAATAAGATCCAAATGCCAATGATAACATATTAGGTAAGGTGGGTATAGTGTCTTGCCCAATGGCACAAAGGTAGTTTGTATTGCTGCTAGCAGGAATCAAACCTCCAGTTAGATAGCAAACTTCTCAGCATTAGCCATTTTGTTTAGCAACACTCTAATATAAAAGAAGTGCTCAAAACAAGGTCCAAATTTGCCTCAAGACTGTTTTTAATTTGTTTTATATGATCAGTTCTCCAATCAATAGCTGTTCATTTTTTTTATTTTTTTTATTTCTCTTACAGATCACAGCTGCTCTGGAACAAGACGAAACAGCGAGGAAGCAGCGCCTGGCCTACAAGGTGGACCAGCTCATCTCAGCCATGTCTCTGGAGAGCTGAGAGCGCCCCCTGCAGCCCAGTAGAAACTCTTACATTATACCTCTTCATCGCGGTGCAGTACAAACTTAAAACATGGAACTTATAAGCAGATAGACTCCAATGACAACGCCTGCTTTCGCTCTTCCTACGACGGTACCAGCTATTTTCCGCCTAGAGACTGGACTAGCGCTTCACCTGCTGATCGCGGAAGGAAGGAATGTCTCAACGCAACTTTTATTTATTTATTCGTTCCGATATTTTGAGGAAAACCGTGTGCGTGTGTGCGTGAGTGTGCATGAAGAAAACTCCGACGACATATTTATTCCCTACTTGGATTGCAAAAAGACAAGAAGTTGATGATCACAAAGGAGATTTTATTTTTGTACTTGGACATGAGTTGCAGCCTCTGTGGACTGCGCAAAGAGTGATACCAGTTGCGTTGCGTTTCATTTCTATCCAAGAATCGGGCCTAAACCTCTCCATTGAAGTGTATAGGAAGATTTCCGAAGTTGAGGCGGCATGCTTGCACCTTAACTCTTGACATTGCATTGGCTCCATTGGGTTCCTTCTGTTCATTCCCAGTCTCTACCCCTTCCAATGAGTCTCTATGTGAATGTACAAATGTTTGACTTGTTTCATTTTTTTTTTTTGTTAGTTGTTTTGGGCCCAGTTGACCTGCGTGCCGTAAAGATTCAAACCAACCAAACCGTCAAATCTATGGAGACAGTAGAAAATGGTGGACAGTGCAATCGCAGGTTGGCCAATGAAAAAACGTTTGCTGTATGATCTTGGATTGGATTCAATAGCGAAATACACAGGTAATTTCACTCTTTCGTGCTATAACAATGTTTCTGTACATTTTCTGCTATGGAGACTATGGTGGCACAGGTGATATTTAATTTTAGTCATTTTAATGCACAGCACATCGCTTTAGTTAACTTATTGCTTATTCAGACTGTATTTTAATAGTTCAATCACATGACTAGTTACCATCTTAGCTGCCATTTTGAGGACTTTTGGTGCGTTATATAGAATGAGTTATTAACACATGGCTTCTTGTTCTGAAGGACTTTTGCCCATTCAAAAGAGTATATATTATAGTATATAGTTTTTTGATTGATAATTGGCATGGTAACAACATTTTTATCACTTGTGGCTATTTCATTCATTAGTAGGGATGCAGCGATCCAGCTTCTCAGTTCTGATACCGATTACAGTACTATAGGTTTAAGTATCAGCCGATACCAGCGCAGAGACTGAAAATGGCATTTAATTCCTGAAAACTCAAATAAAATAAGACAGAACTGATCCAAATGTGTTGTGTAGCTGTTATTTATCCTCAAGTAGCTACAAAACGGCTTTATGTAGATAAAAGTTCAAACATTATGAGACTTTCTTGGCCAGTTAGCACCGGTAAATAGCCTTATTCCATCCATTCATATGTCCAACTAGGATTTCTGCTGAACTGATGTTTGGAAACCGACATCCGATCCAGTATTTTTTTCAGTATCAGCGTCGATATCTGATGGTGCATCCATTTTCATAAGATCATTTTACTGCAACACAAAAAGTATAATTTATGTGCCACCATTCTCTTAATGACAACTCACCTAAAATTGCTAGAATATCGGAAATGTGATTACCAGTTTTAATTAAGGTAAAAAAGTATTTAAAATGTCTTCAGCAGTCCACCACAGTCCA
Organism: Periophthalmus modestus; assembly: GCA_019594935.1. Lineage (NCBI taxonomy): Eukaryota > Metazoa > Chordata > Actinopteri > Gobiiformes > Gobiidae > Periophthalmus > Periophthalmus modestus. The sequence goes on from JAIEZT010000084.1 coordinate 28,351,069, forward strand.
CCACTTTCTCTGTCCATGGTCCTACTTCCATATTCTACTTGTGTCTGCAGAGCTCGCACTTACCCAATCAGGACGTCTCATCTTATACATGTACCTAATTGCATGCTATCACATACTGAAAGTGTTGTAAGGGTCCATCTTTGATTTCTAAGTGCCAACGCGTGAAGCTTTGATCAGTCTTGATGATCCGAGGCTGATGGCAATGCTTCCCGACTGCCGCAAACGTCTTCACAGAACCACACGACCCAGTGCCAAATCCGTCATTTTGTCTCCAGGTGTCAATCACACGACAGTAATCGGTTTATGCTTTACAGGTGTGGTAAATGTGTAAAGTATTTAAAATGAAGGTACGAAACATAATAACGGGACTAAAAATGTATAGTTTTGCCCAAATTTCAGACAGTGCTTGGGATTATCCTAAATATAACCTCTCAAAATGAGGTTGGACTTTGAGTTACTTCCCAGTTTGCATCAAAAACCAACTATGGCAACACAGATGGACAAACTACATCTAATATACAATCAGGCATGTCGTTTATGCATCTGAAACTTGCTTTGCCAAATGTATTCAACTTGAAGGGATTGTAAAATAAGGCTACAGCTGACAAAGAAAGAACATATAATTGAGTTAATTTATTAAATCAGGCTAACGGGCTAGCATGATTGACGCAAATTGGGTAACTGATGCAAATTGGGCAGTGATAGGGCAAAGTGTTTACAGGAAATGCTTCTGAAGACAGCAAAAATCATGAACTAATTCTTGATTGCGTGCATGTGTTAAGATAATGGAGGTATGTATTTTTGACAAATCACAAAATTACGTAACCGCCGCTTAAGGAATTCATTATCTAAACCTTTTTAAATGTCTAATAATCTCCCCATCCATCTGACAACTAACTGTAGACTGGATCCACTGGCCGGATGTGTTCTTCTCTTCTTCCGTTTGCTCGTTGTTTACATGGAGTACTTGAACGTAGAGTAGGCTAGCTTGTACAGTAGTGTTAATGCAGTGTGTGCGAGGGCATGTTAACAGCTGGAGCGGGGCAGGAGTGCTTCTTTTATTTGTGGCCTTAGACTTTCACTTTCTTGGCGTTTATTTATGATCCTATTAAGTGTTTTGTCACCATTTCTCCTTCTGTGCCCCCCAAAAACACTGCTTGTGAAGTTACACTGCAAACTGGGATATCTATCTGTGTGTTTCAAAAGGGCTTCAATTCAGAGTCTTATTTGGAGAAGATTTGAGAAGTTCAGACTTAAGATCGAGTTTGCTGGTTAAGAGATGTTTGATAGGTGCTCTATGACTATTCTGGTAGAGGTCCTTCACCTCCTTGTCTCCGTGGAGATGGTATTTCTTCGATTCCTGGAATGTTCCACTGTATTGTATTAAATTACTAATACTACTATATAATTTTGCCCTATTTGATTGCCAATATTTAATACCTTGAAAAACATAGGTATCCTCTCATCACAAGCTTGTCTCCATGAAGTTAGAAGTTTTAGTGCAATTCTGTGGAACATCCCTAAGAAATAACATCTCCATGAGTCAAGTACAAATGTTACATAGTGCACCTTTAACTGGTAAATAGTCACATTTTTATATAGCCCTTTTCCATCTTTAAGTCACTCAAAGCTCTTTACATCAAGGAACCACTCACCCATTCACACACATATTCATACACCAGTGTACGCAGACACTGGGGGCGAGTGTCTTGCCCAAGGACACAACGACATCATCTGTGGAGGCTAGAATCGCACGATGTGGGTCAGTGGATTGGCCAAAGCCAATGACCAAAACTTCAGATAGTGGACAAACACTCATTAAGACTGCAATACGGGAGGTGTTCGTGAAAAAGATCATTAAGGCCAACCAAACTACTAAACGTGTCAAGCCAAAACAACTCGACTCACTAAATATTCTGAATTCAAGTTTTTCTGTGATCTCAAATAGATATTCGTTTGCAGTGTGCAGTACTTTTTGAACAGAGGTATGTAAAGCCCCTTAGCAGACACTTCCTGGTTTGACAGAAAATGGACAGGGTTCATATTCCAAATCCAACCAGTAGGGAGCAGAAGTGGCCATAACGATTAATATTTATTTTCTTGTATCTGGGAGAGCACCTTGTTGACCACTACCTACGGTGCACATTCCGAGCACAGCTTCTTCCTTATTTTGAGGTGTCTTCCCGATTTCAGCGAATAGAATTGTATCCTCGTCATACCTCACATTGCTAAAGGAGTAATGCTTTTTTTTTGGTGTTTTGTTTTAAACCAGGACCTAAATGCCTTCTCCTCTTCCAAAGGGATCAATGTGTGTGTATCTGGCTCGTGCTATTGTCATGAACTGGTCCAGGGTGGCTATGGTATATTGTGTTGATTTTTTAGCTAGTAGCAATTTCAAAAAAGTTGGGACAAAGGCAGTGGTTTTACTATATATTTGTTCATAAACTAAACTGAAAAAATCTTATCTCTGGTTAATCTGAACTTTAAAAAAAAATGTCAAAATGGCATCAGTACAATTTTAATATGTTTTTTTTTATGTTATATCATTACAATTTGAAGTGCTTTTTGACAAACTGTTCCAACTTTTTTGAGATTCAAATTTTCAGTGTATCATTTTTTGGAACTGGTCAAGGGTGACTTTTTTTTTTTTTTTTTTTTTTTTTTTATTTCCAAATATCTCAAAAAAAAAAAAAAAGTTGGGACAAATGCATTGTTTTCCACTGTTTTGTTTTGTAAAAATAGTTTGAGAAAAAAATCATATCTGTTTAATCTGGATTTTTTTTTTTTTTTTTTTTTTATTATTATTATTTTTATAAAGTTACATTTTGTTTTATTTTATTTTACTTCATATCATTACAATTTTAAATGCAAATTGTTCCAACTTTTTTGAGATTCAGATTGTTACAGTGCATCTTTTTTTTTTCATTGTTTTAATTTTTATTCAATTTTTTGCTTCCCATTCATCCATTTCTCTTCTAACAATAAATCAGCTTTTTATTTTGTCCCAGAACAGTATTTCAGTGTAATTTATGTTTCACTGTTATTTACAAGAGTTTACTTTTCTTGCTGGTCGATTGATGTGTTTTTTATTGCCAACTTGAGGAGGCTCTGTGCACTTTCTTTGCTGCCAAATAGATAGTGTTTTTGTCATTCCTTCTCCAAAAACAAAAAACTTCCTGAACCTTAATAATTTTATTTTTTTGGCATCGGAATATCACCATTTATCCTTCCATCTTAAAACCTGTACTGATCCCCTGTAGACACTGGACTTAATGTAAAATAGTTATTACTGACAATGATAATAATACTGGCTGTTTGTTCTTGTTTTATAAAAGTGTTGTGAAAATTGTAAGAAAGTATTTAAAAAAAAAGGTTGGTTCTCTTGTTTTTTATTTGCTTTGGTTTTGTTATGATAATATATTATTGTGTATCTATTGTACATATGAAGCACACCTATTTTGCAAGCCAAGGATTCACTTTGTACTGTTGTTATATATAAATAAACTTTGCTGGTTAAAAATTGCATTGAAGCTGGAATCTGTGTGTTTGTTTTAAAGAGGGGGTATTATGCAAAATTGGCTTTTTAGAGCTTTCTACCATGTTATAATGTTGTTGACTCATCAAAAAAACATGCCTGAAGAGGTTTTATGTGTCATCCATGCATGTTTGAGTAATCTAGCGATCTAGCAAGTTTATTTGTATAGCACAATTCGTACACAAGGTAATTCAAAGTGCTTTAAAGAATAAAAAATGTACTGCAGTTGTCTTAACGCTCGTTTGGAGAGGTCAGTGAGCAGGCCGTTACAGTCTAAACTACTGGAGACAAATGTATGGATAAGTTTCTCTAAGTCTGATTTTGACAGTAAACCTTTGATTTTTGCAATGTTTTTATATGGTAAAAAGCTGCAGATGTTATTGATTTTATGTGGCTGTTGAAGTTCAAGTCTGAGTCCATTATTACCCCTAGATTTCTAACCTGATTTGAAGGTTTTGGAGAGAGAGACTGCAGGTGACACTTTGTCTTTGTTTCTGTGGGCCAAAGATGATGACTTCAGTCTTGTCTGAGTTTAGACAAAGTTGTTTTGCATCCACACACTGATCTGTTGGATGCTGAGTGTCATCTGCATAGTTGTGGTAGGACACATTATTGCTGCGTATTGACTGGCCTAATGGCAGCATGTAGAGATTGAACAACAGGGGTCCCAGGATTGACCCCTGGGGCATCCCACAGGTCAGGGACATTTTATCTGAGACGCCTTTTCCGTGAAAAAAAGCATGTTACAGAACTGTAGACAACAACTTCACAAACCTGATGCGATGTGCAGTAGTTTCATTAGCAGGATGGAAGCTGATTGTGTAAGCGCTCTGAAGGCGGAGTGACTTAGCACAAAGAGCAAAGGGAGGGAAGAGCATCAGAAATGAAACTGAAACTTAAACATGTTTATACATTGTTTTTTGCCAAATATAGCATTTTCAACACAATAAAGGTAACATAGTGATCTAAATATGTTGTTAGCAGTTAATATAATAATATAATATTTAATGAAATACTAGTCAAATGCTATTGTGAGTGAACAACACGACGCCTGCACTGTTACACCTTGAATAGAGCAAAATAACATGACCACAAATTATTGTTACAAGCCGACCCCTGTTTGGAAATCATTTTATATAATTATGTTTTTATACTAAACCTTTATATGATTTTATGATCACACAATGAACAAAATTGGTCAGTTTATTTCATTATGCAAAACAATAAAAAGTGCTAGTTGCATATTTGTTTTTAACTGGTCTGATTAAAAGACCAATCACTGACTGTTCTAGGTCTGCTACTTACTTGACTCCAGACAGATGTTATCGCTTTGTCTGCAAGATTCCACAGTATGGCATTTATACTGACTGTTACACGTGTTTATTTTAAAGTATTCATAGTCTGAGTGTGTTTTCCCGTCCATTAATCAGATTTCTTGCATGGCCTGATGGTGTCTCCATGAAGAATAATTTAATGCCTTACTGTGAAACATTGGGGCAAGTCGGTGACAGACGATCCATCAGAAAAGGTACATTACTCATCTTTAAAGTGCGCATATTATACTATTTTCTGATCTATGTTATAATGTTGTTTCCTCATCACAAACACACCTGGAGTTTTGTTTCATTCACACATGTTTAACACACAAACTGCAGATTTAGGCTGTGTTATTCTCTCAAACAGAAAACTCTGTTCATTTCTTGTCATTTTTTGCACAATATAGTACCTTTAAATGGCACACAGCAATTCTGAAATCATCAGAAAAACAGGCTCTGGTATTAAAATATTTCAATAAACATTATAATGGGTATAATAGGTAAAATAAATGTATTGAAACTGTCGGCCAATAAAAACTATTAAAACCCTAAAACAGCACATTTCCGACTCACTGCTGCTACTCCCTGTTGGACAGTATAGTCTCCATGCTGTTTTATATAGGGGCATTTCTCCATTGAATTTGCTTATTCAAAGGTTTTAGACTTTCTGCAGATCCCAGTGATTTCCCAGTATCTGCTCCTGTCTTTACACCAGCAGCTACAGAAAGAGCAGGTGCCATTGTGGAACGAGGGCTACAGACACGACAAATACTATTAACATATAAATCAATGTTTTCTCTTTAGGTTTGATAAAGGCAACGGTGTAATGTAATGAAGTAACAGTAATAAAGTACGATACTTATGTCAACAATTTAGGCAGCTTTACTTTACTTACTAAATTTTAAAGTGGATTTTTTTTTTAGTTTTACCTCACGACATGTAAGAGCAGATATCTGTACTTACTACTCCACTACATTTTTGAACTGAACTATTTTTTATTATTGCTTGAGACTTGCTGAAAATCTGAGGGATTTATTTTAAACACGTCTGTAGTTTGAGCAAATAAAAAAACACCCAAATAAAAACAGCTTTAAAAAAAATCAAATTAAATTGTTTCTATTGAACAAAATTCAGCACAAATTGTTATAAGAATTACTAGGTTTTCAGTATTTAAGTATTTTTTCAAAATCTTCACAAAATACTTTTGATTTTTACCCTTTAAGAAGATTTTTTAAACTACTGCTTTAATACTTTTACTTAAGCATTTTTTTCATGTGATTCTTTACTTTTACTGGAGTATTTGGAGTATTTGTACTTTTAGTAAAAGCCAAAAGTAAAATCTGTGAACAACAAAAAGTTGTAGGAGAGAAGATGTTTCGTTCATCCAAGCTGCTTCTTCAGGTCTGGTCACATTACTGGTGGACACTGCCTTATATTCTGTCTGAAGAGAGGAGCGAACTACACTGAAACTGCAAACAGCCATTCTTTACAGTTTCTGTATGTAAGTTAGGTCTATTGAGCTACACTAAGTGTGCACTGTGCCTGACATTCAGTTAACAAATTCATACACCGATTAATGGATGTTTTCCTCACCTGTTGGCTTCCTGGCTAACTTTATTGGGTAAGTGAATAACAGTTCCTATACTTCTTATAGGATTCTAGAGACATGGTCAAAATTTGACTTTTGTGCTACTAGGGTAAATTCAAATACAAAGTAGTAGCTTGTTCCTAGTCCTCAACATCTTTTTAAAACATACAGCTTACAGGCACCCAGGGGAATCGGCTATTAAATCAGGCTGAGAAACCCTTTAGGCTTCAACTGCAGCTGGTAAATCAACATTTAAATTAAGTTTTCCTAATGACCAATGAAGCGTTTGCCCTATATTTCTATTTGGGTTTAATGTAGCCTATAATTTACAGGAATATCGTTATAATAAACCCACAGCCCAATAATGTAGTTTAAAAATTAACCAATACTTGTGACGTCACTTGTAAACAGGAAGTGAGCTACCGGAGCACGTGCACAGATCACGCGATTTTTTTATTTTTTTTTTTATTTTTTTTGTGTGTGTGTCTCATATCTACAGCGAAAGGCCCGAGATAGACAGGACCACAATATCCATTTCCTTCACTGTGCGGATGGATTTCAATCTCTTCCCGCCCCAGGGCCACTCTGCTCCCGCGGTGCTTTGGAGAGGCTCTGATCCGCGCTGCGTCGACCTCCCGGGACACCGTAGAAATGCCTCTACCGGGGAGCTGCGTAAAGATGACATCCTCTTCACTGTGAGGATTCTCCGCTGGATTACAAGGCAAATTTTGAAATAATGATTAGGTTTAGGCGTAAAAGAGACTTAGACTTCATAAATAGAGTTTTAGATGAAAAAAAATATGTACAAAAAAAATACAAAACCAATACTTAGCCTTCTTATTATTGATTGTTAGCTTGAAATGGGCTTGCCACTGGAATTTTTATCTCCATACAAAATTACTGTCCAAATCAAAAGCTATTTCTTTCATCTACTTAACTACCTATTTAAAGTGTCATTCAGCCCTCTACTCTAACCCCATTTTAGACAAATCTAACAAAATGGAAAACCATCACGAGGTAATGATGAGGTCTGACTTTACCAGCTCAATTATTATACCAAATTTTGCCATTTTTCCCAAACCTTTTAGATCATTTCCCATTACATGTTTTAGATTGACATTGCAATTTTGATTTCTTCTTTTTTACTCACAATACACACAATTTAAGGGGCCCTCTCGCGGCGCTCTTTAGTACTGGTGCCGGGTGTGGGTGGGGATAGGGTGATACATAGCAATTTTCGGCCTCTTTTGGTGACTGAAGTCTAGGCGTGCAAAATGCGATTGTCCAAGAACAACATGGCAGTATGTGATGCCAGTTGCAGGAATCTAACCACCAACTTTTAGGCTAACAGGCAATGGGTATGCATCAGCTGAACAAGTGCAACCAGACACTAGTTGGAAATATTTGAGTGACAACAACACAATTTATACAGAAATGACAGAAGTGAGGCAGGTGGCCGTAGTGAAGATGGGTTGGAGGTAAATTGCGGACCAGTGAGAATCCAGGTGTGAGGGCTCTGACTGTGGATAAATATAGAGTTGCCCCCTGCTGCTGGAGCTGTGTGTGTCTCATTAGAAGGGCAAAACTCAGGTCTGGGCTGTTGAAAGACTCTGGTTTATGGACAGTCTGTAAGATGCCTGTCCCTCTGCACCATATGTTATCTGTAAAGTGTGCAAAATGAACACATCTGGCGAAAGTAAGATTGACATTGCAACACTAATAAGGTTAGTGCCATAATATTGATCTGGAAGTCATTTGGAAAAGGAAAGGACTTTCAGCTGAGTTTTAGCCAGTTACAGCAGGGAATTAACATGCTTTGGCAATAAAACATCATTTTTTACATTGTTTTGGGTTTGTTTTGGATTTGTTTTTTTTTTGTTTTTTTGCACAGACTTGAACAGATTAGCCAGGAGCTGTGTAAGATTCTCTTGAGTTTGAACACAATCCAAGTTAGCAGTGCCAAGTTGCGTGTACGGCCTGATACAGTACAGCAAGGGCTACTGGCCAAACTAGAGCTGAAACTTTGTGGATGCATATACTGGTAATCTCTAACTTTCTGTTTAGTTGAGCATGGAAAAAACATTTTTTGCCAGCATTTTTGATCCACAAGAAAAAATGCTTCTTTAGATATAATGGCTTGAAAATGCAAAATAATAACATGAGATACAGGCCCTTTAAATCTCTGCTATAGGTGAGAACATTTACAGTTACAGAAATGAGTAGAAGTAGTACTAGTAGTAGTAGCAGTATATCACATTTAGCCTTGGATATGGACAGTTTCTTTTTACACATAATTTAAAAATCTAGTACAACCCTTTTCAGACAGGACTTGCTTGTCTTCCTCTTGAGTTTTTGTCTGACGTGTCTCCTCTTCTCCCTCTTCAGATGGTAAAAACGATTCTCCTCCTCTCCCTCCTCCTCTGGTAATGAGCGCGGTCGCAGCGGGCCTCCTGACAGCTCCGGTGGGGCGTCTGCATCTCTTTTAGCGCTGCATTGCAAAAACAAAGAGGTGGGTGTGAGCTCTGTCCATCTACGCCTGTGGCCTCTTTACCTCTGCCAACTGTGCACTGAAAAAAAAAACTGCCCATCCAAGTTATTTCTCATGCAAATATCCACCGGGGGAAATTAAACCACAAAAGCGCGCCCACGTCGAATGGACACAGTTGTTGTTCAGAGGCTTGGGGTGCAGGTGAGGAGACGAACTGCCAAATTTCCCAAGCTGAGCACTTCTAATTTGCATATGCAGATGTTAATTACCTCTACGGGCCAATCAGCAAACCACCCCCCTCCATCTACCCTCAAACCCCCTACGTACTCCCCCTGCCCCATCAGGTTACCACGGTTACTCCCCCGGCTGATCATAATAACGATAATCACCTCCCGATTTCCCTTCATAGCTCATTTTCTCCTTGTGAAAGGCCAAAGTGGAGCTGTCGGATTCTCCGTGCTGTAGCCCTTATCGTAGTACCGGGGCAGGGGTAAGAGAGGGGGGGGTGATGGGGGGTGTCTAAGGAGGTACACCACCTGCCACACGTGCCCCAGAAGCAGCAGATAGAGGTAGTTGTGATAATAATGAGTGCCAGACCAGTCATGCGTTGTGATGTATTTGGAGGCTGGATGGGGACAGGGTGAATGGGGGGGGGGTGTGAGGGGGCGATGGGGGGGCACTACGGGGGTTAGCGCAGATGAGATCAGGTGATGCTTGTTATTGCACCGAATTACACGGCTGAGACCGGTGTGCTCAGTACCAATCAGAGGGATATGAGGTCATTAGGAACTGTGAAATTACTGCACAATACCCTGGTTCTTCATTATACAGGCAAATGTATAGGTAGTGTAGCAGTTATAAAAATTCCCATTTCAAATAAATACAAATTTTGCCTCAGCCTCCCCAAAAACACATTTTCTTAATACTAAAAATCTTAAAACTCTTATGTTTCATGACTTATAAAAGCTATACCTTGTGGCCCTTTGGTAAAACAGATGCAATACAATCACAACTGAACCTTAAATGTCATTAGCAGCAGATACTGAGGATACATCAAATTGTAGAGAGCCCTTTTGGGTTTATTGCAAACTGGTGTTATTCATCAGATCTAACAACCCAAAGTGAGGAGCTCATTCACACTTACCTGACAGTTTTGCTCAACTTTAGAGATTTTAACAGAGATTTAGTTATTATAGTTGTCTCCCCTCAGCATTTACTCACCTGAAGTTGTATTTGGAGTGATTCGTGTTTGAGCAATCTTTAATAATTTATTTTCAAGACGCCATATTGCTGATCAACCCCCGCTTTCACCTCCATCAGCTTATGGCGATTGCTGTACTTGCGTCGTTTTCCAGTTTTATTTACTTAATACGTGCAGGATTCGGCAGCATTTTGTAGGTATTTTGGTACAAATAAAAAAAATCTGCTGCTTGCTAGAGTGATCTGCAGTTGTCCGAGGTACTGGCTCTTTGTTACTGCAGTTTTCTAATGCGGGAGTGAGCGGACTCGTTTCTTTTATTAAGTCGTTTTAGATGAATACTGTGATTTAAAATGTGGTGAATTTTTATGACATATTTTAGAGAAGTCCAATCATTTCTGGTGTACATAATGTCATGACTGACAGATTTTTTTAGCAGACATGTTTTAATTTGTCTGTTTAGCAGTAAAATAAACTACAATGTTGTCTCTTCATGGTATAGCTTCTGATCTATTCTCTCAATAGGTGGGTTCAAAGTAAAAATATCCAAACTTTACTTTTCTTTTTGATCAAATATCCCTCTTTGAAACAACAACCTCAAACCTGTTGCATCATATCTTCTATCCTCTCCTATTCCTATTGTCCGTGCCGTATTTTTAAAGTGCAGTTTGGGGCATACTTCTGTTAGAATTATTTAACACGGAGGAGTTTCTGTGGGGGTATATTTGATGGGCAGGACCAGAGCACCTCCTGAACAGCCTTGACCAGCCTGAGGGGTTTAGATGCTCCTAATGACTCCATAAAGTTTAAAACATAGAACATATAAGAACAACATGAGCTCTAAATAAACTTCCTCAATTGGTGGTTTTCATATTTGAGGATGTGATTATCTCATACTCCCATTTTTCCTATTTATTATATTGTACTTTTCCATGAAATATCCAAAAGGTAAATATATAAATGCTGAACCTGATCATTAGTAGTGACTAGACCCTAAAACTGTCTTACAACAAAAATCTGCAATTAAACAATATAAATTTTATCAGCCTCCCTGTATCTGTATTAAATATTATTGGCCTATAGAATGTTGTGATATCGTCTGAAACCCAGTAATTCCAGTGATTCTCAAACTTTTCACGCCATGTACCACCTGCATATTTTTCGAATGTCACCTGGATGTAAACCAAATCGAAAGTAGGCCTATGCTAGTGCTAAACCAGGACTAAAACAGGACTACAATTGCTATATTAGCTCTATACAAAGACTTACCAAAAAGGTAACAGGACACAATTATGTATTAAACTGTCTGTAAACTGAGCAAATATTTGGGCTGTAGAGGAATCCATGTATCATTTGAAGGAGCTCTATACTATGCACTTAGTGCTATGCAGTATTGTACATAGGGGTAAAAGTACTTTAAGTCTTTTCAAAAAAGATCACTCGTACTACCATTAAAATATTCAAAAATACTCTTCTAAAGATTCTAATTGAACTTAATATTTTGTTCTACGGAGGGCCAATGTTCAAAGAGCTCTCTAGATAATTATATCTCTAGTTTGTAGTTGACCCTGTGCCTTTGTTGTTGAGTGGAGAAGAGATTATAATTAAAGCAGACCTATTCTGCAAAATCGACTTTTCAGAGCGTTTACCCATGTTATATTTGTTTCCACTTCTCATTTACCCTCTTGAAGTTGTTTTTGGAGTGATTTGTACATGTTTGAGTAATCTTTAATCATTTATTTTTAAGACCATGTTGTCGATCACCCCCCATTTTCACCTCCATTGGCATACGCCCGTTGTTTTGTGCTTCATTCTCCAATTTTATTTTTATAATCAGTGATACATGTAGGATTCAGCAGCGTCACATAGACATTTTTGTACAAATGAAAAAAAAAATCTGTTACTTGCTTTTGTGATCTGGAGCTATCCACTGGAGGTGCCGACTCTTTGTTGTGATCACGTTTACAGCGACGTCAGCTCCCATAGGGCACAGTGGACTTGTTTCTTTTATTAAATTATTTTAGATGAATACGTGCTCTTTAAAAGTACATCTCAAGGACTTTCTCTTAAATAAGGCACATTCAACATTAAAACATTACAATAGTCTTCCTCATATTGATCATGATTTTTGAATAGATTTTTGTCCCACACAGAGCCTGGACTTTTTTAAAGCTAATCTAAAGACTTTTTTATTTAGGAAAAAAACGTATTATTGATGTTGTTTTTTTTAGCATTTAGCAATTAGTATTTGTTTAAAGTTCTTGTTTTTTTTTTTGTTGTAGCAGATCTGAGTATCTGAGATTCTATGAAATGAGGAGTGCATTGTAAATAAATTTTATTTTTATTATATTTATTGTATTTATTGTTATTCTTATTATACGTATTATATTTATTGTTATTATTTATTATATTTATTCGTCTTTGTCTTATTATTATTAAATTATAAACAAATAAAATAGCTTTCAATATAACTTGCCTGAACAGAAACGACAGATTTATAAAAATTGCCTTTAAAAAAAAAACAAAAAAACTCTCTTCCTCCAAAATTTAAGTTCACAGATCACATGCCTTTACTGTCAGAGACTTGTGAGCCTCTCGATTAAAAAACCCAAGCTGATCTGATCTGACTGAATCTTTATTAAAACTGCATTAATTCCACAACCACAGGACAGACTTGAATGTCATTGCTGTTTCAATACTATAATAAGCATGAGAAAGTTACATGCAATGTCCTTTATGGCCACTAGAGTTCACTGTTGAGCTGTGTACAACGTCTCTCTGTCTTACGCCATATTTGTTTTTTATATCTGGTCTTTTTGCGCCATCTAGGGGTCAAATAGAGTTAACAGCTTGGCCCTAGGATTTCAACACAATAAAACCACTGAAAGCCACTTAAATTAAAAGCCAGTGGGGTCCAATGTGATAAATCTGCTGAACGCATGTTTCAGCCAAGAACTTTTTAAACTTAATGAGAATTTTAATACAATCGTAATGTGCAAGGCTCTGGCAAACTGACTCCTATTGTTAACTATTACTTAACAACAAACGGCCATTATTCAAGTGACACTATGAGTTATAGTACTTAGAACATATTGAATAACAAAGATATAATCAAAATTAAGACCATATGGGTGGCCAGATTGTGTCCAAAATGCTGCCAAAACACGTTTAGTTTATTGTGAAGTTATGCAATAGCCGAGTTATCTTAAGTGCTTTAAAGCTGGGAATGAGCCAAAAGCAATGTTTAATTTTCTACCCTATAAAGACCCGATGGAGGCAGAGGACAGTGCAGTGAAGACGTCAGAGTTAAAGGGGCTGTCGGGAACGTAGGAAAATACGGTTCAAATGGTTTATGTTTCGCTTTGTAATGTGGGCTATTAAACATCCAAACTTTGAAGTATTCGAGGGAGATGCAGTGCAGGAGTGTAGAAGTACTCTATTACTACGAGGAGTAAATCTAACAGGTGTAATGTGCGTTATTGTTGGTTGTATATTGTGTTAGGAGTTTTTGTAGACAGGGTTTTAAAGTTCAGTTTGTACTTATTTCTTCTTACTTATTACTGTATTCAATGTATATTTTACTTTACTATTTGAATACTTCATTTTCTTGATTATATATACATTTATACCTTTGGCAGCATTAATCTACTGTTGCTCTTGTACTTTTCTGTTGTATTTCTGCTATTTCCCACAAGAAAATGTTTTTTCTTTGGGCTGGACTGTCCATGTTTTTTAAGTTATCAATTATATTGCACAAGATACATCACAGTTTCAGGAGTTAATAACACTATTAAAACTTCTGTAACTATAACTGATAGCTTGCATACTTAAGATACAGTAATTCTATAATATTTGTAGTCATGGACATGTTAGTTTTCTGGTGGGGGTCAGTCATCTGCTTGTCTCCATGGAGCTGTTTATGCTCTGCTTTAAATGTTTCACAATATGACATTACATTTATCACTCTTGCGTTTATTGAATCACAAGTGTATTGCCTAAAAATACCTTGGAAAAACATCCTTTCGCCTTTCCACAGATCTGACCTGTAACTTGGCCTGGAGGAGTCACCTGCCTGAGTCCATGAACATAAGTCGAATACCATATCGTGGATCATTGTAGGTAAAACATGAACATCTCCACGGAGACAAGCAGGTGGCAGACCCGTGAGCAGAAGACACACATAATGCACCTTAGACCTGGCACATTTTGGGTGCAATACAAATTTTACCTCTACAAGGTCTTGGTGTCCACATACGAGGTCATTAAACCGTTTAGTGGTGAGAGTATAACATATTATAGTTTAGATTCAAGATGGACTTTGTTAAAGGCACATGTCTGCCTGCACCTGTGCACTTCAAATGAGCCACATTGTTCCAAGAGCCATAGTTCTCATTTTCTCATGTTCTCATCACTCTTACTAAACCGTTTTTGAAAATCATTATTCAGATGTGACTTTGTTATTGATGTTATAGAACGAATGTCCGTATATGTGGGCTTCATTTTTCTCATAATGTAAAAACATAATTCTTTTTTTTTAACACTCATCAGGGCCCAATCAGCCCAAATAACAAAGAGAAATTAATAAAACATATCAAGCAAGTGTACGGGTAGAAGTATAAGGTAGAAGGCGGAGTAAAAATATAAGTACTCTAATTACTTGTAAGGATAAAACTATTTTGATAAACATCCATCCTATTGTGACTGGGGTCGCCTCTCCGTAGATATGATCTGTAACTTGCCTGGGTGGCGTCATGTGCTTGTCCCCATGGAGATAGATAAGTTTAATGAGATACTGTGTAACATTCCCAGCAAAACGTTAACATCTGGAGACAAGCAGGTGGTTGTTAATGCTCCGAAAATCAAATTAATTTAACACTGTATAAAAGTTACCATTGTTTTTCCACTTCAGTATTTATTCAAAACAAATATCTCCCAGGGATACGTTGGCAAAGATCTGAGAAGTTTTGATAGTGATTGAAAATGTCTGAAATCCAAACGTTTGTGCCCTTTTAACCTTGAGCGTAAATCACTTCAAGATGGCTTCCGAGTCAACCAATCAGAACCAACAAAACCTACGGCCCGTTCAGATGTCTCGGGAAAACCAGGGACCCTTACAACATTATAAAAAAAACTTTGAGGAGAGCCAGATGGAGAAGTCGTGGTGGTTTACAGGTGTGTCCTTTGTGCTTTTTCCAATACAGATTCTGACTTTGTGCAGATGTGAGTTGAATTTTGGGCTGAACCAGAGTTTTTATGAACAATAGAAGTCGGTTTTCTCCAGAGACAAGTGCTAAAGGGGAACATCTGTGGTGAAAGCGAAGGCCAGTAGAATGCAGCGCACTGGGAGGAGAACAGGATGAAGTTTTGGAAATGCCATTACATATTTTGGAAAGATTTTGCGGATTATAAAAGTTGATAGATGTTGGCTGTGCAAATAATCAGATATTTGCTGAGTTTCAGATTTCATTCTATAGGCTTAAGATATTCAAATGTGCCCTATGTGACTGTTTCGTTCCATAGATATGATCTTGCTATGTGTATAATATTGTAGTGTTAACTTTCATATCTCCATGGAGACAAGCAGGCCAGGTCAGATCTGTGGAGAGACGATCTCACTCACAGTCTTTGAGCCATAAAAACACCAGTAATGAAATAAGTGCTAGATATAGAGATAGACGATATATCAGTTGGCCCATATTTGGAGTTTTTAGCATATCAGCTATCGGCCTTCGATCTTCAGCCTAGGCCGATATTTTGTTTTAGTCATTCTGCTGCCTAAAAAATACACAGAAAGCTTTATATTAACGCTTTAATACAAAGAGATAGCTGCACAGAACCGTACACACAGGTAGGTTTGTGGTGAAAAAAAGGCTTTTTTATTTAAATTAGATCATTTGGGGGGAAAAATAATCAAAATTGGCCCAAAAATATCATCAGAGTTTATCATCCATCAGTTGTTCTGTATTCTAAGCAACTGTATCAGCATTAGCCATGAAAAAACAACAACTATTGGTCAATCTCTAACTAAATATCTGTGTAATCTAGCTAAATGTGTGTGTAATCTGAAGAAACTGCTCATCCAAGCCACTCCTTCAGTTCATCAAAACTGAAGAGCAGCAAAACATCATCACTCCTTCAATTTTTGTCCAGTTGACAGATTTAACTTTGCCTTTTACTCTAGCTAAATAGACAAGTTTACTTTCAAACAATCTACAAAAGCAGTAACTTCTACATGGAGACAAGTAGGTGGCATACCATCCACCACAAAAGTTACACAGTGCATCTTTAATGAATGCAGCATGTGGGCCATGATTGTTGTTAGAATGCAGATTTTTGTTGTATAATACCATAGCTCAAGAGCCAAGTCTAATTTAACTAATTAAGTTCAACATTTGTAGATTTCCCTTGATATTTATTATAACAATACCATATAATATAAAAGGGAAAACTTCACTTTTTGACAGTGGCATTTTATGAAGCATCTAGTGTTTTGAAATCATCTGTTTTTCATGTCAGGTCACTGTAACCTTGTGTATTTGAAGAATGCACTTAAGCACTTGAGACCAAAATGCTTCATCCCACAAAATGCCCCGTACTCAATACAGAATAAGCTTAGAAGTTACAGTACATGTAGGAATTTGATATTTTAATACGTTACATACTTTGGCACTATTGGGGAGTTCTAGGAAGTGTATGTGACCAGTAGAGGGCAGTGTGGCACCGATACCATGCCATACTCTCCAAAATTAAAAGTAGTATTGATTGAAAGTTACGTCCTGTCAAGTTTTATCTCTATGAGGCTTTTGCAGCGTCACACTAAAATGAATAAATATGTTAACATAAGGCAGTGGACAGGGAGCTGGATGTCACTGACAACATGTGAAACACTACACAAATGAACTGAATACTTCACCCGAGGACACTTCTGTGTTTAGAAAGAGAGATGTTTGTGTTTCAATGCTAGCGCTAATGCTAATTTGGCATAATCAGGCATAATGAGGCATCATAAATATTAAAACAACACCTCAAACTGAAGTATTCTACATATAAACATAATCTAGACTTTAGTTTAATTAATTTGAATTTTAATAGGCTGTTTATTTTATATAGAAGGAGCTGAGTCCAAAGGCAAAGCTCTCGATTTACCGGTCAATCTACGTTCCTGCCCTCACCTCTGGTCATGAGCTCTGGGTAACGACCGAAAGGACAAGATCAAGAGATACAAGCCTAAATGGTTTTCCTCCGTAGGGTGGCTGGGCGCACCCTTAGGGATAGGGTGAGGAGCTTGCTCACACGGGAGGATCTCGGAGTAGAGCTGCTGCTCCTACACGTCGAGAGGAGTCAGCTGAGGTGGCTTGGGCATCTGTTCAGGATGCCTCCTGGACGCCTCCCTGGGGAGGTGTTTCAGGCATGTCCCACTGGGAGGAGACCCCAGGGAAGACCCAGGACACGCTGGAGGGACTATGTCTCTCGGCTGGCCTGGGAACGCCTTGGGATCCTACCGAAGGAGCCGGAGGACGTGTCTGGGGTGAGAAATCTAGGAGTCCCTGCTTAGACTGCTGCCCCCGGACCTGGCTCCGGAAAGCGGAAGAAAATGGATGGATGTTTATTTTATGCTTTATGAATTTTAATAAAAGTGTTAGTTTTTTAAAAAGTGTTAGTTTTGAGACACAGTGAGCCATCTAGCGTGCTGCTGTGCACGCAGCCTGTTTAGCTTGTCTGTCTGTTTATATGGCCCAGTATGTAAGATCATGTTAAAGTTCTCCTGCATGTTTTTCAGAACCTTTTCACGACTTTCAGACTCTGGACCAGTGTTGTGTTTGTGGTGAGACTGATTGACAGCTGTCTATCAGTGGGATGCCATATGTCAGGTTGACTTTGTGTGTGCTGTACCATGAACTATTTTATTATGTTCTGAGTTCAGTTTATGCCCTTGAATGACTTTTCCTAAGTTTTTCCTTGAGTCATATGTCAATTGAAAGTGCATTTTTACCAAATTCTATAACAACTTGTCAAAGCATACCTCTGCTTTTAGATAACAAAGATAAGATTCTCTAGAGATTCTTGCTTTAATAACACACAAACTGTACTCAGAGGCTGCATCTTTGATTCTGGTTTGGTAACAGAAATATAGTTTAGAAAATTGGAAAAGATGCTATTACTTTATTACGTTTTAGTCCTTCTCAACCATCTTCAATGCTTTTAAATGATACTGACATGTAAATATTGTTATATATCACACTTGACCATTTGAAAACCAATCTGTCAGTGAAGTTTTTCCCAGACAGCAAATACAAAACATGAAATGTAAGCAGGCTAGTCCGTTCTGTCTCTTTGGGATCTGTATTTTCGTAGTCAGTTCAATTCAATTCAAGCTGATTTATATAGCACATTTTAAAACAGCTGCCCGAAGTGCTTCAAATAAAAGTCAACAAAAAACAGATATACAGATAATACGCTACATAGGAAAAGAACAGTAAAACACCATGACATCCTGTCTCGCTAGTATTAAATGCCAGGGAGAAGAGGTGGGTTTTCAGTCGAGTCTTAAACTTTGTTAAAGACTGAGAGGATCTGACAGGTATTGATAAGTTCAAGTGTAAGTGAACAATTATAACCATATATATTGCCAAAAATCTGGGAAGGTTCAGTTTACCTATTGCTAAAATTTGGTGAGTATAACTTAAGAATTATAGGAGCTACTGAAGATTTAAAAGTGTCAGTGACTTTTGGGCCACCCTGTATAAAAAAAACAAACCTCTCTTCAGGTTGTGTCCACCATATTGCGACGCTGGTTTTCTGCAGAGAGAGACAACAACGTCAAACACCTTGAAAATACATTGTACATATAACCATCACCGGGACTTATAAAGACTTTTAATCAGGTAAGAATGTTCTGCTTTAAATTGGTCATTATTGCTTTGATCGCATTGCAGAATCTCTTGTATTACCTCCAAACATCATATCATTAGTACAACATAAGGCTCTAATCATTAAAATGGTTTTATTTACACCTTTACTGACATGTCACATATTCCAGTGAGTTTTGTCTCGACTGGGCCACAGTAGCTCATTTGGTGAGTGATCCAAAGGTTAGCGGTTCATCATTGGTAGAGCGGTCAGATCCACTGACCCAAGGTTGGTGGTGCCACTCCAGCTCCCACAGATGAATGCTGTCGTTGTGTCTGTGGGGAAGCTGTCCCGATGTGGTCCAAGTAGGAGGCAGACTTCCCAATTAATACAGTTTATTACAGCTCACCCTGATAATGCATGGAAAAAAACAAATCCAAAACATATTTACAAAAAATAACTGTGCTCAACATAAGCGAAACACAGCAGAACTTAAGAAACTGCGGAAACACCCCACGTATACCCAGCTACACTGATGATCTCCTCAAAAGTCTGACTTGCCCTGGTTTTATACCCAGAAGCCCCTCCCCCAGGTAAACACCATTTACTTCTGAGGTATGATACTTCAGCAGGATCTCAGATTATACTGCTTTAGGGCCTAAATCCTTTTACTTCAAAATGTGTTTAAAATAAAACTATTAACACTTAAACATTACAAAATACAAAAAGACATTAAAACAAAAGAAAAAAGAACTTAACTCACTTCCTCCCCTCCACATGGTCCAGCCCACGGCCACTCCCAAGCATTTAAAAATGGCTGACGTCGGGCATCCCCCCTCTTTGTCTGTACCATGTGCAGAGTCAGGTAAGTAGATGGATGTATTCTACCTAGTGATGCGTAGATGAGGCCTCATGAAGCGTTTCGGCACATTTACCAAACTGTATTGATACTGTGTCGGTACAGTGTTGCTGTGCTCTATACTGACATCTGTTGGATCTTAAGGTGAACATCATTGCAGGCAACTTAGTTGACACTCGCAAGACACACTGATTCAATGACCTAGTCATACTTGTGTGCAGATTATTATTTAAGTTATTGTATTTCCAATACAATGATGATGATGATTTTAGTGTATTTATTACATAAAACCCATCAACGTATGCGATCGACTCTGCGGCGTGTCTAGTCCGTGACCAGTCTTTATGCTTTCCGGTGCGCCCCGCATAATTACGTTGCCGCTTACGTTGCGGCTGATGTCTTTCTACTTTTTCCAGATTATGACGTCGCTTTGTCACTGGAGCGTGGTCTCTGACTGGTTGACGATGCGCATCAAACGCTAAAAAGTTCGGCTTTTTTCAACTTTTCGACGCGTGACAAAGCGTCTGATGCCTGAACGCTGAAGAGGCGCCGCCAGATTCGCACTGCTGAGTTTTTAAAAGTCTGCTGGACTGCATTACCCACGATGCACCTGTGTTATTATTGTAGTTCCAGAAGGCTCGTGGCCCGTGAGTTCAGTGCAGAGATAGTACGGTGTTAGGAGCGTAGCCTCGTGTTGTTTCACAGGTCGTCCTGCCTAATCTTGTGTGTATGAGTACTGTGTGTGTTCAACTATTGTTTTGTAATTTGGTATGAATGTTGTAGTTTGCAAGTTTACAAATGTGTATTTTTTTTTATCGTTTGATGTGCACCACGTGCAGTTACCACGTAACAACGCTTCAGTTGTGTCCATCCACTGTCCATCTTTTTGCAATAGCCATATATCTCCCTGCATCTTCGTGTAATTAGTGTATTTACCATTTTGTACAGTTCTGCCCATTTGTTCATTATTGCATTTATACGAATACTTAAGGTTTGCGTGTATGTTCATTTACTGTGTTGGAGCGCCCCTCTGTGGTCCCTTTGTGTAATAGCATGTGAATTATTTTTTAATTCATTGCACTGTATAATTTATTTGTGTTTTTGTGTTGCTAATGTATATATACCTTTGTCTTTTGAGATAACCACACACGCACGCACACGGACACACATACATGCATACACGAACGTATACGAAACTACCTGTGTAATAATCATTCCCTGATGTCACCCTCTCCCTCCTAAATAAACATCCCTGTACTGTACAATTGGAGTTTGCCTGTTCCTTCTGACCGAGGACAACTTCGTTGAAGACGGATCAGTGATCAGTGCATGCCAGACACACACAGTATCTCAAACAGTTTGGCGCGTCGGAAACAAGCGAAACAGCAGCCGTATCGGTCACGTGACTTTTTCTTAAAGCGATACGCGCATCGATACGGGGCTTCGCTCTACAAGCTCGACACATGCGCCGGCGCATCAGTGTTGCTGGACCCATCACTAATTCTACCCAAATAAATTATGATGATGATGATAGGCCAACTTTGTCAAAGCGTTTTTGGGCAAGACACTTAACCCATCTCACCCCCAGTGTTTGCAAAACTGGGTGTGTGGTTCCTTGATGTAAAACACTATCAATGCCTTTAAGGTGGAAAAGCGCTATATAAAACCTTATCAAGACTATATATTTCTGTGATTTATTAACCATTATTCACCTCACTGTTATGTCAGTCTCTTGCATTTTCCCTGTTACTCTTTCCAGCCTGCTCCCTGTGAGAGACTGGCCCCTGCCCTGTCATTACACAGCAGAGGAAAACCACACTTTCACACAGTATTATGTAAACCACAGGGACGGCACCGGACAACTGAACCAGGAGATAAAACCACTACATGTTTATCTGGTATGTGTGAATACAGGGCTACGTGAGGGACAAACTTCGGAGGATGGACAGAGGCAGGAAGAAGGCAGGAAACAGACCGGGAAGTGGAGATAGGGCCAGGCTGAGATGGTCTGGAGGCTGTGGATTTGTCATGGTTCACACAAAGGTATTTTTCATATTTCCGTCGTTGTCCTGACTGAAATTCTTACACGATGAGTGATAACTTCTACGAACAGTATAATAATAATGATTACTCTGAACCGTTTTACTCAAGAGGTAGTGGAAGAAATGTGTATGTGCCCTCTGACTATAATTGGTTTCAGTTTCCTGTTATATGCAGGACTTTTTACCACTCTAATTGTTTTATTTTAGCTTTAGTTATAAAGGGAGACTGTCTCGGAAACATCAGTAGTACAGATTGTCCAATTTCAACTGACAAGGCATTATGATCCCAGCACTTAGAGCAGCACTTAGAGTACTGTCTTTTTCATGGGTGCCCTGTTCAAACCACAGAAAAAATACAAAGTGATGTACTATTTTGTTGCATTGACTTTGTTTTATTCAGAAAATGCTCCTCAACGTTCCAACAAAATGCACTTTTTTGCTCTGTATTGACTTCATTTTATCCAGGGAACTTTTTTTCACCACACAATAATTATTTCCTCAACATAAGGCCTCGGAAACATCTAAGGAGAGAAAGGTCCACTTCAACTGTTTATGATCCCAAGGTATCAGTGGTGAATGTGAGTGCAGCCTGCAGTGTCCCTGTTGAACTAATTGTTAACTGGTTTATACTGTTTACTTGATTTTCACATTGTAGTTGTCAGCTATAAACTAAATATTTAGCAGAGTTGTAGAGTTTTATGTTTTGATTTAGTGTTTTGAGCTTTTCCAGGTGAAATGCTTCATTCACCATTGTCGCTCATACCTTTGCCTCAGTAATAAAGTGCCAAAGTTTGTGATGTCATCTGCATAGCCTCTATATTGATTAAACGCCACGGCAACAGTCCTAGTTTTGTCTTTCTGAAACGTTATTTGTTACAGTATTGTTAATATTGGAACAGCAGTGTGATTGAAATGGAAAAAGTGAGATTCTAACAGTTTTGCTAATTGCCTCGTTCTTGTTCCCACTCAGTCTTATATTTTATGTTCTTATTAGCGAAAGACTAAAAAAAAAGTCACTCACTTAATTTACATTCACATTAATTGGTATGTATATTTTTATTTAGTTATTATATGTTAGCGTAACAGAACATTACACATTAACCGTGACCATGACATGACCACCTTTGCATGTTTTATCGCAGAGATTATTCAAGTAAAGATTCAAAAGTTTCAAATCATATTGTGGTAAAGGTGCATTATGTAACTTTCTGGATTGAGGGTTTGTCACCTGCTTGTCTCCATGGTGATGTTATAGCTTTGACTAGTCAGTGGGTGTCACACTATGGCATTAAACTTGTCCATCTCCGCTGTGGCAAGCAGATGACTCCACTAGGTTAAGTTACAGGTCAGATCCGTGGAGAGGTGGCCCCACTCGCAGTAAGAATGCATGTTTTTAAGCAAATACAACTAATCATGGACTGTATAAAGAAGTGGACTGTGATTGTGACGGCACCTATAGTTTATCAAGGTTGGCAGTTACAGAGGCGAATTTGGAGCCGAATTCCATATGTGGAATTCCAGCCGCGAGTATCCTAGCAACCAAGGAGCCAATACAGAGCCAGGCTGCCCACATTCCCGCCCACATTGCTGCTACACCAGCAGTTATCAATGCTGTCAATCAAACCTGCACATAATTGATTTTTAAATTGGTATGGACTGTAGGAAACATACTGCACTGGACATGGGGACATTTATTGTATTTTACTGCTAATGTCAATGTTGAACTGTTTGTCTTATAATGTAACTGTAATGAAGTGTGTGATTTTAATGTGTTCACCTGTCCAGAGACTGCACATGGAAAGTAGCAGTAGCTAAATCTGGTACAAATCATCTCTCTTGTTAGATTAATGAATTTGTACATGGTCCCTGACAAATGAAGAAAGAAAGACAAACCTGTTGCTAACATTAGCAGGAATGACGTTGGTGAAAGAAGGCGCCTGATTTGTCTGTTATTAATGGTCATAATTGATTTATGGACACAATAGCGAAATATAAATACCAGAATCATGTAGAGCAGGTTAATATGCACATTTTTAGACCAAAATGATAAGCCTGACAGCAGCAGTTATGGAGAGAGGGGCGACAGTTTTTTCGATAGAAAGTGAGTTGGAGTGGATGGAGCTGGAAGTGCACCCATGCTCACTTCCTATTTGGAATGTGGCGTCTATACAGTCTATGCTTGTAATTGAATAAATTCCAGCTAGCCAAGTGTAAGACCATGTAAACCAATGGCACGCACATCATAACACTCTAAGCCAAGGGTGTCCAAACTATGGCCAAGGGGCCAAATGCGGCCCTCAGACCAGTTTTTATTGGCCCTCAGGCCTCCTGCTGAACCGGCCCAATCGATCATAAGCAGTACTTTTAACAGCAAATTAAACTGTTTCTTCCACTATATCCTCAAACATCACATTGCAGTGTGATACAGACCTAAAATGAATGTGTTTCAAGAATTATTAATGCACAGCGGCTCTGTCAAAGCTGTGTTTAACGCACTGCATTGATCACCGTGTGTTTCTGTGCATGTTTTGAAATGTGGCCCTCGATAGAGTTTGGGCACCTCTGCTCTAGGCCATTATATCAAATGTGAAATTATGTTTTGTATCACCCTTGGCAGCAAAGTAATAATTCTGTTTTGTCACCAAAGTAATCATTCTGTTTGATGCCAACTTGTTTTACCATAACTATTCCGCAGTGTAATAGAGTATTACTTTGTCCACAGTG
The DNA here is from genome assembly GCA_019594935.1 of Periophthalmus modestus. NCBI lineage: Eukaryota > Metazoa > Chordata > Actinopteri > Gobiiformes > Gobiidae > Periophthalmus > Periophthalmus modestus. The sequence continues at coordinate 28,375,669 of JAIEZT010000084.1, forward strand.
GCACGCAGCCCTGGTCTAAAGCTCTTTAAACTCAAATAAAACCCAGCCGGTCCCTCAGGCTCTGCTCCTGTGCTGCTTCTCGTGATGGCCCACTTCTATGTTCCCATCCAAAAACAGACACTCTTTGTGCTTTATACCCAAATAAGACAGACAAGGGAGAAGCCATCTTTGTCAGCTGGGACTTTGAGTTTATACTGCAATAAATGGGCCACAGAAGTATCACTTTTCTCCATAACCACAGATATGATTGCAAAAACGCCATGTGCAAGCTGCCCAAACAGCCGTGGGTCTGTTACCAAGATAATGCCACTGTCTGATCTGTGTTTTTCCCAGTTCTCTAGTTTTAATCTGGAATTTTAGTTAAAGGGTGCTATTGTCTGATCTATTTAGTTATTATGTATCTTTATCAATAACATATCTGGAGTTGCGTTTTGTTTCATTCGCACAACATGACATCACAAGGTGGAACACAGTATTTTGAGCTTTGGAGATGTAGACAGACTAACACTAAAGGGTTACTCAAACATGTGAATGAAAAACAAAAAGTATTATAACATGACTGAAAGCTCACAAGAGTCACTTTTGTGTAAAATAGGACCTTTAACAGACCTTTTAGTATTTGTAAACCCACACAGCCATATAATGTAGTGTGGATTATTTCAAGGCCCGTGGCAGTTTGCAAATTATGAATAAAGATTGCATTTAGTAAATTAGCAAATGAACCATCTGAGACTGTTAATTATTAGAGTCTGGTTATAAATATTTAAGTAGCACTTTGCTTGTGGCTACTTGCTAAAAGATTTTTGACACACAGTTTGTTGTAAAGAGGTCCCTTGTTTCTGGTACTAGGATTTTAAATACCCAGAGTTGGACCCTGTTTCTATAGTTTTAGATGACATCATGCTTCAGGCCTGCAGTGTTAAAAAGAGAGGCAGTAACTTTTTATCAATATGCATGGATAAAGTAGTGGCAGACAGATTAAAGGTTCACTATGCCAAGATGTTATTTCTTTTGTCCGAAACGTTCCACAGTATTGTTTCCAAGGTAGCCCACTATAAATTCATGTAAGTGAATAAATGTAAGATAAATGCCAAACTCTGGAACATTGCAGGCAAAGCAATAACGTCTCCATGGAGATTAGCAGGTGGTGGACCCTCTACAAGGAAAATTACCAAGTGACATATAGTATAAATATTACAGTAGTACATGCTACTTTTCCCATCTGAAAAAAGGACATCTGCACAGTCTAATTTGAAAAATTACCAACATGGGCTTTTAGATTTGGCATTTTAACATGAACAAAGGCTCAATTCATAATGAACAAATTGTTTATTAAGAATAATTCAAGCTTAGTATCAAATTATTAATATCATGACTCTAACCCTTAACCCTAATGTTTTGCTCTGTTTTTCTCCCCATATTCTATATTTTGTATAGGTATATCAAAGTCAATTTTTTATTTTTTTATTATTTGAATGCATGCTCTTCTTTGTTTCACGCTGAAGCAATTTCCTAGTTTGTGATGTCTTTGCTGACAATGGCAACAAAACTTTCTGAATGAATTAGCTACTAAGCCTGAATCATTCTTCGTTATGAATTAAGTCTTTGTTCTCACTTCATTATGGCTAATTAAGGTGTAGTTATTGTAAAAAAAAAAAAAATTAAAAAAAGGCTAAAATCTGTTTTCCAGTGCCCTTTAACCAGCCTTTAAATTGCCTTCACACAGGCCCTCATCTCTTCTCTTGTCTCCTTGTTTGACAGGCGTGTCCCGGGGCACTCCCCAAAGCGCCTGTGATGGTTCTGCATTGTTTCCAGATGTTAGCCTGCTCCCAACCAGCCCATATCCGTGTTAACATGAACAATGGAGGGGCAGCAGAGCACTCGGAGGAACTGCAAATCAATAATATGACAAGAAGAGGGTCCCAAGTGCGGACACATGGAGGGTCATCGCATGTCGTGTGTGAAGTGACTGTAGTACATCTGTGTGAGGCTACGTTACTCACTGTGGAGTATTAGTCATCTGTCCAGGGAGAAGTGAAAAGGGAGGGATAGAGAGAGTGATGCCATGTGCTAGAGACAGAGAGAGATGTAGGGAGAGGGGGAGAGAGGGAGGAGAGAGGGAGGGATCAAGGAAGGGTGAGAGATGGAGGAGGGAGAGAGAGGGAGGTGAGGGAGAGGGAGGGAGTAAAGAGAGGAGGGAGAGGGGAGGGAAATGGGGAGAGAGGGGGAGGGAGGAAAAGCAAGGGAGAGAGGAAGCGAGACAGAGGGAGGGAGAGAGATGGAGAGAGGGAGGGAAATGGAGAGAGAGAGAGAGAGAGAGGGAGACATGTAGGTGAGGGAACGAGAGGGAGGATGGGAGAGATGGAGAGAAAGGGAGGGTGAGAGGACAGAAAGTAGGAAATGAGGGACAGGAAGGGAGAGAGGAACAGAGGGATTGAGGGAGACAGAGGGAGGTGAGGGAGAGAGGGGAGGGAGAGGGAGGAAGAGAAAAAGAGGAGAGAGGGAGAGTGAATGAAAATAGGGGCGTTTCCTGTTTACTGGACAGACACGGGGGAAACGGAGCTGTCAGTAAAAATGCCTGTAGCAATGGTAATTCCAAATAAAGTAATATAACATAATAATAGGTGTTGACCAATGAAAGAAAATCTGAAAAAAAATCTGCTAAAATATGTAGCTTTTATACAAACAATGATTTTAAACTGTCCCTTATCTAAAATAAGATGGAGGAGTGGTTTGCAAGTATAGGTACTGGAACTGAAATGTACAATGCTTGTTTTGGGAAGAGCATCTGGTATAAAACATGGCAAGATAAGATGCAACTTTTTATACTCCTGCAGTTTAACTTTTCAATTCCTTCAACAATTAACAAATCTTTTTAGGGAACAAAACATATGCGATCCCAGTTTCAGTGCTCTCTTCAATCAGTGTTTGAAATGTGAGCTTTTAACAGGATTTAACTATTAACCGATTTGCAAATCTCATCACAGCTGCACTGGTTGTCAGATATTGCAATTAGATATTTTCACAACATGACCCAGCCTTAATATTATTTTAACCAAATCACCACATGGATCTGGTAAATTTGTTTTAATAAAGTTACCCCAGTTATTCTCACAGGGCAGATGGAGGAAGTATTGGAGGGAAACGGCTCCAGGCGGCAGTTTGAGAGTTTGAGAGGAGGGGTGTGTCCTGTCCCGAGCAGAGAGAGAGAAAGAGAGAGGGAGAAAGAGAGGGAGAGAGAGAGAAGCACGACTTATAAAGGGCCCCGCAAAACAAGGCTTACTCTATCCCGCTCTCAACTACCGCACAGGAAACTACCGCTAGCTCAAATCTCCCTACCTTTCTCCATTCACAGAAACGAAAACTACAACGGCCATGTGGAGAATCAGTGGGCTTTCTATGACTTACCTTCTGGTGCTACTTTGTGCATTACTACTTACAAGTGAGTATTTACAAGTTTTACATTGATTGCATGCTTTGGAAGCCACTTCAAAAAGACCGTGTGGGCTAGACTTGTTTTGTTTGAAAATGAGCGTGCACAGATGGGAGAAGGCATGGTTGGCAGAGGAGGGGCGCTTGTAGTAGTAGTAGTAGTAGTAGAAGTAGTAGTAGACACAAAGGATTGGCTTGAGAAGTGTGAGGAAAGTTGGCGTTTCTGGGTTATTTCGTGTTAGGGCATCTGGGCAGGACTTGCATGTTTTGAATTTGAACAGAAATGAGTGGATTTAAGTTGGAGTTTAAATGAAGGAGGCATGCTTGTGAACAAAGTGACCGCATGGTGAGAGGTGGGGCGTGTACTCCCAAATGTGTAGTGTGCACAAGTGAATGGACTGATAGTAGTGAAGTTTTAGTTTGAGATTTTCTGCAAGTACTTTTATGTTACAATAGTTGCTAATGCGTGAATGCTTCTACAGTTACAACTATTTCAATTTTACTTCTGCTACTACTGATACTACTACTGCAGCTGCTACATCTGCCACACCCACTACTAAGCTACTCCTAGACAGCACCTTCTGCTACTTCTGCCATCAATACTTCTTGTTACTTTTTTGTACTTCATCTACTATTACTACTACTGTTCCTCCCACTACTACCAGTATTACTTTGACTAACCAATGCTGTTAAATTACCATCTTCATTTTGGCTACTACTTTCTTCTACTATTACTACTAGTACTTCAGTTGATATATAGTGCTCTTTTTTGTTTGTTCTAGGCTGGTTACTACTACTACTTACCCACATAGGGCTGCATTACATAGTTTTAAGTCTATCCGTCTATTTCCTTGCTTACATAAAGCCTTTTGCAGTTTGTAAATATTCAGATTTGTGGATGAAGAACAACATATTTGGTACAGGAAAGATGGGCAGAGCTAAGTCGGTCCTAGTCCTTCTTGTGGCTCGAACTTATTAGGTGCAAACAGAGCACAGTGGCCTGGTTTTGTCTTATAGTGCATATGCAAAAAAATAAAATAAAAAAAATTGGGCACCCGTGCTTTACTTAAATGGTTAGGCTTAGGGTTATTAAGTAAGCAGTTACTAAACCTGAATATTTCATAATGAACTTAATAGACTGAATTAAGTCTATTAAGTCAGATCTATTATGCAAAATCAACTTTTCAGAGCTTTTTAGTTGGATCCCCATCTCATTTACTCTCTCAAAGTCTATGCATGTTTGACCAATCATTAATCGTTTATTTTCTAGACGCCATATTGCTGATCAACCCCCGTTTTCACCGCCACTGGCACACGCCCACTGCTCTGTACTTACTTCAGTCTCCGATTTTATTTTCTTAATCGGTGATACATGTAGGATTCAGCGTTGAGTAGTTATTTTGGCACAAATGAAAAAAAATCCGCTACTCACAAGCCTGATCTGCAGTTATCCATCAGAGGTGCTGACTTTTTGTTGTGATGAAGCCAGCTCCCATTGGACACTGCAGTGCGGAAATATTAAGTTGTTTTTAAATAATTGTTTTAAATGAATATTGCGATCTATAACATAATGATCCACGGGTGACGCTTGTGTCTGTAGATATTATTAAGTCTCGGCTTTGCTTCTAATACATCTGGTGAATCTTTCTGCATAACACAAAAAAATCCAAAACAAAACTGGACTGTAGTAAACCCGAGCTTGCGTGATGTGAGTAGCTGGCGGCGAAGTCCTGCTTGGATCTCTCTGAGGCCTCTTGCTAATTGCAGGGTGATGTATGCCTTGGATGCTGCTCCCGTATGGTCCTCTGCAGTCAACAGCTCGCGCAGACCATGGCCAGAGACACAGGCAGAACGCATTGACCTTGGGAATATTTAAAGACATGTTCCAGACTTTTAAAAGGGGAAAAAGGAGATGGTGGAACATGCTGGTAGTTTGGACAGTTAAGAGCATACCATCCGCAGCAGCAGTTTAACACATGGCGATTAGATTTACAGCCCAATCTAATTATTCAGGATACTCCCCACATCGGTACCACACCACACACACACCAGAGGATTTCAAATAATGCTTTGACTTAAAGGGGCAGTGTCTATTTTTTTAATAGATTATAAGTTGTAATCATAATAGGCATGCTTGTGGATACAACTCTAACCTTGGCTTTATTGTAGATGCTGGTAAACTATAGTAAAGTCTTCTTCAATTAGTTCAATTCAGTTCACGTTTATCTATATAGTACATTTAAAAACAACTCCAGCTGTTTCACATAAAAGTCAACAAAAAAACAAATGTAGAGATAACACGATACATAGGGAAAAAAGCCTATAAAACACCAAGACATCCTGTGTAGCTAGTATTAAATGCCAGGGAGAAGAGGTGGGTTTTCAGTCTAGTCTTAAAGCAGACCTGTCATGCAAAATGTACTTTTTATAGCTTTTCACCATACCATAGTTGTTTCCCCTCACTATTTTCTCACCCGAAGTTGCATTTGGAGTGATTTGTCCATGTTCGATCAGTCGCTAATTGCTTATTTTCAAGACGCCATATTACCAATCAATCTGTTTTCGCCATCACCAACATACGCCCAGTGCTCTGAACTTACTTTGTTCTTCAATTTTATTTTCTTAATCGATGATACGCCTAGGATTCGGCAGCACGGTGTAGTCATTTTTGTACAAATGAAAAAAGCTGCTCGCTAGTGTGATCTGAGGCTATCAACTTAGAGGTGCAGTTTTTCGGAAGTGCGTGGACTTTTTTTCTTTTATTATGTCATTTTAGATGAACATTGCGATTTAAAATGTGCAGATTATAATGTAGCAAACAGAAGCGGAGTAGTCTGCTTTAACTTTGGATTTATCAAAGATGCTGGATAACTATAGTAAGGAGTTCTACAATTGGCTGCTGAATTACTAATTGCGTTGCCAAAATCTGTGCAAAATCTCAAAAGTAAATATTTTATACCTCAAGACTTCATATTAACTTGATTATTAAGGAATGTGCAATGCAATCTATACAATGGCGTTTCCAATAGGGCCTTTTCCATTGGCTGTGGAGAAAGTAACAATGGTAGTACTAAACCAAACAACAATCTGGGGTCTGACTATAGAAACATAATGAGCCTCGGAAATAAAACTCAAGGGTATTAATATTACAGAAACACCAACATGTGCAATAAATATAGGCTAAGAAAAGGGTATATGTACAAATATGTAAAACTGATTTTTTTTTTTTACATCAGTTCTGGGATATACCTTTGTGAGTAAATCAAATAGTAAGGGTATAAACGGTAAACCGTGGTACTGGCCTTTTAAAACATGCAGTTATCATGTGTACCATTGGACTATTCAAACCAGTTCTCACTAATGCGTTGCCTCGGGTCTGCTGCCCTGACCTCCCTGACCCCCCTGACCTCCAGCTCCTCACCACATCCAAAAGTCTTCATCACAGAGACATGTGACATAGTGGACACTTGTGATCGACTAATGTGGGTTTGAATGGACTTGTAAAAACGCAGAAATACTCCAAGGCTATTTTGGCCACTTTTCAATGCATTCTTTAAAATCTTTCAAACCTAAATATTATGCCACTACTCGCATTACTTCAACTGATATTTTTACTATTGCTGCTTAAAATTGCACAGTGTTGGCATATATTCAAACACAGGCTTTTGTTGAACATACCAGGCAAAAACAACAGCATCTCCATAAAAAGAGATTTTGGACAAAAAACCTATATAACCTATTTTACTACTGCTATTACTACTACTACTATCCCATCATTACTTTGGCTACATCATCTAGTCCTAATCCATACTACTACTGCTCACAACATCCCTTTCTACTATTGTCTACTTGTACTTCAATTGACATTTCTACCTTTATTAGCCTACTGCAACTTGTACTACTACTGCTAGATTGCTACTCTTAATAAAACAACTACTTAGTTCTACCAACACTACTGTTAGTACTACAACAACTACTTACTGTGATTACTTTGACTAGTTTAACTACACCATTTACTACTACCTATGCTGCTACTACTGTCCTCTGTTTGACTACTATTAATTACTACTACTTCCATTGATATTTCTACTTTTATCAGGCTATACTGTAACTGCAACTTATACTGCTATGGCTACTTTGAATTACAACTAATACTCCCACTATTAATCAGACTCCTACTACTACTACCACCACTGCTACTACTTTCTAGTTCTGCCAGCTCTAACTAAAACATAAGGAACATTTGTGATTGACTAATTTGTGCAAATTTGGCTTTGAATCAAGTTGTAAAATGCAAATATCGTCTGTGTCTATTCTGGTCTCCTTTCCTTGCATTCTTTTAAATCCATGAAATAGGCCCATAGTTAGTGAGAGACAAGGGGTCAAAGAGGAGACCCCACTGACGTCAATGAACACTCAGTCCTAGACATTTTCATTTTTCATGCTTCATTTTGGACGTCTACACAAAGAGGAGTTGCTGCCACATTACTGCTGTGAGGTTTTGGGTTCTTTTGTGATCAGAGGATGTACAGATCCCATTTGATAGCGGTGATGTCATCGGACTGGGGGGGCCTTTGGGTGGAGCCGCACATGTTCTGAATCAGTGACATCTCAACGCTTAGCTAATCTAGATTTGATTATGTGCACGTATAGAGCAATAAGACATTTGCAAAAAAAAAATGAAAATAAAAATTGGTTCACCACAGTTCTAATATGGCATTAAACACATTTATCGCCATATAGATAAGCAGGTGACGTCATCAGACCAAGTTACAGGTCAGATCAGTGGAGAAGCGAGCCTGCTGACTGTAAGAATGCATGTTTTTCTAGCTATCTTCAATGATAAAAAAACACTCGCTAGATACGTTTTAATGCCATTCTGTGGAACATTCCAGGTAAAGCAATAACATCTCCATGGAGACAATCAGGTGGTGAATCCTCCTACTAGAAATGTTACACAGTGCACCACACAACTGCGAAGAAACCGTTTACTAGCAAGAATGTTGAGGTCTTCAGGCTGAAAGATGGACAAGAGAGGCCGGGGTCGAGAGAGCGGAGACAGGCGGAGTTGCTGGGATCGGCTTGTATAAATAGGGCTTCTGGGTAATTGGAGGTGTGGTTGAGGTGAGCTGTGGTTTGCTGGAGAGGAGCAGAAAGAGGTTGAGGTGTGGTCCCGAATCGCAGTCAATCATATTAACTCCAGAACATTACTCCCAAAATATATGTTGTTGTTTATGTTGTTGATGGAAGAGGTACTCAGTTTTGTTACTTGAGAATTTTTGGCTCCTATATCTGTATTTTTACTTGAGCATCACACATAAAAATCTACTTGAGTAAAAGTATTTTAACACGATGTAAACATTTAGATTTTAAAATCTAATAAAGTTTTGATTTTCATAAAGATTTGTGCTGTCATGAAACAATTGAACTCTTTTAAGCTGTTTTTATCTGTAAATTTTTGTTTGCTCAGACTATAAATAAGTTAAAAAATAACCCCCTCAAACTTTTCACCTGGTCTCAAACTATAATAAAAAATACTTTTACTTTCCAGTCCTGTTCAAAAATGTAGTGGAGTAGAAAGTACAGATACCTACTCTCAAATGTAGTGAAGTAAAAGTTTTTCCATAGGCTTAAGGCACTTTTGAGGCACTATAAATGAATGCACTAGAGTGGACAACCATTATCTTTTTTTTTTTTTTTCACTTTCTCCAAATAGCTCACCTTAAGTGTTTATAATCCCTGGTTCACTCTATCCTTCATCACCCTGTTTAGTCTCTGTCCAGCCATAAACAGAATGCCAGCTGCAGATGCCAAGGCACTAAACTGCTTTATGTGGCTTTGGGATCCCACACTTAGCCCCGCCCTCTTAAAGTTGGTATGACGAATGGCATTTGAGTTGACCCATAGCTTGAGTAGTTACATTCGCTCACTATTGACAGCTTGTATAACCACAGTATATCTAATAAGAAGGATGGACTAGTGACAAAAATGATCTTATGATATTTTTATTCTGTTAATCTAATAGAAATAAATCAACCACTCACCCATTCACACACACATTCACCAGTGTACGCAGACACTGAGGGCAAAGTGGTTTAAATATCTTGCCCAAGGACACAGCAACAGTATTTATTTAGGGGAGCTGGAATCGCACCACCAACCTTAGGGTCACTGGATCTGACCGCTCTCCTAATGATGTATTTATGTGGAGAGCGGGAATCGAACCGCCAACCTTCAGATCAGTGGACAAACTCCACTCCAGCTATGCAACATTTTAAAGATGTTGCGTAGCTGAAGTTTTCTCATTCAAAAGATATCATATTTTGTTTTTAATCGCTAATCGCCATGGCAACGATCCTCATTTCTCATCATTCTGAATGCCGTGGATATCTTTGCAATAACAACGGTGCTGCTATCTACAATACATGACTTCCAGATAACAAATTCTTTCTTTTCTTTCTTGCAGATAATTGATATCACAGTCAGATGACATGATAAAAGTGTTGCATAGCTGCATACCAGATTGGTTTAAAAGGCTCCGTCTCCCCGCCCTCCTCTCACAATTGTCAGTTCTGCAGAAGTTCAACTATGTAACATCGCTGAAAACTTGGCCGGCGCTCTCTGATGATATCATAGCATTACATCATCAAATAAAATCTTCTTTATTCCAGGATTTTAGGGGAAAACCCACAGTTTAAATCCACTTTATAGAATGGGTTATAACATGCGGTGTAGTGTAAGGCTGCAGGATTTGGGAAATATATTGAATTGTGTTTTTTCTGGCAAGAATTACGATTCTGATTAGATTTGCCATTTGTGTTTAAGTAGTAGGATCCTGCTGAAAGTTCACATTTCGTTTTTCAGGAGAATTGATAAAAATACTGAACATACGAACATGCTAATATGAGAATCGCATTTCAGAACATGTTTGTACCATAGACTTTAGAAGAAGTGGACTAAGGGAGAGTGACGTCATCCACAGTGTTCGGCTCAAGTCAAGTGAAGCTCACCGACGCTAGAAGTTTTAAGGATGAATTTGGAGTTGCGTTCCGACCGTGAGTATCATAGCAACCAAAGAGCCAATCTGAAGCGAGGGTGTTGAAGGTAACGCCCCCTCCCGCCTGCACCAGTGGTTTAGCAGGGAGTGGACGCTTAGCAACGCTGTCAATCAAAGCTGTTGCTAACGCTAGCAGGAGCAACTTCAGGGAAAGAAGGCGTCTGATTCGTCTGTTAATAATGTTCATATTTTGATTTAGGAACAAAATAGCAAAATAAATACAAGGATCTTGTAGAGTGGGTTAATACGGACATTTTAAGACCAAAATGACAAGTCTGACTGCAGCAGTTAGAGAGTTGCGAACATTTTTCAATGTAAAGTGAACTGGAGCCAGAGTGGATGGAGCCAGAAGCACGCTCATGATCACTTCCTATTTGATACGCAGCAGCTAGCACTTTAGCTACGTCCATTTATATATACAGTGTATGCTTTGTACAGATCAAAACTACAGGGTTAGCAGTTTTATGCAGAATAAGACAAGTATTTTGTTGTTTGTGAAGACGATCATGGTACTTTAAAAATGTGCTAATTGCCTACATTCAAATTGCGATTTCGATTAGGTCACGATTCATCTTGCAGCCCTAGTGTTGTGCACATTATATACAATATACAATGACAGTGTGAATGGGTGTTTTGGAGAATGTATGCCCCTGGGGTGTATGGCATGATGAGCTGTGACAATCTCTACAAGGACAAAGCCACAATTGAACTAAAACATTCTGTGTGGTTTGTTGAGTCCAGCTTTGTGTTTTATGGGCGTACATGGCCTCAGCTGACAGTTCAGTCTTATGTAACACTCTTGTGATGTTTGTTGACTTTTGTAATTATGTTATTTAATGAGCAAAGGCGCCTCTGGTCACATAGGCTTGTGTAAATACTCCGGACACTCGAAAAAACATAGATAGATTTTTTTTTTTTTTTTTTACTGTGAAGCACTTTGGGATTATATATCTGTGAAAAGTTAAAGTTTGGCAGGGTCCGTTAACTATGACCATTAACTGACCTGGCAGTGTCTCCTACTTTTCACTATGGACACAGATAAGTTAAATGACTGTGAAACTGCGTAACAAAGCAATAATATCTCCAATGAAAGAAGCGAGTGAAGGCGGACTTGACCTCCAAAGTTACACAGTGCCCTTTTAAATACTTCTGAGTCTAGTTATAACACTGAAAAAGATGAAATATCCCTTCTGAATCCTCCATGCCACTCCTGAGACAGTGGAGATGTGATGTCATTGTAAACAAAGCCATCTTTTTGTCAGTCTCTTCTCATGACTCGGGACGATGCATTCCTTCGGTCCTCGCTCTGCGGCCATACTGGATGCAGGACATCGCTGTGAGGAATGGTGAGTCTCTGTGTCGTCGGCGGCCTTATTGGATGCGCGTCATCGCTGTGCGGAGGGCGTGGGTCTCTGGCAGATACAGAGCTTATGTCAATCCGTGGGTGTGTGCATCCACTGGGGACAGCCTGGGGAGAGGTTGGCAGGATCAGGAAGACAGAGGCCCTGGGCTGTTGTTGAATTAATATATTTTGACACATCAGTAGTTAGGAGGCCACTGATTCTGAAGAAATTGCTTTTTAAATCAAATTAAAAACTAAGTTAAGAAATGTTTTGTTTAGGAACCTTGATCTCCAGCCTAAATGCTTAACAGATCGTGTGCTTACATCCAGACGCTCCCCTGATTCACTGTTGTTCAGGTGCTTGTAAACTGGAGTCGTGCTGCGTCTTTACAGCTGTGAAAAGTTTTACCAGCCCATTCAAAAGGGCAGGACCTGCTCTTATGTTACTAGATAATATATATATGCCAAATTTTCACATATATTGCAATATTCACAAATTGCAATCTCCTTACATATATATTACTGCTACTGAGGTTATTCCTTTTTTTAGTTTTGCTGAAAAATAATGAATAAATATTTTTCTTTTTACCAATTTCATTAGAATTCATTAAAAAGTCATAATTTTCTATTAGTTTAATGATGTCATATGCTGTATTACAGAGACATTTTGGCTCGCTGTAGGAGAGTTTTTTCCAATGAGCCAAATTCTAGATAATGACATACTGCGGAACATTCCAGGTAAAAGAATAACATCAGCAAGCAGCAGACAGTTACTTTGAGCACCATTGAATTTACTTGTTTATATTAAAGCTACTATACCTGAGCTTTATGCTGCATTAAAGGTGCACAATGTAAGTTTTTGGTGGATGGTCTGCCACCTGCTTGTCTTTTTAATCTCCAGTGAGACAAGTAGGTGATGTTAGCGGGCCAATTTACAGGTCATATCTGTGGAGAGGCAACCCTGCTCACAGTAAAATGTTATGTTTTTTGATGCAGACAAGAAAGTGGCGAACCCAATACCAGAAAAGTCACATGTGCACCTTTAAAGGTCGCATGTTATGCTATTTACTGATCTATGTAATAATGTTTCCTCATCAAAAACATACCTGTTTAGTTTTGTTTCATTTACACATGTTTAACACACAAACCTGAATATTTAGGCTCGTTCTTCTTTAAAACAGAAAACGCTCTGTTCCACCTTGTGATGTCATGTGGTAATACAGGATGTACAGTACTCCAGTGTGTTTTTAAACTCCACCTTCACTAGAATCATTTGGATATTTTCAGCCCTGTAATTGCCCATCTCTACTTAACTAAACGTAAAAGGAGCTGTTAACTTGAAAACTCCCGCTTTGTGACATCACAAGGTGGAACAGAGCATTAATAAATACTAATATTAATGGATTACTCAAACATGTGTAACTGAAACAAAACACAACTCCAGGTATCTTTTTGAGGAGGTAATGGCTTATAGCTCACAAGGGTCAACTTTGTGTAATATAGGGCCTGTAAAGTACTCCAGAAGAGGAGTATTAAGTGCCAGTATTATTATTCCCATGTCTAAAAGCTTTAACCTAACCTCAGTTGCTGCTTGTTATGCAATAGTTACATGAACTGCAGTCCCACCAGAGCAGACCCTGACGTAGGGTTAGCTGTCTCCCAGAACAGGGTGGACCTCCGCTGGGTGTACTGTATAAGCCTCAGGGAATACTAGCATTTAATAGGACCAAACCCAACCCTTTCCTCACGTAGCCGCCATCATTACCGCTCATATTAATGTGCAGGAGAGGAAAGCATGTCGTTAAATCCAGGCCTAATTCTCACTAATTGGAAACAGAAGGCATACTGTATATAAGGCACAGTTGGACATTTTCTGCATATTTTCGGAGATGGCATGAAATAGTTGCTTTTATTGCTGGAAAGTTTCTTGGAAAGGTTAGAATTTGAATCATTTGACCTTTCAACCTAGATTAAGCTTTGCTATCTCTAAAGGGCTGGGGGGTTGGTGCCTCGTATCAACAACATATCTTAAGAAATAGAAAAAAATGTGGACTGTTTACTGTTTGTCTACATGGAGATATTACTGCTTTGCCCGGTTGTTCAACAGTATAATTAATAATAGCATTAAATATCTTATCTGGAGGGGGGAACGCCTCTCCATAGATCTTGGACTCCATAGAGGTAGGTCTAATACAATACTGTGGAACATTTCAAGTCAATAATATCTCCATGTACAAATGCATGATACATATTTTGAGACAAGCAGGTTGCGCAGAAAAAGTCACGAAGTGCACCTTTAAGATTTTATGTACAATTTAATTGGTTTGTAATTGGGAATCTACAGAAATTTCCCCCAAAATCGTGCAGCCATACTTTGGAGAGGTGTTATCTGTAGCCTGCAGCCTGTGACCCTGGGCCCTGAGGTCAGCCCCCCACATCCTCTGAAGAGACTGATAACATTCCACAGTCCAGTGCGCTGAACCTTTCCCTCAAAACCAGAGACTCTGTTATGTTTGAAAACAGCAGGGCGTGGGCCACCTGGAACCCAAACGCCGGCCTCCTCCCCAACCAAAATAGAGCAGTATTTTGGGAGCAGGCACTGAGGCTGTGAACGGTCAGAAAACAAGGTCACTGCAGTCTAGGGTCAGGAGGATGAGAGGCACATGGGTGGGAGATATTGACAAAAATTCTAGATTTTTTTTTTCCCTTTTTTTATTAAATGTTTTTATTTTATTAATGTTATTGCATTATTTTGATAGCAATATTAAGACAATATGTTAACAATGCATTAGGAATGTGTGGGAATGTGCCTATAAGCATAAGATACGAATGGACCTTGAAATTAACCATTTGTTTTTAGCTGTCATTTAAACAGTTTTAATCATATACAATTTGCTTGCTATTCAATTGTATTCAAGTTGTGACATAGTATAAGTAACATTAGCTAGTAGTAACCATGCATTAACTTTTCAGTGTCTAGGTGCAATGATGATACAGATATTACTTCTTCAGTTGCCCTTTAGCCAAAATCAGCCATATGATATGACCTGAATAGGCACAAATTGATCACTCGGGACAGTACTTTGACATCACAATGAGGGCGACAGTTAGGGCAAGACGCTTAACCCACCTTGACCACAGTCTCTGCGTATACTGGTGTGTGAATGTGTGTGTGTGAATGGATGAGTGACCATTTAAACACTCCTTTTTATACAATAGAATGTAATTTTCAACATAAAATAATGGGTTCTGTACTATTACTATGCGACCTTAGACTAGGACTGATATAGACTATATGAAACTATTTAGGAAAGTAAAATATGTACATGTATTTATATAGTTTGTTTTTTTAGTTTTGTTTTTTGGAGAGTTAGGGTTTACGACGCTATAGAGCACTGCAAATACGAAGCTATAGAGCACTGCAAATATTTGAAATACTTAAAATCTGAATTACATTACAGTATTGTCCCATTACTACTAGCATGAAATCTCATTAAAGTCTCATAAATAAAGCTTCTCATTTACACATCTACAGTGCTGCAAATGAATGAGATGTAGTACAGATTTGAACAAACATCTGGATTGGTGGACATACTTGATAACAGTGAACAGGAGGTGTCCGCAGATGCGACAACCAGAACTGTTGTCTCTATGGTCTGGGTGGAGTTCAACACTTGGTCCAAAGGTTTTAAACTTTTACAGTATGATGTCAGCACACTGCATAGCTCACTGAACACATGCGTAGGCCTGGATAGTGCACTCTAGGGACGCATTCACAGCTGTGTTCCCTGGTTTCGGACTCCTCCCTCGCCAAAAGGAAGCGACCCTCTTCCTCTTATAATGTGTAAAAAAAAAAAAAAAAAAAAGCCCCATGTGCGTATTCTCAGCTGGACTAATCAAGCAAAGCCATGTTTATTTTCTGCAGGTTTTTACAATTAACTCCACCTTAAAATCTGATCAAGCCAGTGTAAAAGAATGTCCGATCGTAACAGTGGGTGGATGTAGCTGTAAAATTGCATGGGGTAAAGTATGATAACAGGTACAGGGGCTAGCTTTGGTGATGAGAACATATAAACACATGCTGAGGTTTATGGCAAAGATGGTATTGTATGGTTGTCTATTGAAAATCTTTACAGCAAAGTATTTATTTTTAGGGCTTCAGTCTGACAATTATCTTGCAATCCAACAGAAGCATACTCAAATGTGCAAATGTGATCTGAGGGTTGGCGGTTTGAATCCCGCTCTCGATATAAACCTCATTGGTGGTTGTCTGCTGTCATGTTTATGGGCAAGACACTTAAGCCCCCTCGCCCATGGTGTCTGTGCCCACGGTGTCTGTGTGAATGGGTGAGTGCTTCCTTGATGTAAAGCGCTTTGAGTGTCTTAAAAGGTGAAAAGCGCTGTATAAATATATGACCATTTACCAACCGTATCATAATCATCATTATTATTAACTGCATTAACCTCAAAATGATCACTTTATTTCCTTTGTTTAATAGAATGCAGTGACTGTGGTTTTATCAGGATTGTACAGCTTTTATTTCTTACTATTGCCAGTGAATGCTATAGTCTAATATCCAATATGATCTTGTAGGTCAATGGTGTCCAAACTATGGCCCGGGGGCCAAATGCGGCCCTCAGACCAGTTTTTATTGGCCCTCAGGCCTCTTGCTGAACCGGCCCAATTGATCATAAGCAGTATTTTTTACAGCAAATTAAACAGTTTCTACCATTATAACCTAAACCATCACATTGCAGTGTGATACAGACCTAAAATGAATGTGTTTCAAGTCTTATTAATACACAGCGGCTCTGTCAAAGCTGTGTATAAAGCATCGCACTGCATTGATCACCGGTCTGTGGCCCTCTGCTTCGAATATGCTTTGAGATGTGGCCCTCGATAAATAACGTTTGGGCACCTCTGTTGTAGGTGATATATTGGTCTTGTACCTCCACTATAGCAGACTTCATCTCTGGGTTTCAGTTTTGTGCTTACATTTTATTACTGCAAAATTAGGAATTCACCTTTCTCTTTCTGTCTCTCATGGATGAGTTTGTAAATCACAAAGTTGTATTATGGCTGTATTATTGCTCCTACTTTACCACTAGATTGTGTAATTTTTCTGGTCAAGGGTATGCCACCTGTTTGTATGCTTGTATCTGTATTTGCCTAAATGTTCCACAGAATGGCATTAGACACAGATATCTAGAATTTATTTAATTGTTTTAAATGCTTTTATTACTGAAAAATACATTTAAAATCGTGCCTTCTTACTATGAACATGGTTGTCTCTCCACAGATCTGACCTGTAACTTGGCTTGGTGGCGCCACATGCTTGTCCACATGCTATACTTTTTGGCAAAGTAAAAACATCTCTATGGGGACAAGCATGTAGCACCAGAAAAACTACACAATGCATCTTTAAGTTATGTATTCCACAATCACTCCATTTCTACATTCTTATATTTTCCCATGAATGTCTCAAATGGTTAGACTTCAGGAGTATGAGCACCACTGTTATTCCAAGCAGATTTGGCCATAAACAAAGACCTTTCTTCACTCTGAATGTTCCACTATACAGACAAATTCTTGGCCCCGCCCCAAACGGCTCTTTTAGACTGATGTGGTTTATTTACACTGGAAATGCATTGAAAATTCTTCTGGGGCATTGGGTTAAGTTCATATTAGTTCACTAAGGTTTGGTCGGGTAAGGCGGCCGCTAAAACCCAAGTCTTGGTTAGCCACTATTGCAGAAGTGATGCTTAATATGTTTATAAAGTGTCTCGCAAAGGCATTTAGTCAAATTTGCTACGTGTTGGTAAAATTAGTGGTTGATCCCTCCCAGTTTGTGGAATAGTCCGACCATAAAAGAGGAAATCTGCTGTTGTTCGTTGCCATAGATCCTTGTGTTAAATTCTAAACTATCATTAGGGCTGGCAACACTTCACACCGCACACAGTCTACTCTCAAAACCACATGGAGTATACAGCAAAAGTATACCAAAACAAGACTACATGGAGTATACAGTAAAAGTATACCAAAACAAGACTACATGGAGTATACAGTAAAAGTATACCAAAACAAGACTACATGGAGTGTACAGTAATAGTATACCAAAACAAGACTACATGGAGTATACAGTAAAAGTATACCAAAACAAGACTACATGGAGTATACAGTAAAAGTATACCAAAACAAGACTACATGGAGTATACAGTAACAGTATACCAAAACAAGACTACATGGAGTATACAGTAACAGTATACCAAAACAAAGACTACATGGTGTATAGAGTAATAGTATACCAAAACAAAGACTACATGGAGTATAGAGTAATAGTATACCAAAACAAGACTACATGGAGTATACAGTAACAGTATACCAAAACAAGAGTACATGGAGTATAGAGTAACAGTATACCAAAACAAGACTACATGGAGTATACAGTTAAAGTATACCAAAAACGACTACATGGAGTATACAGTAACAGTATACCAAAACAAGACTACATGGAGTATACAGTAACAGTATACCAAAACAAGACTACATGGAGTATACAGTAACAGTATACCAAAACAAGACTACATGGAGTATACAGTAACAGTATACCAAAACAAGACTACATGGAGTATACAGTAATAGTATACCAAAACAAGACTACATGGAGTATAGAGTAATAGTATACAAAACAAGAGTACATGGAGTATAGAGTAACAGTATACAAAAAACAAGACTACATGGAGTATACAGTTAAAGTATACCAAAACGACTACATGGAGTATACAGTAACAGTATACCAAAACAAGACTACATGGAGTATACAGTAACAGTATACCAAAACAAGACTACATGGAGTATACAGTAACAGTATACCAAAACAAGACTACATGGAGTATACAGTAACAGTATACCAAAACAAGACTACATGGAGTATACAGTAATAGTATACCAAAACAAGACTACATGGAGTATAGAGTAATAGTATATACCAAAACAGAGTACATGGAGTATAGAGTAACAGTATACCAAAACAAGACTACATGGAGTATACAGTTAAAGTATACCAAAAGATGACTACATGGAGTATACAGTAAAAGTATACAAAACAAGACTACATGGAGTATGGAGTAATCGTATACCAAAACAAGACTACATGGAGTATACAGTAACAGTATACCAAAACAAGACTACATGGAGTATGGAGTAATAGTATACCAAAACATTACTACATGGAGTATACAGTAACAGTATACCAAAACACGACCACATGGAGTATACAGTAAAAGTATACCAAAACATGACTACATGGAGTATACAGTAACAGTATACCAAAACAAGACTACATGGAGTATAGAGTAATAGTATACCAAAAACAAGAGTACATGGAGTATAGAGTAACAGTATACCAAAACAAGACTACATGGAGTATACAGTTAAAGTATGGACTACATGGAGTATACAGTAACAGTATACCAAAACAAGACTACATGGAGTATACAGTAACAGTATACCAAAACAAGACTACATGGAGTATACAGTACAGTATACCAAAACAAGACTACATGGAGTATACAGTAACAGTATACCAAAACAAGACTACATGGAGTATACAGTAATAGTATACCAAAACAAGACTACATGGAGTATAGAGTAATAGTATACCAAAACAAGAGTACATGGAGTATAGAGTAACAGTATACCAAAACAAGACTACATGGAGTATACAGTTAAAGTATACCAAAACATGACTACATGGAGTATACAGTAAAAGTATACCAAAACAAGACTACATGGAGTATGGAGTAATAGTATACCAAAACAAGACTACATGGAGTATACAGTAACAGTATACCAAAACAAGACTACATGGAGTATGGAGTAATAGTATACCAAAACATTACTACATGGAGTATACAGTAACAGTATACCAAAACACGACCACATGGAGTATACAGTAAAAGTATACCAAAACATGACTACATGGAGTATACAGTAACAGTATACCAAAACAAGACTACATGGAGTATGGAGTAAAAGTATACCAAAACATGACTACATGGAGTATGAGTAATAGTATACCAAAACAAGACTACATGGACTATGGAGTAATAGTATACCAAAGCAAGACTACATGGAGTATACAGTAAAAGTATACCAAAACAAGACTACGTGGACTATGGAGTAATAGTATACCAAAACAAGACTACATGGAGTATGGAGTAATAGTATACCAAAACAAGACTACATGGAGTATGGAGTAATAGTATACCAAAACAAGACTACATGGAGTATGGAGTAATAGTATACCAAAACAAGACTACATGGAGTATGGAGTAATAGTATACCAAAACATGACTACATGGAGTATACAGTAACAGTATACCAAAAACAAGACTACATGGAGTATACAGTAACAGTATACCAAAACAAGACTACATGGAGTATACAGTAACAGTATACCAAAACAAGACTACATGGAGTATACAGTAACAGTATACCAAAACAAGACTACATGGAGTATACAGTAAAAGTATACCAAAACAAGACTACATGGAGTATACAGTAAAAGTATACCAAAACAAGACTACATGGAGTATACAGTAAAAGTATACCAAAACATGACTACATGGAGTATACAGTAAAAGTATACCAAAACAAGACTACATGGAATATGGAGTAATAGTATACCAAAACACAACCACATGGAGTATAGAGTAATAGTATACCAAAAGACGACCACATGGAGTATATACTACATGGTGTATAGAGTAATAGTATACCAAATCAAGACTACATGGAGTAATAGTATACCGAAATATACTGAAATTAATAAATAAATTACATACAGTAATATGAATTTAATGCTGCCATTTTGCACTTTGTGTTAAATTCTACAGTCCATTCCCTTTAGTGCCATTCTTGTATATGAATAAGTCCTTTACATGCACCTGTTGAGAGGTGACTATACATTTTAAATCAAATTACTTTTTGTCAATTTTATAGTAGTGTTGTCAGGGTACTAACATGTGAAACTCGATTTTGATACTAAGGAAAAGCTTCATAGTACCAATTTGAATAATGTCATTTTCTACACTAAATAATAGTACTTTCTTTGTTTCCATGGGTTTTCAATTGGTAATAAAAGGTCAGAGTTTATCCTGTTTATGTGATCTTTTCTTAGTATATACTTGCTAAAATGAGTATCTGCTTTCGATACAGTTTTAGAATCAGATTTGACACTTCTGACATGTCTAAATATCACTGTTAAAACTATAATATGTTACAAAGGTTAAAAGTTACTACTACCTTGTATCCTAGAACTCCCAGCCTGTTTATAAAGGCAGATCAGCTGATATTGTTAAGCAAGCTGTGAAGTGGAGGTTTACTTGCACTCGGGGTCAGACTGTGCAGCTCTGAACCTCTGCAGTCTGGAGCGGAGCCAAAGTGGTGTTTATAATGAAAGCACAGGGCCCCGTCTGTGTGAGGCCTGTGGTTCAGAGGCTGGGAAGCTCACCACCGCATCTGTTGTGTCTGAGGAGGATGTAAACAACTTTTTGGGAATTTGATGATGTCATAATTTCAGATGGTGGGTAAGGACCGTGTAACTCTATGGGAGAGTCACTGGTTTTGAAAGAAATATTCAAAATAGAAATCCATAAATGCTAGGACCTTATTGTTATGTGTTAGGGATTAAGTCCACAGACCTTCAATATTCATCTCATGCCTTTGGAGTTGATTAATGGCACCATTTTCTGAGGCTATTTAGGTTTTTGGTTCATTTATAGGAGATAAGATGCTGAACTTTAAGGCAGTTTTGTTTCATGTGGATATGTTCAGTAATTACAAAGATATTCAGCATAAACCAGGTCAACAATCTACAATTCTGACGTGTCTCCAGCTCAGTTTAAACTATAGGGATTTGAGATGTTGTTGTCACGTGAACACAACCTGTTGATTTATAGTAACTTAGTTGGTCACTGGTGGAACGTACCAAGTACAAGTAGTAAAGTACTGTACTTAAGCAGAATTTCTAGATATCTATACTTTACTTAAGTACATTTTACTGTGGATAGTTTGTACTTCACTACATTTGAGAGCAGGTGTCTGTACTTTCTACTCCACTACATTTTTTTTTAACTGGACTGAAAAGAAAAAAGTACTTTTCATATGATTTAAGGGGTTATTTTTTACCATCGTGACATCCTCGAGTTCAAGATTCTGCTTTGAGCAAACAAACATAAATACACAAAATTCATGAGAAAAAAAAAAAGATTTGTATTACAGCTGATCAAAATATGTATTACTTTTCGTATCAATATCACTACATTTAACACTTTTAATGGGTAGATTTTTTCAGGTGATACTTTTACTTTTACTTGAGTAACTTTTTGCCTCTGTATCTCCACTTTTTCTTAAACAAAATTGCGTACTTCATCCACCACTGTTGTTGGTACTATGGAAGAGGCCGCCTATAGTTTAAACACATGTTTTTATGTTTTATGTTCATTCTTCTGTGTTTTTCTTGTACGATGGGATACATAGTCCAAAATGAGGTCACGGGGGGATGGTTACGAACAGTTTACTTAGAATCTAATTACAAGATGGTCTTTTGATAATGAGCTTAGATGAATGTCAGACCCGGTTTAGAAAAAAACTGAAATGATTATCCCATTTACAGGAGGAATTTAACAAAAACATGACCTATCTTTTCCCATAAATAAAGAAAACATGTTCTGATCAGATGCTTAACTTACTGATAGCACTGGTCATGTTACTTATTCACAAATACGAGGGATTTTCTGTGTTTATATTTTGTGTTTTAGTTCTTAAGCCGATTATCCAATCAAAAAGCAGAACTAATGCAACTCCTTACTTTGGGTTGCCAGATGTCACAACTAAAACCAGCTTATTATGCATGTATCCTCAATGTCCATGAGGTGTAAAGTGATATAAACATTAGCACTCTTGTTAAAGCGATTACCTGTTCAAATCTAAATATTCTATCTTTTAAATGGCAAAAAGTCCTCAAAATGGCAGCATATAAACAAGCAGCTGATACCCATGAATAACAGTTACGAGCCACATCACATTCAAACATATGGCCCGTCGTCGTTTTAAGTCAAGTGTTTGGAGCTACAACCTCACAAGAAGTTTTGACGTAATAATACACTGTAGTAAAAGTGCTTGACTTATTTGCACTTTGAACATAAAAACACTCAGTAATCGCCCCGTTTTAAAGGGCATAAACCTGTTTAGACCTAACATTTTCCCCTGCGCCATAAAACACAGCAGTTTAAGACAGAAGCTATTAGGCGAAGTCGGCTATGAAACTAAAGGGTTTTACATGTTCTGTTTTACTGCATTTGAAGAGCACAGGATTCAAACAACAGCCATAGTGGGTGAGAGTAGCTCAGTTGGTAGAACGTCAAATCCATTGAGGTTGGCGGTTCGAATCCCACTCTCAACATAAATATCACTGGTTGAACTGTCACATCCATTGACCTGCAGGCTAGTGGTGCAATTCTATGACCACAGATTAATGTTGTTTTTGTGATCTAAAGTGCTTTAAACATGGAAAAACTAAAAATATGACCATGATATTGGACAGACACAGGAGAATCTGGCATCACGACATGCATTGGCCTATAGTGTATGATTGACATGCTAATGATAGTTGGTTAACTATATTGAAATGTAATTGTCAATAAAATAAATGTTCTTCAAAAGTGATGATATAGGAAAAAAGACAGAATGGGACATCACCACTCCCCGAGTAAGATTTAGATTTTGTTAAAGGACATATTGTGCAAAATCGACTTTTTAGAGCTTTTAACCATGCTATAACTGTCTCCTCCTCTCATTTACCCTCTTCATGTACAGTGATTCATGCATGTTTGAGTAAACTTTCACTGCTCCGATCTACAAAATTTCACATATGCTATAACAATACAGCAGACAAAAACACTATGTATTCTTTAAAGAAAGTTAGAACAAATTACAGTTTCAATTCATTTGTTTTATTTTGGGTTCACATTATTTGTTTTGGTAATTCAATTGGAATAAAAAACATTCATGACCCTACAATTTCTCTTTTAATTATTTACTGTAATACACTCCAACAAAGGCCCATAATTATTGGGATAACTGTCTGCAAAGGAGGATGAATGACTGAAACTTACACTGGAAGTATCGAAAATCAGATACTAATCAATACTAAAACAAGTATCGAAACGTGATACTCATTTGAGCAGGTATCGATACTAAAAAAAGTTAACTTTAGAAGGATCTTGAGCTGTATGAGAAAAAGTACTACCATTTAAGGTGGAAAATCATCTTCTATTGTCTGAATAAATTGTGTTTTTTTAAATTATCGTTGTGATATCAGTGTTGAGTACTGAGTTTATTCCTTAGTGTCGAAATCAAGTATGAAATGTTATTACCATGACAACGCTACATCGAACCAACTTCAGCAGTGCCCCCTTTTGGCGATGTATTTCCGTGTCACCTTGTTATGTATTTCCTTTTGGGACATAAAGCCTTGAAATCTCAGCTCTGAATGGCCTGATTAACAGAAAGAGAAAAGACAGAGAGGAAATGAAGTGGAAACGTGATCGTCCCCAGAGGACAACCGTGTAGTCAAGAGGTCACGACCCCTGAGCAGGCTTTATTTATATAGAGCACCAAACAGGATGATTAGCCCAGGTTAGCTGTGTTTTTGCATGTATTGCTTTGGCAGATCAGGTTAAGTTCAGCTGTTCAAACATGCCCCCCTTACCATGACCCAAGCCAGCAATAATAATGACGTTTATAATAGCTGGTGAATACACATATTTATAGTTATTTTTTAGTTTAGAAAAAAATTAATTGAAATGTAAATGTGTTTTGATTCCATTATTTTTGTGCTATTTTTACAGATGAGGTAAAGTGCCAGGACGACGCAACAGACGCACCTGCTACAGCTTCAGGTTGGTAAAACTTTGCCTTTAACAACTAATCGTCTTATAGACTCACTTTGCTAACAACCATGGTGACATTATTAACAACGAATAGATGAAACGAACAGCGTCAGCAACTGAAATATGAAAATCTCCCTGCTAATTCATGAAGTCATGTGTAACTTTTCTGGCCTGCTTGTCTCCCTGGAGATGTTATTGCATTGGCTTGAGTATTCCACAGTATGGCATTAAACATATCTATATCTATCTTTATTCAATCACAGGAGCTTTTTTTATTCTTTAAAAAATGCCTTGAAAAACATGGATTCTTGCCATGAACGAGCTTGCCTCTCCACTGATCTGAGCTGTAACTTGGCCTTGTAGTGCCACCTGTATGTCTTCATAGATAGATAGATGGACAGATAGACAGATAGATAGACAGACAGATAGATAGACAGATAGATGGACAGATAGATATCTACATTAATAGGAATGTTCCACACCTTTAATATGGATGTAAGATTTTAAAAACATTTATTAACATTGAACAGTGATTTAAACTGTATTATTATTATATATTTTTTTTATTTATTTACTATTATTATTATCATTATTATTATCATATTTCCATATCTACCTGCATACTGATATTATCTTCCTTGTCCAGTCTATTCACTTGATTTGTATAACACATTTTAAAGACATTATAGTTTCCAAAGTGCTTCACATAATAACAAAGTCTAAAAGTCATCAGAAATCCCTTCACTTTTCTGTGTCCTTTAGCTCCAGCAGATGCAGCTGATGCAGGAGATGCAGGAGATGCAGGTGATGCGGGGGCTGCGCCTGACGCAACTCCTGCCCCCGGTGCTGCAGACTCCAGTGCGGCAAACAGCGCTGAGACTGTGGCCCCCGGAGACGCCTCTGCCACTGACGCTATGGACAGCCCCACTATAGCTCCAGCTGTAAAGGCCGCTGCAACAGAAATGGTTCCTATCAAGGTCAATACAACCTCACATAACCTGTAATACAAGAACTGGTTCAAATGACTGTATTGCATGTATTTTACCTTCTGTATTATTGTAAATACAGTACAAGTAGTAGTAGGGTTGTTGAGTAAATTGAAGTAGCCCGAGAGTTGAAGAGAAGAGGCATGGCGCTGGAGAAGTTTATTTACCATCAGTACAAAAAATTGTCAAGTGTTGTCCATTCCAGTCTAATGCAGTCCACTCTGGCTATGCTTCCGTTGTAGGGAGTATTATACCTCTTATGACAAGAGTCAAGGACTGACCTGGCAGTGTGAGCAGTGAACCCCTCTAACGACTCAGACATGCATTTTTTGATTTGTTGACTAGATTATCAGTCAAATAAATGTTGAAATATTGTGACTGAAGGTTTCTAAACATAGAATATTGACATATAAAGTATAATCACAAATTGTTTATTCTTTTTTAATCATCAAAATATGACTGTGATTATTTTTTCTAGTCATCTGTTAATCATTAAAGCATTAATCATATATTTGACCTGCTTTGGGGTCATTCTAGTTTTAAAATACTAAATTGTATCATTATCATTTTAAGTACTTTAACAATCTTATTTTAAGGCGTTTAAATAGTTTTGAAGCAAGAAATGTCACAAAATATATCTAAAATAATCATGAATAAGTAAAGAAATCCAAATTCCTTTGAATATAGCTACAAATACTCAAATCAAGGCCATGTTATCCCACTTAGATATTTGCTTATTTGATCGGGCGATGCGAGCTTGTATGTAGTACTGGTGAATGTAATGGATTATGTTTTTGTCTCCACAGCCTGAAGTGAAGTGTGTAAAAAAAGAGGACATCTCTGAGAGTAGCGCGATCAAGGCCAGTGTTTCAACAACTGATTGTGTAAGTGGAATTTTAAAAGCATTATCAACAGTTCATAGTACTTTTTGGCAACTTTAGTACAAACTGGGTCAATCTGAAACTTTCTGGTCAAAATCTAAGTTTGTGCTGCCTTAAGTGGCCTCTGCAATTTCCAGCGGTTGGTGACGTCACACAGAACTGCCCTGATTACAGCCAGGTGGAGTTTGAAGTGTGGATACCTGTTAGAGCAATCAGACTGTTCTTCTACCCCCAGACCCCGTCCCTCCACCTCCCTCAGTCTTTTTATTAGTCCACAGCTACTGCCCATGTTTAGCAGCAATATTTGAAATGTTTTTGTTGGCCGAGATTATGAGTTTAATCACACTTAAAGGTCCTTATCTACAAGGGATTGTAACACATTACAAGGGATCTCAACGTTACATGCCATACATGCAGTTTTAAAACATTTTATATTATGCAATGATGGAAAGATAGTTCTGCAGGATTACAGTGTACAGATGTAAACAGGAACAGCCTTATCTGCTGGCAGCAGTGAGGAGCTGGAGGCAGTTTATATAAAGACTAAAATGTTATTTGTCCAAGGTAGTGATGGGAACGAAACAGCTACATTATCACTACAGTTTAGACACACTGTGCATATAAAAGTGATGCTCCAGCGTGAAAAAAACAAGTCACAGATCATAGACTAAACACATACATAGTGCATCAGTCAGTGCATGAGTCTGCACACACACACATCTAGAGCAGGCTCCATCAGATGGCTCTAGTGACATGCACAATTACATTTACTCAGTTACATTTACTTGAGTAACTTTTTTTCAAAAATTTTAACTTTTCAGACTACTTTCTAGCAGCATTCTTTTACTCCTACTTGAGTAACATTTTTATTGAAGGAACAGTACTCTATCCTTTGAAAATACCAGATTATGTGCATTATTTCATGTTTTGTCAACTTGAAATTATTAATTACATGTTACGCCCCAAGAGTTGGTCTTTAAGTTACTTTTACTTGAGTAGTGGTTTACTCTTGAGTGAGTCATTTTTGGACTACATCTTTGTACTTCTACTTGAGTAGTATTATTTTGAAGTAACGTTACACTTACTTGAGTAGTTTTTGGCTACTCTACCCTCCTTTGGCCAGGATTGTATCACAACAGCCTCAAAAACCAATCTGAAAACCTTCTAAGTAACATTTTTGTCTGTATCTGGTGTGACTGGATTATCTCTCGTTACAGAAAAGCATAACATGGAATTATAGTCCTCACAAACATCAGCTCTGCTACATTCCTTTATCGTTATAAATTCTCAGATTGGGTCTCCACCTCTGGACAAATGAACGGATGGATCATTTTTCTTCACTACAGGCAAAACAAAAGCTTGGGTGTGGTCCTATAACAACTGGTGTGCATTACAACTGCCCCAAAACATCACAAAATCTGCTACATATTACTAACACTAAATGATACTTAGATTCTTGAACAAAAGGATGGTTGTTCAATAGAGAAGTCTAGTCTAATCCCTTGAAATTACCTCTTGATTTTGAGCCATTATTGTAGGATTTATAGAGTCGAAAGCATCTGCGAAAGTGATCATCTCAAATCTGGCTTCTCCTCCTATGACATGGGACAATGGAGTTGAGTTCAGGATCGGTTCAAAAAGGGGCAGAACGGGGTTTATAATGTAATCAAAACCAGAGATGAAATTTAAGTGTAGCTCAACAAAACCCCACCCATGTCCAGAAGAACATGCAAAGAAAGCATAAAGCCACTGACAGGACAGGATGAGTTTAAACTGAATATGATGAGCTGGGAAGAAATGTATTTAATGGTATAGCTGGTTGTTAAAGCCACAGAAGGCAAAACTTTTCTGCCAAATAAAAGCATGTTTTTTCGGTATGGATGTTTGTATAACACTGAAAAACATGCATCCTTACTCTGAGCAGGCTTGCATCTCCACAAACCTGATTCATATTTGGCCAGTTTCCATGGAAATGTTGTCCTTTGCGCTATAATCTTCCAGAGTATGGGATAAAACTTACCTATCTTCATCGAGAATGTCATGAAGTATTGTTTTTAACTTTCTATTTCCATGGAATCGTGCAGTTAACTTTTCACTGCTATCACTTTAAGATTCAAAATGAAATGTTCTGGTAAGACTTATTATAATTAATCATTATTGAGCTTATCAACAAGAAACAAAACCAGATACAAAGTTTAAATCTGTCAGTACAAATTAACATGGTAAAAATGGGTTGTAATAGTTAATCATACTGGTTTGAGTGTTGACAGAACTTGAAGCCACAAAATGAAATAACATGGAAAGATACTGGACTGGTCCCAATCACTAACAAGCAATGATCTGGTTTGTGGATTTCTGAATCAAGGACGTTACAACAATACCGTCTCCTGCTGCAATTTGTTAAGGATTTGTTTTGATACGACTTTAAAAAATGGAAAATAAAATCAATATTGGTTGGATAGAGCACAGAATAGGTTGCTTTCTAGTCATATCATTTGATTAGCTTCAAATTTCAAATGGAGAGCAAGGGCCAGTGTTAGAGTATGGGTGTGGCACGAGTTTTGAAAGAACAGAAAAACTTGCTAAACTTGGGTCTGGGTCTACAAAATATTAAGATGTCTATAAAGAATATTAATCTTATCTGCCTATTATTCTGTCCCTAATTCAGTTTATCTGACAGAGAAGAAGTCCTTAAACTTGCCAGTGTTTCATTCAGACCCATTAATTACACAGATATCACCCATTTACAGACACTTAAAGGGCCCATATTACAGCATTTTCTGATCTCTGTTCCTCTGTTCCACTCTGTTCCACCTTGTGATGTCATACAGGAAGTGCTCCAGTGTGTTTTTAAACTCCCCACACCTTCACTAGAATCAGTTGGATGGTTTTAGCTCTGAAATCGCCAACATCTACTGCGCAAAATGTAAAAGTTAGCTACTAACTTGAAAACGACCTCTTCATGACATCACAAGGTGGAACTGAGCATGTTGAGCTTTACAGATGTAGACAGACATGTGTGAATGAAACAAAACACAACTCCAGGTATGTTTTAAGGAGGTAATAACATTTTAACATGGCTTAAAGCTCACAAGAGTCAATTTTGTGTAATGTAGAACCTTTAAATGTTATTATCACATTGTAACCTATTAGGATCCCTTTTACCACATAATCCTTCGTCATTTTTTCTGCTCTGGACAAATTAATAAAGTCTTGCAGTCCAGATGTGGGCCCACTCCCAACAAGCAGAGGGTTTTGGGGTTTACTCACTAGTCCTGAGGGAGAAGAGAGAGAGGAGTTTGGCTCACGTTACACTAAAATCATGATTCTCTCAGAGTCTCAGAGCGTAATGTTGTGCAAAGGGTGATGTCATAGTCCAGGGTGAAGCAGAGAGCAGGGGTGTGGTCACTGAAATATGTTCCATCCAGCTGTGTTAAGTGTCCCATTGGCTCACTGTGCATCAGCTGTCATCCGTCCATAAGCTTAAAGGGGCTGTATTAGATTTTTTTTGTAATAAAGTAACATTTTTGCAAAAGTTTTGGCCCAATCCAGATATATTGTTAAAAAAACCCTCAAATATCTTGGAAAACATACATTCTTATTGTGAGCGGGGTCGCTTCTCCACAGATCTGACCTGTAACTTGGCAAATATCTTAGACATGCAAAACATTCTTAG
This sequence comes from Periophthalmus modestus, assembly GCA_019594935.1. NCBI lineage: Eukaryota > Metazoa > Chordata > Actinopteri > Gobiiformes > Gobiidae > Periophthalmus > Periophthalmus modestus. Next base: position 28,406,000 of record JAIEZT010000084.1, read on the forward strand.
TGTGAGCTATAAAGGTCGACTTCTCCACACATTTGACCTTATTTTTTTGGCACTTTTCATCCATGAGACATGCAAAAGTTCCCACCTTGCACCTACCCAAAGGGACATATTTTGATTTTTCTCGCCTGTTTTGAGACGTTTGCTCAGAAATAGCAGTTTTCACCTCCCCCCTATGTCCGCCCACATCTCCTGTATTTTGATAGATTCTTGCCTGTTTGAGACGTTGGTTCGAAGTTGTTCAGTAGTCATTCTTCAAAAATAAAAAACACATAAAAAGAAAGAAATACAACGCTTCTTACACTGAAATACCACAATGAAGAGTCTGGCTTCTCAGTTCTGCAATTTTGAACAATAATATTTCCATTTCTATGCAGTCATTTGGGCAAAATATCAAAACTGGTAACAGAAAGTATAGCATACCATGTCTTCCTCAAGTTATATTCTTCTTTTTTTTTTGCAGTCGGCAACTAAGAGCATCCTTGAAGATGTGGGTGCAATATGGTGCCGTAAACATCCCTGCAAGATCAACATCTACCAAGAGGCCAAAACGTTGCTCATGGACAGTGAGGACGGTAAATATCTACAGATGGACCGAGACATAATTTCTACAAGACGAGGCCCGTCACGAGATTCAGTCTACGAGAACGAGACGAGATTTAGATATCATTGTTCATAGGCAAATTGTGCATTCCCGTTCACAATTTTGGCTTCGCAGCTTCACACATTCTTGATTTATTAAATTTTATAGTTGTTGAGAGTGTGGCACTGATTCTTGGAACTACAGCTCCTCAATACTAAAACAATACACAGATGCGCCAAATTAGATTATTTTTGTATGCAGTTTGCAGTAAAATGGACATTGTTTCAAATGCTATCACTTTTATTGACAACTTTCCATCTGCTGTCATCTCTCCTTACGCTTAAAATAGGGTGTGTTTGTTTTTTTTCCATGTAATAAAGTAAATTAGTTTTGGCCCAGTGCAGATTATTAATGAACTCAACTTGCAGTAAAATGAACATTGTTTCAAATGCGATATATTGCATTTGAAACATAATTTGAAAGACGTTTTAAAGCTTCTTCCTACTCATTTTCATTATTGTGAATTTTGAGCTATTTTTTTATATTTTTTTTGTTATTTGAATGATGATATTAAGTGTTTTCTTATGATTATACATATTACTTCTATACTATACTACTACTACTTTTTTCTGTTACTAAATCTGTCTTCTATATGTTGAATATATTTAAACCTCAGAAATCTGTCCTTATGAATTCCCAATTATTAGCATTTCTTAATTGTCTCAAAAAAAAAAAAAAAAAAAAATCTTTGAAATTATTTGTCTGTGTAATCCCTCAGGCCTCCAGATAGGGTGCGCAACAAAAGGCGGTTAAATTTGGTCAACTGGACAAAAGTTTTTTGAGTGAATGAATACACTTTGCAACTCATCCAAGAGGCGTCTTCAGTTCTGACAAATATCTGCGAAGAGAAATATATTCTTACATTACGTCATTACACACTGATTATTGAGTAGCCTAAGAGCAAGTGTTTATCACTTTAAGTCAGATGAAATCACTGTTTTTTGTTCTCTCTTCTACCTACAGCCAGTTTGAACATTCTGGGCTCAGCTCTCCAAAGTGAAAAGGTGAAAGAGAAGGTATGCAAAATATATTTCAATTTTTCATCTTCATAGGGACACATCTAAATTGGACCTAAATAGTAGCCATAATGTGTTTATTTTGCCATTTATCTTCATATTTGGGATGGCACAAAACCAAAAGTCTTCAAATGGATCGTAGCAGCAGCTCAGGACAACTGAGGCTGAAGAAGTATCCTTGGGTTTCAGAATAATTCAGCCCGTTGCCATAGTGCTTACCAATTTAAAACAGAATATTATATCATTTGAATGGGGAAAAGTCCTTGAAATGTTAAGTGTAACAGGAGACCGAAACCCAAGAATAGCTTGCCATCACTTAGTATAAGATGTGAATGAATATGAATAATGAAAACAACTGAGTATCTGAAAAAAACATTATAAGACTTGAATATATATGTATATTTAGTTTATTATTACAATGCTAAAACATCTACCTCCCCTCCTGTCCTTGTAGCTTGGCGTTGAAAATATGAAGACCCCTTCCTCTAGCCCGTCTGTGTTTGTGGGGATCCTTGTCACTGGTCTACTGGCTGCCGTGGGTCTCACTGTGGGATACTTCAAATGTCAGCGTAGGCCCAGCCCCAAAGGAGAGCGCTTGGTAAGTCGGTCCATGCATTTACTCTCATGCATAAAATATTACACATCGTATGCATTATTTAGCAGCGCTGTTCACTGACCTTATACCCGCTGTATGGCAGAAAATCACTGTATTTATAGGCAGCTAATGCTAATGCTCATGCCAGGCAAATGATTATCGTTAATATGGTCATTTTGGATGTATTTTTGAGTAGACTGTTGAAACATTTGTGTATTTTTCTTTTGGTTATTTCTTGAAGATACCATTTAATTGATGCAGGAGTACTGACCACACCCGATTGTCTCCATCGAGATTGAGACCATTTAATTGATGCAGGAGTACTGGCTGACAAACTGACAAACATATTTTTTATACTTTTTAACACAGCAAGTTCAAACCTTTTGACACACAAGCCACACTGGGGTCTAAAATTTGACAGAGGGGTCGGGCCAGGATATCTATACGTATATATTACATTAGAGATTTGACCTGTAAGATGTAAAAAAGCATGAATATGCAAGGCTCATTGTACAAATGGTTTTCCAAATGCATTATTTTAAAAACTCATCTTCAGAGAAAGGCTTGTTAGCTTTTGCTAAGTTGAATGCCAGCAAAAAACTTGCCTTGGTACTTTGATGAAAAAATATTTTGTTGTCCAATCCGTATTAAACACTCAGCGCTCACTATCCACTTTTCTTTTCTTTGATAAGCTAATTTTTTGATGCAGAGAAAAGCTGATAAGCCATAATTTGGGCCGTTCGGCAGGTCGGTTTGCCCCGGGCCGTAGTTTCTAGACAGTAACCTAAGTTACATATTAATTAAGAAGACTAAAACTAAACTTTTATGACATGCTGGTAAAGAGGGCGTATTATCCAAAATAGACTTTTTGGAGCTTTCTACCATGTTATAACATTGTTCCCTCATCAAAAACATGCCTGAAGAGCTTTTAAATATCATCCATGCATGTTTGAGTAATCTAGTGATCTCTCCTGGGCCCTATTCAAACCCGCTGATTGTGTTGCTCTGAAGGGGGAGTGACTTAGCATGGAGAGCAAAGGGAAAGAATGAAAGCGAAACTCATTAAACATGTTAATATGTTGTTTCTACTGTCTATAGCATGTTCAAAACAATAAAAAGTAACACAGTGATCTAAATATGTTATGTGTTAGTAGTTTCTATCCCAGAGAAGTGTAATACCCCTTTTTTTTTTTTTTAACATTTTTTGGCTTCATATAGAAAGGTTTGTTAGATGAAATACTCTAGCATTAGTTCCCTTTAATGTTGACACAGCAAAAACATAACAAATGCTGACAGCCCTAACTACATGTCAGTTTGAGAAGAGGGGCATGCTTGCTTTTTCTTCTCAAACTGTGCAATGTTTTATCACTGAATGTAGTTGGCTGCTAATCAGAGGAAACACAGGAAAAGATCCAATGTGTTAATTTCAAAGAGTTTGACCCCCTAAGCTGCCTCATATGTCACCGTTTAATCTATTTGCCAAATGCAGTGTCTGTTTCTCTGTAGAGTTTGTAATGTCACATGAGGAGAAACACAAAAGGACCATGGGGGAATCACTATGAGGACAAATTTGCATACAGAACTATATTGTATTCCAGATTCATATTTCCTCATTCAGAATTGACTCTGAATGGTAAATGTGAACCATTACAGTGCTCACATATTTGACTTCTTACTTCTTCTTCTGTATCTTTATTTATACAGGGATTGTCCTTTTCATGGCCGCCCTGTTCATATATATAAAAATACAAACAAAAAATACATACGTCCATTTAAAACAGGTGCAAGTGTGAGTATAAATGTTTATCACCAGATTATGCAATTGCATTTCTGGCACCAATGTTGAATGAGTTTTGCTTGTCCTTGAAATGTTTTCCTGTTTTGGGAAGCATGGTAATCAAAAAATCAATTCACAACAAAATCCTCAAAATATCACATCTAAACAGGAAGCTAAAATCCACAAATACATTATAAAACCAATGCAAGACCGATAAGACTAGTCTATTTGCACTGCAGCCATATAAGATTTTTTTTAAAAGTGATTATTTTTCATTTCTTATTCTTATATCAATTTTCTCTGTCCCACCAGGCAGAAGAGGGCACCCCGGTTGACCACCAGGCTAGCACTCTGGCATCAGACGCCCCCCTCAACCCTCCCCCCGAGACCCCCGAAAAGCCCAACGCCAACGGAGACGCGCCCGAAGGGGACAAGACCCAGCCCCCTCCCACCAACGGCCACTCTACCCCGGCTAATACTGCCGACACTGAGCTGTGAAAACCTCCAATACACTTACAACACACTTCACAACTACAACTACAGTTATCACAATTTCACTACTTCAATACTGCAGGTTAATTAAAAGGCTCGTTTATGGTCAGATTTAAAGGTGCGCTCTGCAACTTTTCTGCCACTTGTTTGTCTACATGGAACCGTAATTGCTTTGCTTTGCCAGGAATGTTTCACTATCTAGCAGTATACAAATCTATCTCCATGGAGACGAGCAGGTGATGCCACTACTACACCAAGTTACAGGTCAGATCTGTGGAGAGCTGGCCACACTCAATACAAACACCTGTAATTGAATAAATGCAGGATGTATAAGTTTAATGCTATATTTTGGGACATACCAGGCAAAGCAACAATCAACGACAATTGGGTGTGGACCAAGCTAATTTCCTCTCTGAATCAGCTGGTATTATTAGTTCAGATAAATGTGTAAATGGGTAGGTATGATTTGAAAAATAACAAAATTATTAATCTCTAAAATGACCTCACATATTCAATGGTGTTAAAGAAAATTATTGTAACTATAGTTGACAAGATGTGGCTACCAATTTGCAACAAAGGCCTATCAAATAACCACCAACTCCTCACCTCACACACCACATTCGTACATAGACAAAGCTGATGAAGTGCCTTGCCAATGGACACAATACAAGTACGCTCAACTCCTCCAATTTTGCACCTTTACCGCTGACTTTAGAGTATAAACGAGCCTTTAAAGTATGGCCGCTTATGTCTTCCTATGGCTCTGTGCCTGTATAAACATAACAGTGGAGATAGTGAGGGGCCCCGTGAGTTATGGCGGTGACGGAGCAGACGTGTCCCTCGGGTGGGTGACTCCAGAGGGGTTGGATGGGCTGACGAGGGTGGGTCAGGGTGGAGACTGGACATAGAAAAGTGTTTATTATTATGATTAATGACTTAGACTGCCTCTGGAGTCTATGGGCCCTGTACTGTTAACACCCAAAAGTAGGGTTGCATATTTTTTTGTGGGGAAAAGATTGCAAGTTTTCAAAGTTTTGGCGTTATTAGACTTGCAGTATGTGTTTTTAAAAGTAGTTCTGTTCAGAGTGCACATTGTAAAGTACTCCATGAAATATGAGCTGGTAAACTAACAGCCTTTGGGATTTAATTGTGCCCACTCAAACTGCTTTTCCGATTCTGCGATTAATTGTGCAGCCCTACCCGAAACACAGGGACTAACACATCACAACTGGGGATGTCATGATATCAAATTCTACTGTTTAATCAGGATTTTGTAACTATTCACGATTACTGACAACTTAAAGGTGCACTGTGTAACTTTATTGGAGGGCATACCACGTTTCCATGGAGATGTCGCATTCAGTGTTTTTGTTTTCTTTATGTTTACTACTTTCTGCATTTTAGGTGCATACTGAAGACATCAAATATATGAAGTAAGATATATGGAGTTATGTAAGAAAGAAAAACGTTACTTTAAGTTATTTAACTTTTTTTTTTGCTACATAATGCCATCTCTTACTTCATAAAGTTGTGTGTATGTTCTGTATCTATGTAAAATGTAGAAAGTAGTCAAATTAATGAAAAAAAAATGAATGAGATGGTGTGTCCAAACTTCTGACTGGTTGTATATCTCTATGGCGACAAGCAGGTGACACCATAGGCCAAGTTACGGGTCAGATCTGTGGAGACGCAACCCCAATAACAGTGAGAATCCATGTTTTTGAAGGTATTTTGATATATGTCATCGAGTATATTCACGACAAAACAACGGAAACAAGCAGGTGGTGCACACAATACCAGAAAAGTTGCATAGTGCATCTTTAATATACTTGAAAAATGAAGAATGTGTCCAGCTTTCCCAAACAAAACTTCTAAATTAAAAGCCGCAACATTTTATTGTCGTAAATTCAACTTATTTTTGCTTCTGTGCTCATGACAGTTATATTTTGACTTGATTATTGATACATTTATTCATTTTGACGTCCCTGTTTACGAGATGGACAGACAGCACTTGGACAGATATAGGAAAACACCACACTGCCTTGAACCTGTTTACAAACATTTGGCTTGACTCTGTAAGTATGTTCACGAGTGATGCATGAGCGTGTTAGCGTGTAAACCTGTTTAAGTCATGCATGGACTGTATATAGCCACACATGCATCTAGCTTCTGTTGCTGTTTGTACTGTACGAACTACATCAATTTAGCAGAAGTTGGAACACCGTGTGAAATGTTAAATAATGGCAGAACTTTGTCAACAATTGGCTCTGTGCAACCAAACTGTTAGCGTCACTGCTTCCTGTCCAGTGTTATCGCTGTGGGGTTTTTGCCAACGCAATCTGAGAGTGACCAAATAAATTATGACATGAAAAAAAAAAAAAAAATCGCTTTTTTTTTTTTTTTTTTTTTTTTTTTTATATATAAGTGTTTCTGTAAATGTTTCATTGGTTAAATATCTTGGTTTCATTTTTTTTTTTAATCAACAATGTGTCATTTTTGGGTGTTTTTTTATGGGTTTCTTTTGTTTTATTTTTTTGGGGGAGTTTTTTTTTTTTTTTTTTTTTTTTTTTTTTTTTTTTTTTTTTTTTTGACATTATACACAGCGTTCCAATTTCTGTATAATTGTAAGTTGTCTGGACTAATATTGAGTGTGCTGTTTGAGAGTTGCATTGTTTCTGTGACACATGCCTTGAAAACTGTAAAAGAAAAAAAAAAATGTGAGATGGTGCAGAGGAGTCCTTGACGAGGAGACAAGAGCTTATCGTTCTCCAAAGACTGAAATCTACCAAACTTGATTCAAACTAAATCAATAAAAGTGTCTTCGACTTACCGGCTCTGCCTCCCTCCTATCAGTGTTAATATGTCTTTAAATATAATGTATATTCTTTTGTATTTGATTTGTTTGCAGTGGTGGTTTATATGTTGTTTTAACTCTGTACCACTTGTTACTGTGGGTGTTGTACCAAAGAAAGAATCTGTATTGCTTTACAATCTTTGAATACCAAATTAATCTTGCTATCTTCCAAATATGACTTGTAAATAAAAGCAAGAGTGATATGTTAACAGCAGGAGAGAACTTTGTCCAGTGTGTTTCTCATTTGAGTCTTTTCTATCACTGTATTGCTAACATTCCTATGCAACTATTTGTTACAATCAATTGGATGAATAAACTGTCAAAATAAAGAACTTTTTTTAAACCTGCTGTGCTGTTATATTTTAGATTATATTTAAACATGTGTAAGTACAATTTTGACATTCAAATGATGCACCTCAAAAGCAAGTTTACAGTAAGCAGCATGCTGTCATTCACTTGCACAATTCTTTGCTATAAACGCCTTCACCTAAACACAGTATTTGGACAAAGTGAAGAGTCAAATCCACAGCTTAAAGGTCCTATATTACAGACGATTCTTGTGAGCTTTAAGCCATGTTGTCATGTTTTTACCTGATCAAAACACTGTTTGTTTCACTCACATGTTTAATACTTTATTATTTATCCTTTTACATCACTATAACTCAAAATAATCTGCTCCACCTTATGATGTCATGTAGTGGTAGTTCTCGAGTTAACAGCTACCTTTGACCTTTAGTTTAGTAGAGATCAGCAATTCCAGGGCTGAAATCCTCAAAATGATTCTAGTTAAGGTGTATGGAGTTTAAAAACACCACATGACGTCACAAGGTAGAACAGTGTTTTCTGTTTGAGAGAAGAACTCGGTCTAAATATGCAGGGTTTGTGTGTTTAACAAAACACAACTCCAGACATGTTTGTGATGAGGAAACAACATTGTAACACTGAGGGCCCGTCTGTGAATTTTCTCCCCATGTATTTGAGCAAATTTTGCCTTGTCCCAATACAGATTTCTTGTGGAAGCAGCTCTTGAGGTCTGAATAAGTCTTTATTGTACTGTCTGCATCTAATTATAAAGTGTTTTTGTTTTGACTGGGTTTTTTTTTTTTTTGTTTTTTTTTTTGTTTTGTTTTTGTCAGAGAATCAGCACATTGCACATTAGCATGCTATTTATTGTTAGCCTGACCACTGCAACAAAAAGAGTGAAAGAGCTTATAAACTTATAAACTCATCTAGGTGAATAAAGAGGAAGTTTGGAATGCATAAGGTACAAGAAGGAATTTCTTTGGACTACTGCAAAGTGTTTACAATAAACTCGTTTGTCACATTGTTTAAAACAATGTGGCCAAACCGGCTTGTCAAAGCCTGATCTCGTCAGATCTCAGAAGCTAAACAGGGCCTGGTACTTGTAGTCGATGGGAGAACACTGGAAATATCGGCTGCCAAAGTGGGGCACGCGTGGCCAAAATTGTTGTTTGTGTCCTTAGGCAAGACACCCACATTGTCTAGTATGAATGTGGTGTGTGTTGGTGGTTGAATTGGCCGAAGATGCAGATTGGCAGCCTCGCTTACATCAGTCTGCCACAGGGCAGCTGTGGCTACAGTCGTAGCTTACCACCACAGAGCGTGGAGTGTATGAATAATCCACTGTAAAGTGTCTTTGAGTGTCCAAAAAAGTGCTGTATAAACCTGTTGCAGAATTATTATTATTATTTTATTCATGATTAAAAATCAGGCACAGCACCTAAATTTGAGTTGTCTTCATTTGTTGTTATTTCATATGTTCACATTATGTCACTGACTTTTGCCTATTTATGAGAGCATCAATCAGGCATAAGGAAGTGTTTTTTTAGTAACTCTGAAATCCTGCCTGTAATGGACTTTGATTGCGTCAGAGCCCAGTGACCACATATACACTCCCATATTTAACACACGCCTATGCTCCTACACCACTGGAATGCCAGTCCCTCTCTGCCATATGGATCACAGCTGGTTTATATGAGCAGTAGTAATGACATCACTCATGGTTTTGTCTTTGTGTGAGGTGTGGTCACTGCAGTCAAGTCCAACAGCTGTCTGCACAAAACACGGCACAGAGGCATGTTCAGTGTATTTACTACACGCATGGCATTACATACTAACTACCACAGGCTACCAAGGCTCACGCTGGCATCCCTGATTAAACCTGTAGAGATGGGTCCTACCATTTTTTTATACACTCAAAAAAGAAGGAAAAAGAAATGTTGACTTTAAAGGTCTTATATTACACAAAATGGACTTGTGAGCTTTAAGTCATGTTATAATGTTGTTACCTCATCAAAAACATACCTGGAGTTGTGTTTTGTTTCAATCACACATGTTTGAGTAACACTTTATTATTAGTCTGTCTATATCTCCGAGGCTCAAAATGTTCTGTTCCACCTTGTGATGTCATGAAGTGGTAGTTTTCAAGTTAGTAGTATACTTTTCCCTTTATTTTAGTAGAAATTGGCAATTCCAGGGCTGAAATTATCCAAATGATTCTAGTGAAGGTGATTGGAGTTTAAAAACACAGTGGAGCACTTTTTGTATTCCCACATGACATCACAAGGTGGAACAGAGTGTTTTCTGTCCGAGAAAAAAACTCAGAAGTCTAAATATGCAGGATTTGTGAGTGAGTTAGGTTTTGGAGCCGTCTTCCTGCGTGAATGAGCCATCTGCAGTCCGACTTCTTCAGGACGGTATCCCAGGTGTGTGAGAGTAAAAAAGCCCCCTCGTCCCAGTTTAAGTCTCAAATCTAGACACGTTACAGCGACATGACGTGAGCACTCTGAGGGAACCCGCTGGTGAACTCTCGAAACTGTCAGGTATGAAACCAAACTAAACCTTGATCTGGAAAAATAATCTATTGAAATAAATTCACAGAAGACGAGCTGAACCTGATTGGACAACAGATACAAAATAGCCTAATACGAGCCCTTTAAATAAATATGCTTGTCTGCTTCTGACTTCTGCTTTAGAAAACTGCGATGCCCAATGGGACCTGACGTCGCCCGAAAACGCCATCACAACAAAGCGACAGCAAGTACATGACGCTGCCAAACCCGACATGTATCATCAATTAAGAAAATAAAAGTACAGAGTAGTGGGCGTATGAAGGTGGCGGTGAAAACTGAGAGTCAATATGGAGTCTTGAAAATAAGCGATTAAAGATTGCACAAACACGCACGAATCATTCCAAATACTTCAGGTGAGAATAGATCTGCTTTAAAACATCTCCATATAACTTCAGGCCTATTGGATTTGATGTCATTTTAAATCTCCTACTTTCTTCACTATAACTTCGGCCCATGTGACAGTCTAGTCTTCATCGCCTCCCTCCTTCTTTTCATCAGATCCCGTCCCTGTGGATTCCTCCCGCGCCCCGTCTCCCTCCACACCCAACAAGGAAAATATTTAGTCAAGGCCGCGTCGCAGAGCTCTTAAACACTCTTGTTGTCACTATACAGAAATATATACGCATATGAATGTGAAGCCGCCAACTGGTGTACAGATTTAAATGGTGCAAATCCCAGAGGATGTAGACATCACTGTGTCAATGGGAACGAAGGAGGAGCCGTTTCCCAAGTGAAGGGGTGGAATAGGGGGGTTAGTGGCCCTTTTGTGATCCATCTGTCACCGTTGGTCAATCTCCCTGAGTGCAGACAGGTGTGATTGACAGGTGGATTAGCCAATCACGGAAACGAATGGTCCGTTGGCGTCAAAACAAATATGGCTGCTTCTGAGGAAAAAAGAACGAAAAAAAATAGATCACAAGGGATTGGAAAACATCATGTATTTCCCCAGAATCAATGAGCGAAGCACTAAACCCTCAGACATGTTTTTCTAATTATTTCTTGGTTTGGTGGGTTGTGGTAAATATTTTGCATACTTTTACTCCTATCGATCTCCGATTATATGCAATAATTGAACCCCACCAATAGTAAAATTACATAACGAAAGTATTCTAGTATGACGACTACATTGGACTCGTCTCCTCATTAACAGGTCCCTTATGCCCACAGCGCTTCTCCCAGACTTCATCCTCTCCTCCCAAACTTTATCCTCTCCTCCTCCACTCCCTCTCTTCTCTCCTCTCACCCTCCTCTCCTTGTCTCCTCTCTCATTTACTCCTCTCTCTTCACGCTCTCCTCCTTTCCTCCTCTCCCCCTCTCCTCTACCTCTCTCTTCTCACCCTCCTCTCCTTGTCTCCCTCTCTCGCTCTCCACCCCCTCCCCCCTCCCCTCTGCTTATCTCTACAGCCTTTTTTTTTTGCTCCTAATTTCACCTTCTTGTCTCTCTCCTCTCCCTCTCCTCCTTCCTCCTCCTCCCTCTCCCCACCTCTCCTTATCCCCCTCTCTCCTCCTTCCTTCTCTTCTCCTTGTCTCCCCTCTCATCTCCTCCTCTCTCCCCCTCTTCTTTCCATCTCTCTCCTCCTCTCCCCTCTCCTCCTCTCTCCATTCTCCGCCCTTCCTCTGCTCCTAATTGCATCCTCCTTCTCTCTCTCCTCCTTTTCCCCCTCCTCTCATTGTTTCCCCTCTCCCCATTGTTTCCCCCCCTCTCCTCCCCGCCTCCCCTAATTCCTCCTCCTTCCCCTCCTCTCCTCTCCTCCTCCTCTCTCTCTCCTCCTTCCCCCTCCTCCTCCCTCTCCCCCCCTCTCTCCTCTCTCCTCCTCTCTCCTCTCCTCCTCTCTCTCTCTCTTCTCTCCCCTCTCTCTCCTCTCACTCTCCACCCTACTCCTAATTGCTCCTCCTCTCTCCTCCCTCTCTCCCTCCTCTCTCCTCTCTCTCCACATCTCTCTCCTCTCCCCTATTCTCCTTTTCTCCTCCTCCTCACCCCCCCTTTTCCCTCTCACCTCTCTTCTCTCTCTCCCCTTCCTCCTCTCCCTCCTCTCTCCACTCTCCTCCTCCGCTCCGAAGTTCACTGCTTCTTCTCTCTCTCCTCTCCTCCTCTCCCCCGCTCCTCTCCACATCTCTCCTCCTCTCCCCTATTCTCCTTTTCTCCTCCTCACCCCTTTTCCCTCTCTCCTCCTTCTCTCCCCGTCCTCTCCTTGTCTCCCTCTCTCATCTCCTCTCCATATCTCTCCTTGTCTCCCCTCTTCCCCTCAAGTTCACTGTTTCTTCTCTCTCCTCTCTCCTCCTCTCTCCTCCTCCTCCTCTCCTCTCCTCCTTAAGGAATCCTATAGCTCTCACTCTCTTCTGGCTTGTTTTTATTGTGGGGTGTCTCTCCCTTTAGCGCACATGCAGCTGCCAAATACGTCATGTTTTTCACAGCTCGAGCCAAAGCACAGCCCTCACAACTCAACGAGAGAAAGATAATACAGGGCTGGGAAGGAGGGAGGAGATGAGGGAGGAGGAGGAGAGGTAAGGGGGAGAGGAAGAGAGGGGGGAGAGAGAGGGGAAAGGGGACTCTTAGGATTTAGAAGGATCTGCAGGTCATGGGTGTGGTCAGAGCTGGTATGGAGATGAGGGAGATATAAGGTGATGTAAAGTTCAACGCTGTGTTATTGTTTAATAGTTTAATAGCAGTGAATACTTTTTTTGAATACTTTTACTTCAGTACATTTGAGAGCAGGTATCTGTACTTTCTACTACGCTACATTTTTTAACAGAACTGAAAAGTAAAAAGTACTTTTCATATGATTTGAAGGGTTATTGTGGTAACATCCTGACCAAAGTTTTTGAGTTCAAGCTTCGGCAAAAATAAATACACAAAATTCATAAGAAAAACGAATTAATTGATTTGTATCAGCTACCAAAATATGTGTACATTTTTTAAACGGTATCACTACATTTACACTTTAACAAAATAACAATGCCTTATGTGAAATACTTTTACTTTTTACTCTTAAAGTTTTAGGTACCTGCTTTACTTTTACTTTAGCAGATTTTTTCATACTTTCATACTTTTACTTGAGTAACTTGAATACTTCATCCACCACTGCCTATACTTCACTACTACTACTACTACTACTACTACTACTACTACTACTACTACTACTACTACTACTACTACTACTACTACTACTACTACTACTACTACTACTACTACTACTGCACCTTTAATAAATGTTCAAAAGAGATCTCTTCTCCTGTCATCATTTGAAGAGCACAAAAAAGGAGTCATTTTTAAAAGTATTGCCCCGGATCCACCATATACAGGGTGGCCCAAAAGTAACTGACAGTTGCAAAAAATGTATAACTCTTTTGTTTCTAAATATTTTTCTTTTATTTTTTCAGAGCATTTAGAACGACCCTTCCGACATTAATATGAGCAAATATAGCACCGAGGAACGAACCCTCATTGTACAGTGGTACTTTGAGTCACATGGGTCAAATTCAGAAACCCAGAGGTGTCACCGTCGACATTTTAATACCAGAGATGCCCCGAGCGTAAATGCCATTAAAGGAATAATAAGTGTTTTTCAAAGACAGGGGGCAGTATGTGATCTCCACAGACCTGACTGTATATACTGCCAAAAATCTCAGAAGGTTCAGTTTACTGGTGGTGGTACAGTTTTTATTTTATTTGGTGGTATTCAGAACACAGTTACTTTCCTAAAATCAAAGGAACACATTGTGGTACTTGATCGTGCAAGCTCCAAACTGCACGATAGACCTCTGAGTGAGAAAAATAGAAAACACAGCTCTTTTGTTTTGTTTCGTTCTGCTCCAGTGATACATAAATCCAGAATCAGAGGCGAGACAAACATAAAACTGTCTTAACCTTTCAATGCATTCTGTGTGAAAGTATTCAAAGTATTCAGGATATAGTACTCTGACTGAACCCTTTACATTACGTACAGTACATTACAAGAAGAAGAAGCCTAAATATGCAGCTTTTGTGTGTTAATCATGTGTGAATGAAACATAAAACAACTCCAATTATGTTTTTGACGAGGAAACAAGATTATAACTGATCTACAAATCACATCGCTGAAGTAAAAGTTTGGGATTTTGTCATAGGTCAAGAGAAATTAACCACTTTATCAGCAGCGTCCATCAAAAACCTGCCCCAGAACCAAACAACAGCAGCTGAAACCTCCTCTATGAAGCCCATCTTCTCCTAAAACTGGCAGCAGCGAGAGGGGCTTTCACATCTGCTCACACATGTGCCTCCAATCCACAGGACGTGAAGAAACACAATATATTTCACTTATAAAAAAAAAAAAAGAGTGTATCGGGGGAAATGTAGAATGCGTTTCAAAGCTGGGATCCACATTAAGGGAGGGGCCTTTTATGGGGCCCCTTTGAGTAATGTCCAGGAGGGAGTGAACAGACAGCGTGGATGTTACAGTCCATCAGCTGTGTCGGACCAGGCGGCTGCAGCACTGTATTAAGACACTTTTCAATGAATTAATTAAAGGGGCACTGTGTAACCTTTCTTCAGGAGGGTCTGCCATCCGTTTGTCTCCATGGAGATGTCGGTTTTCCCTGTTTCACACTCATTTAACATATCTGACATTTTAGGTAAAGCAATTTGTGTGTCGGACCACAAATTGGACTGACACATTTAAAGGTGAACTATAACTTTTCTTCAGGAGGGTCTAGTCCACCACCTGCTTGTCTCCATGGAGATGTTTGTCTGTTTTGCCTGGAATGTTCCACACTTTAGCATTAACCCTATCTAACATTTTAGGTATGAATCCATGTTTTTCAGCAGAAACATCTATTTATTGCCACATTATGGAACAATTTCCGTGGATACAAGCAGGTGGTGGACCCTCCAACAGAAAAAAGTTACAGAGTGCACCTTTAAAGGGCCTAAATTACACCAAAATTGACTTTTCTGATTTTTAGCCATGTTATAATGCTGTTAATCATCAAAAACATACCTGGAGTTGTGTTTTGTTTCATTCACATGTTTGAGAAACGCTGGATTATTAGTCTGTACATCCCCAAAGCTCAAAATGCTCTGTTCCACCTTGTGATGTCATGAAGTGGTAGTTTTCAAGTGAACAGTTACCTTTTACCTTTGGTTCAGTAGAAACTGCCAATTCCAGGTCTGAAATGATCCAAATGATTCTAGTGGAGGTGCGTAGAATTTAAAAACTCAGTGGAGCACTTCCTGTATCACCACATGACATCACAAAGTGGAACAGAGGGTTTTCTGTTTGAGGGAAGAACTCAAAAATATGCAGGGTTTGTGTGTTAAACATGTGAATGAAACAAAACACGACTCCAGATATGTTTGAGGAAGCAACATTATAACATAAATCAGGAAATAGTTAAAGTTGACAACTATTTGAATCTTTTAATCTTTCTTTTATGCAATTTTACGTTTTACAGTGGGGTTTTTTGGAAATGTGCTACAAAAACAAAAGCAAATACATTTCTACGGCTGCAAATATAAACCTAAATAGACTCACAGAGGTTTCCTGGAGACCGTAGTTGTCTGTTTCCAAGTTGTGCTGGAGAAAACAATCTGGAAGGCATTGTCTCTTCCCAATGATGAAACTCCACATCCTGTCTCTGTACACAAGACTGATCACAGCAATAACACCGGCTTCATAAGAGAAATCTGATTTTATGAGCTAGAGTTTTGGTCAAATAAAAAAGAAGAACAAAAGAAAAGCATTGAGTAAGAATTCTATCAAAAATGAGCTTAAACGTTGGCCTGTTTTCATAGTTTACAGCAATAATCAGTGATACAGCTCAGATCTGACAAAATACTACAACATAAAATACTTCATGTGTAGGCCTACATGTTATTGCTTTGGCTGGAGTGTTTCATGGTGTAGCATTAAACTATCTATCTCCATGGAAACCAGCACCTCCAGGTCGAGTTACATGTCAGATCTGTGGAGAGCTAATTTTTCTCGCAGTTATGTATGTTTTTAAAAAATACTTCAAATAAAACAGCTGTGGACAAATAAAGGCAAGATTGATAATGTAATGTTCTACTGAGGAGTTTTAAAGCAATACTATCTCCATGGAGACAAGCAAGTGGCAGACTGTCCACCTGAAATGTTCCATAGTGCGCTTGAACATGAACAAGCTGATGAAGATACATGGGGCAGGTCAAGTTACTATGGGTAAAGTGCAGATTTTTGTGGTAACAGAGCAATTTAAGAACCTACGACAGGGGTGTTCAAACTTTTCTCATCAAGGGCCACGTATAAAAACACAGACAAAGCTGAGGGCCGATTGAGAGCCACAGACTGGTCGCCAGTACAGTGAATACTTCAAATCTGTGTTATTATTACAAGTTAGACTGAACCACTCGACCTTTATTCATGCTTACATCCTCAGTGGGTTTGATATGGGCTTGTTAAAGTGGATTTTCAGAGATGTACAGTAAAAAGTACTGTTTAAGGTAATATGGGTCAATTCACCCGGAAGCTTGAAGGCCATGAAAAATTGGTCTGAGGGCCGCATTTGGCTCCCGAGCCACAGTTTGGGCATGCCTGAAAAAAAAAAAAAAAAAAATATACATGAATCAAATCAACACGAAAAACTGTCTCTTGTCTTTATGTTACAATGTTATCCACTGTTAGCTCTGTTAGCTGGTGTGCTGAGAAAAGCTGAACACGACTCAAAACAATAACTTACGAGGTGAGTCTCTATGCCTTGTGTTTGGCTGCCCCCTGCTGTCGCCTTTCGGTAAGTGCAGGGGGAGCTGACAGAGCAAATTGAGGAATGTACAGAACATACTGGAACAGAAATGTACCTACTGACAAACTATCACAAAATCACATGTAACACCTATTCATACTTTCGATTGGTAATTACTATGGCAACAATTCTAATATTTTATCATTACAAAACCCATGGACACTGCAATAGTCTGCAGACAATAACTGGGACTGTAAATCTTATGTGGGTCAAAACAACAGATGACAGGCCCCATCCCACCATAAACCATCATAAAGTCTAATAAATGAACCGCAACAACAAGTGCTCCATAAAAAAAAAAACGAGTTCACAGCAAAGCGGAAGTGCTGAGAATGTGGTCCACACATGACATGAACGCCGTGTTCTCTGCTGTAAAGGGACTTTCTTTCTTGTAAACATGCGTCAGAGTCACGTGACCAGATCGACGCACTTGTCAGCCGCGTCCAATCCGGCGGCGGGGGTGTGTGCGCGCGGTGGGCAGGGCTGCGTTTGTGTTGCTGTGAAAATGTCGAGGGACTGGGTTTTTTTTTTTCATCATGGGCTGGGGACTCGAGTGAATTAAATAATATGAGAACGCACTTGCTGGAGATGGAGATGGAGACGGGTGTCTGCGCAACGGGCTGGCGCAAATGTGGTGAGTATGCGCTGTACTCTTGGAAACAAACTGCGTCTCGTTGTTCTACTTCTTCCACTGTGATGATAAGCTGCCATTATGTATGTATATGCGTGTGTATGTGTGTGTGTATGTATGTATGGACTCTATACATTGCTATGGGTGGGTCTTTTACGCATCGTCTCATCCAGCTTTTGTAATCCACTTGGGAATGTTTGAATAACTTTTTTTTTTTTTTTTTTTTTTTTTTTGCTACAATATTCTTCATCTAATGGCTCAAAAGACACTGTTACTGTAGTGTTTTGGTGCTGGACGCAGTTGGTTTAGTAGATGCGGGCTGGTGTGAGCAGGGCACAGAGGCTGGCTGCTGCTGCGTAAGGATGTTGCGCACTTGTATTTACCTCCTCACTGCTGTAACTGGTGGAGAGGAGAGGAGAGGTCTCGCATCCACGCCTTCAGAGCCCACCGCCCATCACACGCGCTGGATGGATGCTACTCTTGCGTTTTCGACCATGCTTCACTTAAATGTAAATGATTTTATTTTATTTTTTTTACGTTTTAGCCTTTTGCGCCACGTGAGTTTTGGAGAGTTGGCTTAAACTTTCAAGTTGGCGACGTTTCAGTGAGTATTTGTTGAATTCCTTATATAACATGATAATTTGTCAAACATAATCAGTTAATAATAGTCTTTTAATTGGCATTTACTCTGTTATGTTATGTTATCTTGTGTTATGATCCAATCTGTTCAAATCTGGGTACTAAAAGTTCAAATTATGTAATATTGCCATTGTGCGCACTAAACGAGATTGTGCAAAAAATGGCTCGAAAACAAGTCGTAAGTTGATTGGTTCGTGCTGTTTTTTTGTGGTGTGGCAGCGCAGTGACCCAGCTCCATTCATCCAGAGGTTTCTATGTCATACGCACTTTTTATTCCTGATGTAAACAAACCCCTCAAAAGCAGTAATGGTTTGCGACACGAGATGGCGTCCTTTCTAGGTTTATTACTAGGTCATGCATACATCCAGTGCTCAAACCGTACAAAAATATATTTAAAAAAAAACATATATACAAATAAAAAAAGAGTTCTGTAAGTGGAGCCAGGTCTATGCGCATTGGCCATAATTGTGTGACGTAGTTATGCGTCATTGTTCCAAAGTGCGCACAGTTTGAACAATTGTTGGAACATTATTTAGGCCACACGCACTTGGTAATGTTCTCTCTAGTGGTGGCCGTCTGATGCAGTATGACTTGTTTTTTTTTTATTTTTTTATTTTAGGAGACCAGACAAGCAAGACTTCAACTGTGAATCTAACTCGAAGAGACTAATTCATCAGGTAGGTTTATTCATTTATTTTTGTTTGCTTTCTCTTTATAGATTTTGCAGATGTCAAACTCTCAAATGTGGAGGAGCTTGCAGTTTACTTCTGTGTTGATTACGACTTTCTTAGCAAATAACGAAGATAATAATAACCGTCTTCTAAAACACAGTTGCTATGGCTCTACCAAATCAAATACCTTTATGTATAAATAAGTTTTTAATTTAGATTTGGACCAAACCAAGACTATGTCAGTAAAAAAGTGACTAAACCACCTCTACTGCAACTCATAAACCAGGTTTACAAGGTCTAAACCAGGACTAAACTATAGAAGTATATTTTTGGAGTAACTGTAAGTAACTCGATTCCAAATGAGTACGCAAGTTACTCATTAGGTTACTCAAAATCAGTCATTTAAATACGTATTTTGGACACGTAGTTATTTAGTTACCAACACTATGAATCTGACCGTTGTAATTGGTGGAAAGAAATGTTATCACTCTGAGCACACACACACACACACACACACACACACACACACACACACACACACAGAGAAATGTACAGATAAACAATGCCCCCATCTCGCCCTATAGAAAATCGTGATGCCATGTGATGTGAGTTGGCGCTGCCCGGGCATGTTTCCAATAGGGGATTAGGGCTGAGGAAGTGGCACAGGCCAGCTGATACATGGCATGGCTAAAATTAACTGTGTTGTTGAATAAAGAGTATTAATAGCATTCACTGGTAGGACGTGGAAATTAACAACTCTCAAAATGAAGTTTGACTGCATCAGCACAAACCACATTTCACGAGCGCTGTGGTCAGAAAAAGCACCTCACCTTCGTCTACTGTGAAAGCAAGATCTAAACGACGTCTGAAGCACGACTAGATTATTACAAAACCAGCTAAACTTGAAATAAACCAAGACTGAACCAGGTCTACACCAGGAATCAGTAACTTCTCAACCAGGACTGGACTATGATTAGCTATTTTGCTAGGTCTAAACTAGATCTAAGTGACAACTGTAGGAAACCAGGACAAAGTGAGTACAAAACAAGTCCTAAACTAAAATAAAAATCGACGTTTAACCAGGATTGCACACGCATTAGCTCAGAAAAATGACTGAACTATTACCACTCGAATTAAAGTGGGAACTAAATCTAACTTGGTAAGAAAGAAGTTCTAAACCAAGAATAGACCGAGGATGAACTTTTATTTAAACCAGTCTAACCAGCTTTAACTAGGACTAATCCAGGGCTAAACCATCTAAGACAAAACCAAGAGTCTGCCAGTAAAAAAAGGATTAAACCACTTCTACTGCAATGGGTTTAGGTCCAAACCAGGACTAAAGTGACTCTCAAGAGTATACAAGTTTTACAACAGAACTAAACTTGGATTAAACCTAGACTATGATCCAGGTTGAAGTCAGATTAAAACCAAAACCAAAACTAAACTAAACCAGAAGTAGACCAATCCTAAGATAAAATAAAACCAGGATTATACCATCATTATGTTTGAAAACTAGGTCTAAACCAAAATTAACCAAGAAAGGACTAATCCAGAAACTAGCACTAAACCATCTCAAAAACTAAAAGTGGGATTACATTAAGACTAGACCAGGATTATGTCAGAAAAAATAAAACTAGCAAGCTATATAAGGCGAGGACAGTATGAAGTCCAAGAAGAAGAAGTGAAAGTGGACTAAGTTAGGTCTAATTTGAGGACGAAGACATTTTAAACAAAGACTAAAGTTGGACTAAACCTAGATTAGAATATTCCAGGTTTAAACCATACAAACCAAAACTAAACCAGTACTAAACCAGGTCTGAACCAGG
Source organism: Periophthalmus modestus (assembly GCA_019594935.1). Classification (NCBI taxonomy): domain Eukaryota; kingdom Metazoa; phylum Chordata; class Actinopteri; order Gobiiformes; family Gobiidae; genus Periophthalmus; species Periophthalmus modestus. Next base: position 28,426,770 of record JAIEZT010000084.1, read on the forward strand.
TCTAAAGCAGGTCTAAAACAGGTCTAAACCAGGTCTAAACCAGGTCAAAACCAGGTCTAAAACAGGACTATAAGTGGTTTCAACATATTGCACCTCATAGTTTCGAGCTTGAAAGCAGAATGTCAGATGTGCTTCCTCTAATTAGCAGTACAAACCCACTCACTCACACTATCCCCTTATTGTCAGTGGACTTTAATACCAGAGGAGCTGACAGACCTCCAGGCCAAAGCATCGATCGCCTCCGTGCATCCCTCCTCTGTCTTCTGAGTAAATCGCTTCTATCCCCTTAGATCCTTTACATTCACATAACTGCAGGGTGAAAGCTGATTCCTGCACTGATGCTTGGCTTTCTCTGCTCCTGTGGGCTAAAGCTACAATCAGAGTGTAATGTATTCAATTGGTAACATCAGCGTAAGTACAAGCTATCAACGCAGACTTGGTGCCTTCCACAGTGTAGACCTGGGATAAATGCTTTATTCTAGGGCTGAAAAAAATCAAAATCAAATTAAAATGAGGTAAACATACATGACCTTTCAGACAGACCTCTTTTCTGCATCACTTGAGGAAAAACTAAAACTAAAACGCAACTCTGCCCATGCCAGTCCGTCTTTCCCACAATCAAGGAATAATTTGTCTCCATAAAATGCTTCTGGTCTTAATAAAAACTAATAAAACAATATTAATTTCCTCCTGAGCATAAATATATAGACAAATATAGACTTTTAATGAATTGAATGCAAAAAGTCATTGGTTAACTTGCTGAACTCTGCTCCAAACCCCATGTTTTTTACTGACTGGGCTGTGAACCTCTAGATTAAAAAGACCCAAGCTGATTAGAAATTATTGAATCTCAATTAGAATTTGATTAATTGCACAGCCCTTCTCTATTTCCCTATGAAAATCCCTCCAACACTGAGCCCTTGCAGTTGATTAGTGTCTTACAACTTGGCGAAATAACCTAACCTGAAAGCTGGCCTTATAAATCTTCTTAAATCTACAGCAGCTAACTTTTCTGGCGGAGAGCTAGTCACACACTTTGTCTTAAAATTGTCTATCTCTAGGGAGACGAGCAACTGAAGACACCCGGGCAAGTTGCAGGTCAGACCTGTGGAGAGGCGACCCCGTTTACAGTAAGAATGCTAGTTTATCACACTCTGTAGAGACAAGAGCTGGCAAAAGTTACACAGTGCACCTTTAGGTTGTTACTGCTTGTATTTATGATTTTTCTGGCAATCATTAGTAAAATTAATTGTAGTTCTTTGACATTTAGCAATCAAAATGTTTACAATATGAGCTCAACATAATTTACTCTACCCCACAAGGTCCCAAATTATTTAAAAAAATCTTAATTAGGAAAATGAGAATACTTGTTTTGATCAAAAATCGCCTCAGAACCTTAAACATTGCTTTTAGCTTGTTAAATATGCACGCACTGGGAATTCACTAGAAAAGGGAGTTTTAAATTGTACAACTAAGCCTTTTATCAGCTTACATAGTACAGTATCTCTACAGTTCAGCACTTGGATATGGGCCAACAATTGTGAAGGCAGCACTGAACATTGTCCCAGGGGAGTTTTAAAAATATAATAGTTTTAATATGAATTTACTTGTTGAATGCATATGTTGCCCTATATTCTATAAAGAGGGTGTTACATAGCTTGCACACAGGAAATGTTCACGTTATAAAGTTTCATTTGAGTACCACTAAAAAAGACAGATTGTTCCTGATGCAGCCGAGATGTCTGTGTATGTGGCTTGGAGGTACTGTAAAATATAAGGTCTGTAATACTCTATGGGAATCTAGATTTTGTTGTTCATGTGACTACTATGTTTTTCTTGTTTCTCCACCCTAGAACAAGACATGAGTCCTCAAGGAAGGTATGTGCAATCAGATACAATCCCATAAACACCATTTATTATGAAGAAAAAAAAAAAAAACGCACTTGGAGTATAAACATTTTCCATTCTCATTTATATAAAACTAAATATTTTATGAAGTTCAGGTATACACGCTTTACCTTTTTAGTAATACAATACATAAACACTTATCTTGTAATATTGGAATGTTCCACAGTATGGCATTAAACATATCGTGCATTTAATTCATTACAACTGTTTTCAAAAATGCATTGATAAATCGAACTGTGAGCAGGGTCGCTTCTCCATAGACGTGACGTGTAACTTGATCTGGTGGCACCATACTTATCTCTATTCAGATACAGAAGGTTAATGCCATACTGTGGGACATTGTAGGCGAAGCAAAAACATCTCCATGGAGACTAGCAGTACACCTTTAATCACTCATTTCAGTTAAAGGAAAGTAACTCGGTAATTTGCTTATACGTGGAAAAAATATGTACTTTTTTTAAGCGAGAATTGATACTAACAGTATTAAATGAAACTAACATAGTGGCTTGTAGTCGCAGTCATAGTACGCTTAGTAATCTTGTAAAATGAGTAACAACTATTTCCCTTGTGTACGTAATGCAAATGAACTATTTAGTAACATATTTTGCAGTAATAGTTATTTGAGAAGTACTTTTTGTAGCTGTAACATTCAGAATTCGTGTCCCTGCCTGCTGGGAGAGTGCACCGATCACTGAACAAAAATACCTTTTAAACATCAGTAGAATGACTCATTTCTGACCATAATAGAGAAGAATGTTCAGCTAGGTTTAAGCTTGTTCTGAAATTGAAGTGGCTGCTGAAGTTGTTTAAGTCTCCATCTAGTGGTAGAAAAGCATATTGCAGTGTTATCTATCCAAATACTGTGTTCATACAACAGCTCACAGTGTAACATAGTAATAATAGTTATCGCCAGAAAAAAACTAGTGCCATCTTTGTAATGTAATCTTTAAGATGAATAACAAGATATACTAGTTTTTGTAGAATCATGGGTGGATAGCTTTTACATGTTCTTAAATAATTTCTATTGTACATTTTTATACACACAGGAAATAAAGGGGATAGAGAGGAAGAGGATATGGGTGGCAAAGCAATACTAATAGGAAGTTACATCAAATACTCACGAACTATTTTCTGTGAGTGGCATTTCCTCTTTGTGATAATTTTGTAATATGAATTGTTACATTATAAGCTGTTGTTTCATTAATCAACAGACTTTACAATTATGTTAATGTGGACATAGCGACATATACATACACACACACACACACACACACACATATGTATATTTACACACACGCGCACACACAATACCATCATCGTCAGCTACTTGGATATGTCTTGAATTGTATCTATCTATAACATAATTTTTCAGAAACAGAGTCTATCTACTAAATGTTCCATCCTTTCAGCCTGTTATCTCAAAATGCTGATTAACACGTGTTTCTAGAGTGGCCTCTTGTGGTCGAGTTAATGTTTTTTTTTTTTAGATTCAGTTTCAACTTTAGCTACACCAAGACGTTTAATCAAACCCAGACCGTCCGAACAATTTACCGGTAATAATTCAGTGGCAAACATAATATAATGCGGGTTGTAGCTTCCTGTTTGTAGGTGCCATTTTGAGTACTTTTGACCATTCAGAAGACAGAGTAGTAATTTTAAGCGTTGAAACTGGTAAACCAAATGAGAGACTTATGTAGAGCTCTTTCTGCTTCAGATCAGATAATCGTCTTGAGAACCAAAACCAAATTATAACATAAGCAACTCGTTCTTCATGTCCAATGCTTTTGTAATTAAAAAGCATTGGACATGAAATGGACAAATACTGCAACTGTCATCCGCAATATTTGATTTGAATGTTTAACTTGGATCTGAAAACGACATTAGGTCATGTTTGCAAAATTTGAAAAATCGTACACACTGCCCCTTTAATTGCTACGGCAACAATGCAGATTTTTCACCACTCTGAAACCCATGGATACAGCCCGTGTTATTCATCTGACCAGCTCCACAAAACCCCTGTAGATGTTTCTTTAAAAGCAACGTGGATATAGTCAGGTGGTCTAGGAAGCGTTCAGATAGAGCAGCGCTCCAGTGCAGAGAGGAGGAGGCGAGAAAAAGAGAGAGAAAGAGAGAAAGAAAGGGGTGAATCCAGGACATGGCAACATCACATATATATAGTATGTCTCTATAGGTTATGCTCTGCTGCCTGGTTGCTCTTTACATCCTGGTACTTTCGCAGTCCTAACATTGGTCTGTCCCCAGAGCAGTGATTGTGAATTAAGTGCTGCGTCACATTCAGGAAGAGCCAGGGACAGCGTGATGTAGCAGGCGCGTGCACGTGGGGGTGTGTGGGATCGTGCACGAGCTTGTGGACTATTGGATCTGTCAGGCTTTGCTGTGCTGTGTGCTAGTTCGGAGTCTATTAGCAGTTGTGGCTGTTGATAATAACAAGATAGAAATGTAAACAGCAGTTTGGAGAGAGAGGAGGGATTGTAGACAAATAAGGGTTACAGAAAGCAAAAGGGTTGTTTCGGATAAGTTGCTACGTCACTTTTGCATGTCGAAGGGAAACAAGAAGATTCATCGAGTTTCTGGACACTGGTTTCGGACCTAGCCGGTCAAATCTCATCTCTACTCCACAGCATCCTTCCTTCCTTCCTTGGTAGTTTTGTTCTGCTGTTTCCTGTCTCTCTTATGCAGGTTGCGTATGTGGCTGGCTGCGTACTACTTTTAACCGAGCTGTGATCCATCTTTCAACATGGAAGCAGGAGATGTGACAGATTTGGTAGATGCTGTAGACAAGACAAGTGTGGTAATGGGTGGATAGAGGCGAGACAGAGAGGTGATGTGTTGTGCTCTGATAGAGAAATATGTTTGCCATCTTGTTATTACATACATTTTTGAGTGATTATGCTTCGCTAATAGGTGAGATTAGGTTAGACTATACGGTTTTCAGAAGTTAGGAACGTAGCCATAGCAATCTACGATTCAAAACGAAATACGATATCGTTTAAATGGTCAGCCGTCCTCAAAATGGCACCTTATAACAGGAAGAAAAAAGCCATGAATCGTCTCCATTGGGAAGTTTGTTCTCTACGTTTGACCCATTATACAACCAAGTGCTGCTTAAGCCAGAATGTAGCTGACACGTGTGATTCTCAAAAGCAAAAGATATAAAAACCAGAAACATGTTTTAATAATAATTTGTGGGTGTAGCTGTCTAACACAGTGCATAAGCAAAGAGGGACCAATATTCTGCTTTATCCTACTGCAAAAGATTAGTTAAAATGATTTGAATTCTGCATAATCATAATTTGACTAGTTTTATTTATCTGTAATTATATTTAGTTTGTTTCAATATTATATACAGAATAAGCCTTTAGGTATAAAGACGTCTGGTCTGATAATTTGGCTTAATATAGGGAAAATAAGAAGCATGCAAATACAGAAAATTTAACTACACAAATCAAGAACCTGTGATGTTTTAGGTAGGGCTGTGCGATACAGGAGATTTTAATGGGGATAGAGATTCTGTCGTTACTAATCGTCAATGAGCAGCTTGAATCATTAATGGAGAGGTCCGCAGCCAATCCTCTGTCAGTAAAAGCATGTGGTTTGGAGCAGAGTTCAGACGTTGGAGGAAGAAACTTGACCTATTTTCCTTAAATGGTAATGATTAAAAGTCTGTGTTGTGTTTAGGTACAGGAAATTAATAGTTATTTTTAGTTGCTTTTAATAAGACAACAAAACGAGTAGAATATAGTGATTGTTTAATATGAGGGAAAACATTTTGGATCATTTTTGTTATATTGTCCAGTCCTAGTTGCATTTGAAGTTATGTCCATGGCTTTCAGAATGATGAGGATCTAGGACCGTTGTCATAGCGATTAACAATTTAAAACAAACTATACACTTTGAGTAAAAAAAAAAGTCCTCAAATCGGAAGCCGAAAACCCATGGATAGATTTTTGGTTTTATCTAGTCATTTAAACATTTCAGATTAACTCGCATTGCGACACTATTTTCTTCTCTATAGCTAATGAGTTTTGTCCAAAAGTCCCCAAGACAACTGCGTCGCCAGGAGCAACAGAGACGGTGACGCAGTGAACTTTGCTTTTACTAGAGCCTAGCGTGTATCGACCACATGCTATTTCTTGTTCTTTATTTGTCTGAAACTAGACACAAGGAAATGGATAAAAGTCGTGGCAGCAGATCAGAAAGAAAGGAATTATGGGTAAAAGAAGACGGCTGTGTGCGTACGGGGGGAGGACGGGGGGTGTAATGGGCGAACTTGTTTACCTTGCTCTCTTGGTGATTTGGCAGAGGTCCAATTCACATGCGGCGGACTTAGAGCGAGAGCTGCTGTGTCACGGGCCAGGGAGCCGGAGCTGGACTGCGATTGGATGAGAAGTGGTCACATGACTCAGCAAGCAGGATTTGATTGGCTCAGAGGGGCCACGCAGCTGGAAATCAAATGTGATTGGTTAAAAGGCTCATTGATCTGACTGGGTTGAGTAAGTATTTCAATTAGAACTTACCATATGCTATATAATAGAGCTGTAGTCCTTCAGTTGATTTATCTATCAGCTAATTATAAGAATTTATATGTGACAACGGCAGAAAGAAGAAGTTAGTGAGTGTGATAGCTGAAGATTTGATATTTTTGGGGTATTTATATGTAAAAAGGTTGATTTATAGAAACACATTGTACTTTTTTCTGCATAAATAGTTGTTTTTGCATGAACTCTCATCCAGGTGTAGTCTTGTGACTGCAGTTTGGGCCAGATACATAGAGATACGTAATAGTTTTGAGAGCTTTTGAGATGCTTGACTAATCCATTGGCAGGATATGTGTAGTCAACCAAGAATTTGCAATACAGTGGTTTTCTAATTGTGTTATAGGAATTGCTGGCAGTAACCATAGAAGTGGACTGAGTGAGTGCGATGTCACCCATAGCGTCCAGCTCCAGCCAAATGAATCTAATCGAGGCTAGCGGTTATAGGGGCGAATTTGGAGCTGAGTTCCATATTTGGAATTGCTGCCACGAGTATCCTAGCAACCAAAGAGCCAATCAGGAACGAGCCTGTTGAAGGTAACGCCCCTGCCCTCCTGCACCGCTGGTTTAGCAGGGAGCAGGCGCTAAGCAATGCTGTCAATCAAACCTCTTGCTTCTGCTAACGGGGGCGACCTCGGGGAAAGGCGCCTGATTTGTCTGTTATTAATGTCCATATCTTGCTTTACAGACACAACAGTGAAATTAAAAGACCAGGATCATGTAGAGCGGGTTAATACGAACATTTTAAGAGCAGAGTGATGAGTCTGACAGCAGCAATTACAGAGACGGACGACGGTTTTCAGTAAAAAGTGGATTGGAGCCAGAGTCGATGGAGCCGTCTATGACCAGTTTTGTTTAGTCCTGGATTTATTTTAGTTAAGACGTGATTCAGTCCTAATTTAGACCTGGATTGGACAAATATTCCGTGACTTAGTCCTGGCTTAGACTTGGTTCGTGTTGTTTCAGGTCCTGGTTTAGTCCAGTCCCTTGTTCATTTCTAGTCTAGACATGGTTTGACCTATATATGAACTTCTGCTAGTGACACTCAGAGTTCAAGTTTTTACAGATCTTGTTCTTTAAAAGGCATGTCCATTATTTAGTAGGAGTAAAAGGTGATTTCCTGAATGTGAAGATATACAAAGTCAGACACAGGCCCTTTAAAGTTGCACTGTGTAACTTTTTTCAGGTGCTGGCACAAAAATACCTTGAAAATCATGTGTTATACTGTTGCCAAAATTATGCCAGTGGTGTAAGAACAAAAGTTGTAATGGGAGAGGTTTCATTAACAGTACTGAGTAGGTTATACAGAGTCGCAGGCAGTAGTTGTAAAAGTAGTTTCGCTTACTTGTACTATAGTAACACCATCCTAAACAGTTCATGTCGATATTGATTTATCACAGCCCGAGAGCCACGAGACAAGTCTAACTCTGCCAAAGTCAAGGTATATCGCTTTGCATTGAAGTACAAACTAAGGAATCTCACTTTGTTTTCCCCAAATAATGCAGGAGCGCTGTGCTGTGGTCTGCATTGCACCAGGCAGCCTCTTTTCCCTTGACTAAAAGTGCTGATGAAATAACTTAGGCTTCTTCTTTTTCCAAGTGTACATTATAGAGAAAGAGCTGTACCATTCTGATGAGGTAGAAGAAAAGACCGGCCAATTAATGAGATTGCACAGCCAAGTCTAGACAAAGTATAAACTAACAATGGCTCTATACCGAATAGTGAAGTTCGTGTTGATAGTTGTTTTCGTGCTGCTTTAGACTTTGGTTTGGTCTTGTTTTAGTCCTGGTCTAGTCCTGGTTCAGTCCTATTTAGTCCAAGTTTAGATCTGGTTTATTTTGGTTAATTTTGCGTTGCGTTAAGTCCTTCTTTACTTTATTTTCAATATAGTTTTCTTCTTTAGAGCTATTTTATTATAGTTTAAGCTAGAATTAATTTGATGTAGTATGCAGTAGTATGGGTTTAGGTCATTTTTTAGATTAGGACATATATAGTTAAATGTGTTGGTCCTTGTTTGGTCCTGGTTTAGTCCTGGTTTAGTTTGGTTTCATATTTTAGTGTTTTTTTAGTTTTTTAGAGTCCATTTTGTGTTTGCTGGTGTATTTGGTCTGGGTTTAGCTCTGGTTTAAATCTGGTTTAGTCCTGGTTCATTTTCTGATATAATATAGTTATATCATAACTTAATATAGTTTAACCCTGTTGGTCCTTGTTTAGTCCTGGTTTAGTCCTGGTTTGGTCCTGGTTTGGTCCTGGTTTGGTCCTGGTTTAGTCCTGGTTTAGTCCTGGTTTAGTCCTGGTTTAGTCCTGACTTGTCCTGTTTTATTCCTGGTTTAGACCTGGTTCATGTTCTGATTTGTACTTATAGTCATAAGCTATGAGCTCTTGTTCAGTTCTTGCGTAGTTGTCTATTAGTCCTGGTTTAGATGTGATTTAATCCTGACTTAGTCCTGTTTTATTTCTGGTTTAGATCTGGTTTAGTCCCGGTTCATATTCTGATTTGTACTTATAGTCATAAGCTATTAGCTCTTGTTCGGTCCTTGTGTAGTTCTCTATTAGTCCTGGTTTAGACCTGGTTTAGTCCTTTTTATATGATTTAGGGTCAATTTTGCATTGGCTGGTTTAGGTAGTCTGGGTTTAGACCTGGTTCAGTCCTGGTTCATGTCCTGAAGCTATTAGTCCTGTTTTAGTCCTGGTTTAGTCCTTGTTTACTCCTGGTTTAGTCCTGGTTTAGACCTGGTTTAGACCTGGTTTAGTCCTGGTTTAGTCCTGGTTTAGTCCTGGTTTAGTCCTGGTTTAGACCTGGTTTAGTCCTGGTTAAGACCTGGTTTAGACCAGGTTTAGTCCTGATTTAGTCCTGGTTTAAATCTGGTTTAGTTGAGCTTTAGGGCTGATTTAGTCCTGGTTTAGTCCTGGTTTAGTCCTGGTTTAGTCCTGGTTTAGACCTGGTTCATGCTGTGATTTAGATCGATATTTTAAACATTTTACCTTTCCCTGTTTGTTTAATCCTGCCTTAGTCCTGGTTTAGTCACAGTTTCAGCAGGAACTAAACAGAAAACACTAAGACAGAAAACATGCTACATTTCTACTGTTTTAATCTGAACTGTTACAGTGACTTATCTTTTATCATGCCCCACTTTCTGCCTGGATTCTGTCATTGACCGCTGTGAAACGCCTGCTGTCCCTTTAAATCTTTTATAAGAGTTACACAACAGGTCCAGGGCACATGAGCAACAAACAACCCGAAAAAAGACACTCGCGAAGTGGGTGGGTCCAGACAGCCAGACACCACGCTTTTCCATCATAGCCAGTCAGAGGTGGGCAGCGGAGCCAAAAATGTACTCAAAATTGAATGCGTTAAAGCAAGTTAAAGTTAGTGTTAGTATTACCTTTCCAAAAATGACTTCAGTATAAGTAGTTTGCTGTTTTCACATTGTACTCATGGTAGTATTCTGTATCAATAATTTGGCAGTTTTATAAGTAATATTTAAAGGGGAAGTGTGGTCACAAATGTTGAACTAAATTACATACATACACAAGTTGCAGATTCCTTGTATTGCTGCCATTTTGAGGACTTTGGACTATTCAAATGATACTGGTATGAATTGCTATGGCAACAGTCTCGATTTTTCAGCAGTCAGGAACTACAACTACTACTACTACTACTACAAACTACAAAATAAAGCAGAATAATAATTAATATATTATTGCCACAAGCTTAATTAAATACTACTGGCCTATAGATGTTGTTTTTCAAATCATAATTGTATAGAAATATAATTCAAACCATTAATTTTTAACCATAAATTCATTGTCTTGCATTTACTCAAGGTTTTGTGGGATAGAATGAGATTTGATTAGTGCAGTTTTCAGATGAACAGTACAGTACTACCCATATAAAAGCAAAAAAAAGCAAATTCGGTGCCATAAATCTCCTGTTAGAAGTCAAATTATTCTCAAACTAGAGTAAACACTTTTGCAACTTATTTCTGCCCAAACACATGCTTAGTAAACCAACAGGGCCTGGAAGATGGCGTGGTGTGGTCCGTTTGAAAATCTCGATAAGCACTTGTAAAGCCCTCAGACATTTCCTTTGGCTGTGAAAATCCAAATCAATCCCACATGAAGCGGTTTGGGAGTCTGCCCTGGCATCACGAATCCTTGTAGGAGCGGCCATTGTAAACACGAGCAGGTTTACGGGCAGACTGCGTGAGTGGGAGAGGCCTGGAAACACAATGACAACTGTTAATTGTGTCTGTAATAGTACGAGAGGAGAGGAGCGATCGAATGTGTGCGAGAAAATGTACTGAGCGCGTTTTAGTGCAGAAAAATGTAATTCCACTCACACATTCAGTTTATCTTTGGGTTTCAGAATGATGAAGTTAGGCCTACTACTTCTACTACTATTACTACTACTACTGCTTCTGCTACTACTACTGCTTCAACTACTACTGCTACTACTGCTGCTACTACTACTACTACTACTACAACTACCACTACAACTACCACTACTGCTGCTGCTCCTGCTCCTACTACTACTGCTACTATTACTACTACTACTGCTACAACTACTACTAGTACTACTGCTTCTACTACTACTACTACTACTACTACTACTACTACTACTACTACTACTACTACTACCGCTCAACTACTACTACTACTACTGCTATTACTACTTCTACTACTACTACTACTACTACTACTACTACTACTACTACTGCTAGTACTAAAATAAAATTTCAAAGTAGGAGTTTACTCAAGTATGGCCCTCCTGATTGAGTACATATAAAATACATAATTGTACATAATTGTGAGCAGGTATATTTAATCATAAATGTAGCACTATGACCAAATGCATTACCCAGTGTAATTAAGAATCAATGTATTATCTTGTCTTATCTAGTACTACTACTACTACTACTACTACTGCTATAATAAAATTTCAAAGTAGGGGTTTCCTCAAGTATGGCCCTCCTGATTGAGTGCAAATAATATAATGCAAATAATTATACTAAAAGTTTAAGTACATTTTACATTTTTGCGCTTAGCTAAAAGAATGGCTTAGAAAATGTCAGAAAACGAACTTTACTTGGATATCATGTAGTATCTTTCCACTCACGTTGAGCACAAAGATACGTGGCTACTTTGTCGAAGCACTTAGCAACGAGTCAGTGCACTGGCCGCTACCTGTCCCTGCCCCACCCTGACTTTCCCTGTTTTATTTTTTTTATTGCAGCCTGCGTCACTGGTCTCTCTGCCAACAAATGTCAACTCCAACTTCCTTTTTTGTTTGACGTACCCGGAGGACACATTTTATCATCCTATCGTGTTTCCAGTGGGGTCTGTAGGAGGAGCAGGAGTCGGGGCTCAGAGTTAAAGGTGAGGTCGTGCAGAATACTGTTTAATAATGACACATCCACAGCCCGGATCAAATATCAGGCCTGAGTGGGTGTGTAGCAGACTTGCTTTTTCAGTGGTTTCTGATTTAAAGGCGTACTATGTAAACTCACCTTCAAGAGAATCATTTGGTTAATTTCCGCTCTGGAAATTACCCATCTCTACCGAACAAAAGGTAAAAAGTAGCTGTTAACTCGAAAACTACCGCTTCAGGATGTCATAAGAACAGAGCATTTTGAGCTTAGACAGACTAATAACACAGGATTACTCAAACAAGAGTGAATAAAACAAAACTCCGGGTATGTTTTTGAAGAAGTAACAACATTCTAGCCTGGCTTAAAGCTCACGAGACAATTCTGCATTATATAAAACCTTTAATTACAGCTGTTTTTATTACAATACTTTGAACGGCCCTAATTTGATGGAAATAACCATATTACAGAAGGTTCCAGGCAAAGCAATAACAGCCATGGACATGAGCAGGTGGCACCAGAAAAAGTTACATAGTGCAGCTTTAGTTTATCTCTTTCAAAAAGTGAGAGTGACACATAAATTTGATGGAAATTCTGATTCAGATGTATTTGATTTTTGGGTAATCCCTCACTTCATCAGGAGTGGTTCAGCGTTGAGACGGTTTCAAGCAGGTTCTCTATTTATTTATTTGTTCATTTTTGTTTGAACAGGACAGAGGCGCTCGTAGTATCCCATGATTCTTAGGACCAGCTGCTTTTGTAATTATTGAGTGTAACCCCTAGAGAAGTTATGTGAGTAATATTAAACAAAATACTTATAATTTAAGGTGTACTCTGTAACTTTTCTGGTGGCTGTTTCCTTGAAGATGTGATTGCGTGTGACTTGTTTCTTAGTATGGCTTTAAACCATTTTCAACGAGGGCCATACCTTGAAAAATATTCGACACGCAGGGCCACAGAGGTCAATACAGTGAATAATTCAGATTTAAAATAGTTTTGAGTTCATTCTTTAAATAAGGCTTGAAACATTATTATTAGGTCTGTATGACAATGCAATGTGATGTTTTTTAGGTTATATTGTTAGGAATACTCAAAGTTGTCGTAAAAAGTACTGATTATGTTCAACTGAAGACCTAAGGGCCAATAAAAATTGATCTGAGGGCCACAGTTTGGACACCCCTGCATTAAACTCATCTAGCATTTATTCAGTTGTGTTTTAAGGAGTTTTTTTAAGTAATAAAACAACTTAAAACACACATTCTTCCTGCGAGTCGGCTTGCCTCTCCACAAACCTGACGTGTCCTGGTGACGTCACTGACCTGAGTTTAATGCTAAACAGGCAAAACAGTGACACCTCCACTGAGACGAGAATGGGGTGTATCTTCCACGAGAAAAGTTCCATTGTGCGCTTTCAAAATGTCTCGATCTAATTATGTTCCATGTTGAATTATTTTGTCCTGTTTACCATTTTGTGTTTTACTGAGTGTTTCTGCAGGATACCTCGTCTGAGCAGATGTGCCTCCCCTGGAAGCTGGTTTCAGATGGTGGCGTAGAGTCATGTCATCCATCTAGCACCATTTGAAATCAGTGTTCTTGGGGCCAGAGCTTTGTTTCACGGCAACAATGGAGACCCAACAGAAGAGCGTCGTAAAGACTAGGACAAAAATGAAGCTAAAATTTAACTAGCAAGATCGTATTTCCTTCCTCATTCCTGCCTTCAATCACGTGTTTGTCAATGTCTGTGTTTAAATCTGATTATTATCTGATTTCTGGACCTTTAAGATGATTTAAGTCACATGTAAACTGCAAAATCTGAGGAATCATTTGCCGTTTATACATATTTAAGTCGTAACAGAAATCTGATAATAACCAGTGCATGTAACCATAGCAACTGTCAGCCAATCACAGCCCTTCATCTTTGCCTTTCGACCAATCACCTCTCAAACCATCCCTACAAATGCACTTTCTCTCCATTCCCATCATCCATTTCAACTAGGCACTTTCCAGAGGTGTAAGTAAATGCAGCCAACTAAGAGTACTTCGAAGAAATATCAGTAAAGTAGAAGTACAAAGTAGTGGTCCTTGAAGTTACTCTAATTAGAGCTTTAACATAATCCACTAAACTTAGAAGCTGATGCCATTGAAATGAGAAAAAATAACATGATTTTGTATTGATAAACCAAAACTTTGTACTCTGACACTGTAAATGATATCACAAGTAAAAGTATGGCGTCTGAAAAACTACTCTGAGAAGTACAATGTTATTACAAGTTAAAGTAAATGTACTACCCACCTCTGGGGCTTTCCATCGGCTTCCTTCTCATGTATTTGCACCTTGAATGGAAACTGTGGGAAAATACAAAGTTCATTATTGATGCTTTCAGCTGATCATCAACATTCCCACAGGGTGTAATGCTAACTGTCGGCACTGCTCTGTCTAAGGGTTTGTTAGACTTTAATCTGAGTTTTATTTGAACACATTCTGACCAGGTGATTTAGCTGGAACTACAACAGGTGAGATGATTTGTGCTGTTAAACAAGTCTCTTAGACCTTAAATTACAGTCACGAGATACAGTAGCTAGCATTAGCAGTGTTTCAGTTAGTCATTCTCACTTTTTTGTTGAAAATCAAAACTCCTAAACAGGACAGTGCATGCTCTTATTGACCGCTTTTTTTTTTTTTTTTTTTTTTAGTTTAAAAAGCGAAAGAGAGATTTTAAACACTTTTCTGGCAGTGTTTGCTAACGTGTGCATTGTGTCGCCATAGTAACTGCTGAACATTCCACCACAGACATACATGCAGAACCCATAGGCTCCTGAGAATGTCGTTTAAATAAATTTTGCATTTTTTTCTTGAGTTTTAAAGAGAGAAAGGGAGATCGTAAACGCTTTTCTGGCAGTGTTTGCTAATGTGTGCATTGTGTCGCCATACTAACTGCTGAACATTCCACCATAGACATCCATGCAGAACACCCCAGTGTTATGTCACTGTAAATGAGCAATAAATTGGAGAATTCTTGAAACATATAACGTAAACACATAGCATACTTACTCATTTCTGCAGGTATTATTGAAAAAAATTAAATAAATAAAAAATACAGAAAGAGATTAGACTTTATCTTAACTTCCTGATCTTGTATTTCATAGTATAGAGCACATTGACGGAGCTATTGAAAATTGCATTTTATTGTATATCAAGTTTTGGTTCTAATCATCAGTATTATCCAGCATTTTTGAGTTTTATATTTTCTCATTACACTAATTACTAATCAATAATTCCTATACCTGCCGAGATCTGAGCAGCAAAGTTATCCATTCATTAACTTTTCATTGCATCTCAATCATTTGCCTGTTTAAGTCTCTCCAGGTTGAAAGGATGATGTTCCCCAATAGAAGAACTTGCATCCAGAAGTGTCCTCTTTCCAGGGTTGACCGATTTCTTTTGGGGCTTGAGTTTGCATATTTTCTAGCACCATTTGAAATCGGTTACAATGAAGGACGGTATCAACTCACAGAGGGGGACGTCTCTAACGACCTGTACAACTAATGTTTAAGTTGGTGTCATAGTACATGAATACAGTACTTTTAGATACAGGGCAGGGGTCTATATAACTCTATTGGAGATTTACAGTTTTTGAAATATTAACATCCATAACATATTCTCCATAGATACTGAACCTTCATCATTATTTGTTTGGGATTGGCTCCACAAACTGCCTATATTAGTCTTTTGGCTTTAAGTCCTTTCAACATGTGACAACCACATATTTGGGATTTAATAATGGCAGCATTTTTGAAGCTATTGTGAAAAAATAATTTCACTTTTCTTTACACAGATGGAGAAGACATTGAACTTGTCAGTATTTTGTTTCATGTGGATAGACCCTGTAATTAGAGAAATATTTACCATAAACCAGGTCAACAAATCTGCAAATTCTACCATAGAAACTGACCTGTCCGCTCAATTTGAATACAACCTATAAAATGTATTTAAAGCTGCTCTTAATGTTCACTAGATATTGGTAATAAAGGGCTTAAATCAGTGGTGTTTGATGTTTATCATTCAACTCAACGTATTTTCTATCAACTTCCACTAGATGGCACTATTTGCATTAAGACTACATTAATAAAATTGCTGCAAGTTTATACCGTTCTACTTCTTTATTGTTCAAAAGCCATTTACAAAACCATTAGAAATCTGTCAATACATTCCACATATTTTATTAAAAAACAGATTTATTTTGAAAAATAAATAAAAGCAAAAAGATATTTCAAAATTAGACTAAACCAATGAAACCACAAATGCATCCTTGTTTTTAAACACTGGCATTGCAAATCTATAGTCCGCCCAAATTTACATAGTTAGGTTTTAAAATAACCTAATAAGAAAAGAAATCCAGTGCAATTAAATCCACACTAAAATGAAATTAATTTAAGACACATATTTATAAACTTCACATGGTTGGCTATGACTGTTGCCATGCCAACAGCAATTAGTTTGGCCTCTACAAGTAACTCGCTACAGTCCACCCAAGGTCCCATGGAGAGTGAGACTTTATCAGTGACGCACACACACAAGTATTCTGACGGTATTAGGGCTTTAAGTGCAGAAGACAGGTTTTCATGTTTTTTCTCAACTTAATTTGATGGAAAGTCAAACCAATATAAATCAGTTCAGAGTTTTACACTAGTTTAGTGACAGGTTTGGAAGTAAGTTAAAAGAGAAAACCTTTTTGATGACTTTGTTGCCTGGGATCCAGAATACACACTTCAAGAGAGATCATTCTGTACTTGCCAGAAAAAAATACTCGGGAAAAGAGCCCAAAGTCCAGGCAGGCAGTCAACTTATGTACAAGGGACAAATCAGTTCATGTGTTAAACGAGAATTTAAAGCTTTGAATGTCTTGATCCCACAGTACATCTCTCAGACCTCATCCAAAACAAAAAAACAGGCATGTTTTTGATGAGGAAACATCATCACATGGATCAGAAAATAGCATAATAGATCCACTTTTATTCTCTCACTATAAACACCACGTGAGTAGTGTGGTCCTTGGTATGTTTTTTTTTTCGCCGTCTGTGCAGCACTAAGTGATTATTTATGTAGCACATTTTATGAACAAACTGGATTTGGATTTAACAAAAGCATTGTGTAATCTGGCTCTAGCCTTTGTGTACACTACAGTACGGTTGCTAGACGACAGTTATTTTCTCATGTCGTATTTCCTACTCCTTGTTCAAAGGAGAAGTAAAGATTATAAACTCTACAGAAACTGCTGAAATAGGACTTGATACATATGTGAAGACTGAAATGGGGCAGTCTAATCTGTCAGATGCACTTAAATTATGGTGATACATGTGATTCAGAGATTTTATATTATTTATTTCTGATTTTGAGATATTTGCCTGATCTCCAATCAGACTTTAGTGCAAATTTAAACTGAGGAGAATTCCCCACAAACAAAAAGTGGTCAATATTTTTCGTTTTTTGTATAATGTCCAACAAAAATTGCAGAATAAAGCGATGTTCTGGAGTCCACTTCAGTCCCACCTCTCAACTCCAGGGCTGCAGTTCAAAGGTCAAAAACAACGGTGTGATGAAGAAAGTGCCATTCACAAGCCCAGGAGATTCAACGGTGATCTCCTTTCCTTCAGATGCCCTACCACAGGTTATGCTGGAGCCACTGGACGGCCAAGCTTACTACAGACAGATACAGACAAAACACGAACAGGTTTGTAATCAACCAATTAAAAAAGAAAAATTGGTTAAAGAGGCTATGTTAGACCTGCAAATGAATGCCTGTGAGTTAATATAGAGAGAAAATGTTATTTAAAAAAGTTGAATTACACCTGTGAAAGAAGAGAAAGATTTTGAGGCAGATTTAAGACAGAAACGGCGCAAACACGTGAGTGAAAAGCACCTTGTGAACATGCAGCCGTGACGCATGAGCAGCAAGATTTGATGAGGTCTTTGTTACATTACAAAGATGAAATTCTACTTCGGAGGCCAATAAAGCTTCTATCATATTCAACTTAACCATTCCTAAATGAATGGCCTAAACTAACCTTGAACGTGTATTTGGGCTTCGACTGAATGGTGTCAATCACTGACGTCCTGCCTTGCCGGTAGCATCACAAATATATATTTTAAGGCCTGAAAACTACTAGGAGGACCCTAAAACTGCCAGGTCAGTTAGCAGTAGCTTGTGTCAGAAAATTTGACCTTGATACAAGCTTTCTAAATACTGAAATCCTAATTTGAGACGTCTTTTTGCATTATTAAATTCTATGACATGCATTTACATTATTTTCATTTCAGAAGTGCACTTTGTATTGTATTCTATGTAATTAGAATAAAATCCAAATAATATTCTTGTAGGAAAATTAGTCGCCATAACTACTTACTAACTGGTTTATGCGGGGCAAGCCATCTAAATACTTTGGAAACGGGAAGAAACTGTTTAAAACTGGGATTTCACACTATCCACGGGTTTTGGAATGATGGGAAAATTAGGATCACTGGCATAGCAATTAATAATTTAAAACAACACATTCAATCTTTTAAGTGGAAAAAAGTCCTCAAGATGTTGCATATAAGAGGAAGCTTGCTCAAAAATTACTTTCAGTTCCCATTTTGCCATCTAAAGCTGTTACAATGGTGAAGAAATTTGCCAACAGCAGGGGGAGATATAGGGCACTATCCCTCAGCCTACAATGAAATACACACACACTCAGAAACAGCTTATTCTAAAGTAATCAGTATATCTGATTGCAAAATCAGTTTTGGTAATATAGGTGAAAGTGCTCTGCACTGCTCCCATCTGTCTGCTTTACTACTATTGTGTACTTGCTTCTCTTCCTTTTTTTTTTCATGTGCAAACTAAATATTAAGGATAGTTGTAGTTGGTTAAATTCAGTATTGAAATTTTTTAGATCACTTACAGTCCAAGTGCATATTTTTCATGGTTCTCCAATTATTACTCACTTAGATAAAAATTACCCCAGGCCACACCAAAGTTTTAATTTGGTTAAGTGGCAGTTTTTTGAGTAAAAGTTTGAAGTAGGGCTTATTTCTAAAGTGCAATATCTCTACCGATATCATCAACATGGAAATTTCCATCCAAAATGTGTCATGTATTTTGATTAGTGCAATCTTAACTATTGTGTCATTTAGACATGTTAACCCTTGTTGCTAGGTAACAGTTATGGGATTATCTTTCAGTAATTCACATCTGCTGCTAATGTGCAACTAGGCAAGATTTTGTGTAAAATCTTAAATATAATGATGTTAACTAAGTTTTAGTGAAATGAGTAGCCTAACATAGCCCGACATATGCACTTTAAATGTGTTTTGGGCTTTCAAAGGTCACTCACTGCTTTAAATCCAAATGTTGTGATGTTAAGTGCATAATCGCAGACCCACTACTCATTTATGTCAGTACATTAAGTGAATATGGACGACCCATTTTCTTCTTACCGAGAGTGCTACCGTTTCGGCTTCTTTTGGCGCTTCTGTGTAGTGCTTCCGAGAGCTGAAATCCAACAGTTGCTCATCAAAATGTGTATTAATTGAGCAGAAATGGTTAAATCTACAGCCCACACACTGACACAAAAGTATGACCGAAACCCAGCCCATCACACAGGAAGAGGTCCTCCACCAAGCACACGGAACTTGAACTCACAACATTTAACCACACTTAAGCCAGAGTTTCCTACCTACTCATCGAGATTATGTCAAGACGTCCATTCTGCAAAAGCATTTTCCTATGCAACATGCCATTTTAACATGCAATATAACGTGTAACTTCTTTCCAAATCAGTTACTTACCATAAAAAGTACACATGATTTGGTAAGTGAAATTAAATTACAGCTTTGACATTGTTGTTTTGAGCACCAAAACAATGGCAACATTAGGTACCTGAAAAGCAGCATTTCCAGACTACACAAAAATTCTTACATTAAATATTTGAACATGTACAGAAGTTATATTTTAGGTTTAAAATCTTATTTTAAATGTTTAACAGTTTGTCAGATATTTATGCCTCAGATTGCCATTGCTTTGTCACACAAGTACATAAACAGGCTATAAGTGTTATTCTGAAAACATTCTCCAACACAGAGGAACCAGGTATTACTTAGGGACGCACCGATTAAATACTGGTATTGATTTGCTAGATCGTATATCGGCTTCCCGGTTAGACAGATAAATTTATGTAATAAGTACTACTGGTCGAAGTTGGCCCAGAGAGACTCATGTTTGAACTTTTATTTGTCACTATCATTTATCTCTCAAGTAACTACAGAACACATTTGGGTCAGTTTTGCCTTATTTTATTGTTGTTTTACATAAATAAATACTGCTCTCAGACTGCATTGATGACTGTCCATAACCAATAACAGATATTTAACCTATAGAATCAAAATTTGAATTGGAACTGAAAAAGCTGGATCGGCGCATCCCTACATTACTCAACATTTTGAACTCTGTGAATCCAGGACATTTGCCTTTTTGGTTATGTGTCTGTTTAGAAAATATAAAGCCTTAAATATAGACACAAGTTAATTCATTTTTGATCTGCGTTCAGTATAGCTAGGTGGACTTAAAAAATAACAAAAAAAACAATAGTAATCATCTGGTATGGTGTGCGTCCAAAGCTTTTACAAAAATATGTGGTTATGATACGAAAAGCAATAAGTACATAAATAAATAAGTAAATATGAGCACGCCCATGTAATTGTTAATTTTTTGCGTCCTAAAAAATAAAAATTAAATAAAATAATTTGTCTATATATGGGCAAAGACGGGAGTACACAAAACCCATCTGTGTTGAAGAGTGCCTTAGAATAGAACCTTGTTGCTGCAGTGAGTAGCTAATCCAAAAGAGTTAGCAAAGCATTAAATAAACGTAGAAAAATGCCTCAGAATAGAGACATGTTGCTGCAGTGCAAAACTAATTCAGAAGAGTGAGTAAAGCAAAAAATAAAATCAAATACACGATTACCCATTCTTTTTCTTTAGGAGCCAACGGTAAATGCACCAGGCAATAATAAGGAGGGCCACGATGACTACATTTGAAAAATAAGCAAATGTAAATGGAGGAATGGCAAAGTAACCATGGCAACATAATGCATGACAAAAGAGAAACCAGTGGAATTATGAAGCATTACTAGGGCTATAACCAATACTGGAGTACAGTTTAAAAAGGGGGGTATTGACCTTATTCTGCCCCGCCCACTGTATGTATGTTTCAGTGGGCTAGGGCCATCACAACAGCAGCGTGCAGTATGCTAATGAAACTACTGCACATCGCATCAGATTCGCTAGACTACTGAAACATGCATGGGTGGCATATAACACTTCTTCAGGCATGTTTTAATGAGTATTGCTTACTCTGTAATACTGGTCCAATATTTGGCACATGTATTTTTCTAAGATGCCCTGTGTGCCCATGTTTGTTCTCAGTTTGTCTTTATGATTTGTCTTTTTAAAACAGACTAGAAAGTTCAAATGGAAACAGAAGAACAATTTGATTCAAAATTTGACTGTATGATTTCCCTAAAAGAGAAAAGTTATTTAGTTACATCAACATGAAAAAAATAAAATAAAATTCCACAACGTTACCTCCCGTTTTGACTTTTGGCGCTGCACCTGACTTTTATCTACTTAAAAATGTTCTGGTCCAGTTTTTCACATTTTTAACAGTTTGCACTAGTCCAAACTTATTCTTCACCACCTTACCGCAGTCCTAGCATCCTTATAATTCTCTGCATGAATTATGCCAACAATGCAATAGTGCTAACAACAACTAGCATGCTAACAGCTCACCAGCCTTACCTTGTGGCATTAAATGGTGATTACTGCAATATTCAATTAGTATTTCATTATCCTAATTAGTTAAAGTCCTGCATGTCAGAATAACTGTTAATCCACTGTTCAGGGAAGATTAACATATTATGGGGGGGTCAGGTTAAATATAAATTACATCATTTTACAGAGTAAAATGCACAGAATGCGTTTGGTCTCAGATATGCTGACAGTGCTATGCTATGACAGTGTAACAATATTTTTAAAAAGAGCACTTACCACCCAGTATGATGAGTCCAATCATTAATCCATTGCCGCCACTTCCTGTAGAAGGCAAAGAAGAAATTCCATACATCACAAGACGCAAACTTAATTTATATTTCAGTATTTCATGGTGAGGTGGAAGCGATAATGCAGCCATGCCATATGCGTGAGGAAATATATGAGGTCACAGAAGATAACGACGTATCAAATCATGTAGAGGAGAATTACGCTAACATTTAAAGAAGAATTACACTGATAATTTAAAGCCAAAGTACAAGGGAAACAGCAAATGAAGAAATGAGTTTGGTGTGGAAGGGGGCACAGCCATGCCTCTGTGAAATAAAAGGGCTGAAAGATGAATCAAGAATAAAATCCAATTGCTTTCCATTCAAATTTTGATATTATAATCCATCTCCACCACCTTTATCTGTAAAATTCCTGTTAACCTGTCATTAAGACCTCTACAAACAAGTTTTGAAATGCAATGAAGCCTAGTATTAGTGCTTAAAAGCTGCACTCCGTAACTTATCTGGTGGAAGGTATGGCACCTTCTTATCTCCATGGAGATGTCATTGCCTTGCCTCCATGTTCCACAGTACGGCATTTAATCAATTTAACTAGCTTTGTTACAAGTTTTTATTGCTCAAAAATGCCTTGGAAAAACATGCATTCTTACTGTGAGCGGTCTCATTTTTCATCAGACCTGACCTCTCACTTAGCCTAGTGCAATACTGTAGAACATTCTGGGTAGGAAAAGGTCCATAGTGCACCTTTTAAATGTTAATGCTCACAGATGTGTTGATAATGTGCACTGCAAGTCTTAACATTTTATTTCATATCTCACAAATAATAGATTTCAATAGATGTCAAAATAAATGCAGATAAATATTTTCCCCAAATCGTTCAGCCCCAAGAAGAATAATTTTGGCAGTGCTAAAAGCGATTGTTCTAAGCTTACGTATGCATTGTGGAAGCTCTGGAGACCACTGACTGTCGAGGGCACATGTCACGTTATCGGGTCCTTTCATTACGTATCCACTTTTGCACCCAAAAGTCACATAGTCCATGTACTTATAAGACGATAACGAACCCACCACCAGCTCCCCATGCTCTACTTTAGGAGGCTCGCATTCAATTACTAAGATCAGAAAAAGGTAGAATGAGCCAGGAAATCCTCTGCTTTTATTTGCAATGTAACAGTCGGAACAAGGGCTAGAAGATGGCTGCAAGAATATTTGTTCATCAGATAATGAGATGCAATATGACTTTTTTCATATTGATTGATACTGATTTTTACTGACAAAAAACACAACAAAGTCACATTTTTATCTTAAGTTTATACAAAACCTGCTCTCAATCTCGATTACAGTTTGATTATTTGCACAGCTCTGTAAGAACTATATGGATTATTTAGAAATGATGGTTTAAAGAAGATTTTTTACTCTGAGGTCTGTCTGGTTGGAGCCACTGTGTGCATAACCAATTATGTCCTGTCTGCGGCCCAATACGAAATCAATTTTAAATAGCTAGAAACAATTTATTCATTTATGACAGCTGCCTGGTTACATCGGTAAACCGTAGTTAGGATTCAGGTGTGAAAACTGTTGAAGCCCACTGCATCAGCTACTTTACTTTTCCTTGGGCGATTTTAAATTTAAAAAGCCACAATTTGTAATTATAAACTTTGAAATTGAAGGTCTGCTTATTGGCTCAAAAAACAAAACAAAGAATCGCCAACAGAGAGCTAATGTCAGAGAAAATGTGGGAAACCAAAAAAAAAGTTTAGAACCACCGTTTTGAAAGACCTTATGTTTTACTGGTTAATTCCTCTTCTAGCCCTAGTCACGACTGACACTGCTCTTAAGGGCTTAAAGCTGGGCTTTTTGAGCGGCGGACTTACGTGTGCACTCTGGCAGTTTGGGAGACCACTGACTGTTTAGGCCACAGGTCAAAGTGTTCTCTCCATTCATAGTGTGTCCAGAGAGGCACTGGAATACCACAATGTCCTTGTACTTATACGAAGGACGGGGATCACCCACCAACTCCCCACCCTCCACTTTGGGGGCTATGCACTGTATCACTATGGACAAAGGAAGATGATATGAACAAGAAAAACACTTTTACCCCCATGGTATGAGTACAACATATCAAATAAAACCATAACATGCCTAGTTAAAGATGCACTATGTAACTTTTTTGTTAATGTTTAGCCTCAAATGTTCCATACTAAGGCATTATATTAATCTATCTACCATTTATTTCATAATATGTTTTTTATTGCTGAAAAATATGCATTATTACTGTGACATTTCAGTGGTGTTAATATATTCACACTGAAAGCTCAAGCAGTTAGTGTATGAATGTGTTATGGCTCAATTCATGGGTTCGAGCCAGTCCTCCATGGTCATGGCAATTAAGTAATTCAAATTATCATCTTTTGAATGGGGAAAAGTCTTCACAAAGACTTTCAAATCAGGAGGAATCGTTTGTCTGAAACCAATGAATACAGCTGTTAATGCAATGGAATACCAACCTGGTTACCCATTTCAGTTTAAATAAATAAATTCACACACTTTTTTTTTTTTTCCAATTGTCTTGATTTTAAGTTTAAAACTGGGATACTTTACTTTATTCTTGTTAATGAGTATGTTTAGTGTTTCTTTTCTTATACTGTAAAAGCAGCCATTTGTAACAAAATCAGGCTGCTGGACATTGTTTGCATCTCAGCAGTGGCTAATGACCATAGTGCATTATTATTTAAAATTTGAAACAAAAAAATTGAAAATTAGAAACTTGCAAGATTTAAAGTGCATTTTGACATATTTTCAATTGTCATTAGTTGCCTAATCTTGTAATCAAGGCTTTTGCTTTAAAAGTCAATGTATCTGATTTTTACTGTCCTAAAAAAAATAAAATAAAATAAAATAAAAAAAAAAAAAAAAAAATTGTTAATTTTAAACTTTTCGTCGCAGTCAAAACTTATTCCTCACTTATTATTCACAGTGATGAGTATATAAGCGCTAAAAAAATCTAGCATGCCTCAGTGTTACTTCCTGGTTTACGTATGATAAAAACACTTAATAATTTGATGCAGACAGCACACAGCAGTCTTAAGAGCGAATTCAATGAACTTGCTGCATCAAAATGCTATATTAAAGACATCTTGGTGCATCAACACAAAATGACATTATTATAGTTATTATCAAATAGTGACTTACGTATACATTCAGGCAGAGCTGCAGACCACTGGTTGTTCTCTCCACAGGTTAGCCTACTCTCCCCTTTTAGGTTGTATCCCTCTGAGCACTTCAGTGTCACAGTGTCCCTGAACCTGTACGTGACACCAGACCCACCTACCACCTCGCCGTTCGAGATTTTAGGAGCCTGACATTCAATTGCTATAGAAAGGAAAAAAAAATATATTTGCAAATTAATAAAGCTATGAAAAGTATTTAAGAAGTGGTAAACAGGGTTAACCAAAGTATCAAAAATCAGTTACTAATCAATACTAAAACTATTTTCGAAATAAGATACTCATTTGAGTAGATATCGATACTAGGGATGCATTGTATAAATAAAAGTTCAAACATTATGACACTTTACTTTATGGAACGACTACAACTAGTAAATAGTCTTATTACATCAAGTTATACGCCCAACCAGGATATCGGCTGAACTGATATTTGGAAGCAGTCAGATCGGTGCATCCCTAAATCAATATTAAAAAAGTCACATTTACAGGACAGAAATGAACGTTTCGTTAAAAGCTTTAGAATGATCTTGAGCTGCATCATAACCACCACCAATTTAAAAAGAATACTTAGTTCCATAAACTATTAATAACAAATGACATTATACAGATGTCGACAGCAATGTACAATATTACGTAATGAGTTACACACCTTTCCTGCGGCGGAAGTTGCCAATACAAAGCCACTATTGTTCTAACCAAAGTTCAATGTTCAGATCCAGATACTTAGAACTGGAGTTGGCATACTGAGAACAACCGACTGGAATAAGTGGATTAAGAGAATGAGTGAAGCAAATGGTGTGATATTTGAATGGCACAAATTACATGTTGGTCCCATAAGCTTGTGTTATGTCTAGAATTTGATAAAACTACAGAGAGAGCTAGGGACAACTTTATCCTAAAGGTGTAGCCCTATTACAAATAACAGAATTCTATTGCTGGGTTTCAGACGACATCCCAACATTCTATAGGCTAATACAATTTAATACAGATGGGAGCAGCTAAAATACACAGTGGCAAAGATCTGACTTTTGACAACAGTAGAAATTCCAAACAGGTTCAACGTTTGGAATTTACCTTTTGGATATTTCATGGGAAAGTACAATGTAATCAACAGGGAAAATGTCTTTGCGCCCCCCCCCCCATCTACGAGTATGACAATCACATGCTAGAATCTGAAAAACCACCAAAAAAACGAAAATCCTTCTCCAAAAGCTTGACCAAGTGATTTGTTTGAGTCGATTGACATTTTGGAGGTACTCAAATACTGAATACCTGTACGTCATCAATTCACAAGATGCTGGCGCAATTTAAATGGAAGGAATAGTTTAAACAATAATTTAAGAAAATAAAGGTGTTGTCATTTATAGATTTGTCAAAGGTTAACTACTGCATAAATTAGACTCGCTTTTGAACTTTTTTATTGTGTGGTTGCTAGGTAACAGTTATGCCATTACCTCTATGTATGTCACATATCTAATAATCATTTTGTTTACAACGATTTAGTGAAATTAGTTGCCTCACCTGTCATATGTACTTAAATATAATTTTATACATTGTCATCCAAGAGAGCCAGAGGCGAGACCAAGCAACACTTTTACTTACGGATGCATTCAGGAAGTGCAGGACTCCATTTGCTGTTGATGTCACAGGTAACAGTGTTTGAGCCCTTCATGGTGTGCCCCACTTCACAACTGAACGTGACCGAGGTCCGGTGCTTGTAAGGGGGAATCGAACCAGACGAAATCGACCCAGAAGTGACCAGAGGTGTTTGGCATTCCACCACTGCAGTTACAAAAAACAAAACAAAAAACAATTTAGTCCATTTTGTCTGTCACAATGAAGAAGAGACATTAGATTTCAAAATGATCAAATCTAAGGGCTGCATAATATACTGTCAATATGGGATAGATGGTTACGAATCTATATCAACAAACTAACAATAACTACATTGCAATAACGCGATAGTTCTCCATCTGACAGAAGTGCTAACTCATTCAAATCCACAAAATTATACAACCACTTTTTGAAATGACTTAAAAATTTGAACAAATTGTGAAAATGTAAATGTAATATATATATATAGATTATAAATCATGGTATTTTTTAATGTAATCCTAATTTTGCTTTGTTTTGGTCATAGTTTAGTCTCTGGTGAGTTTATATATTGACAAAACTTGACCTAATTTTAAGGTGCACTTGGTAACTTTTCTGGTGGAGGCTATGCCATCTGCTCGTCTCCATGGAGATGTCTTGGCCTTAACCAGCTCCACCACATGTCAGATCAGTGAAGAGGCTACCCCCATTCACAGTAAGAATGCATATAGATAGATTTGATAGATTTGTATTATGATACTGTGGAACATAACAGACAAAACATTAACATTCCCATGGAGACAAGCAAGTAGCGGACCTCTTAATAGAAAAGTTACATAGTGCACCTTTAACTGAACTTGCTGTGCTAAATGTATATTGACATTACTTTAATTCTTTTATTGAAACATAAAGCAGATATCAGATTAATTGTTATATTATGCACATTACTGAACGTACTTACAGACACAGTTTGGTGGTTCAGGTGTGAATTTTTGGTCTTTGCACACCAATGTTTTTGATCCATTTAATACGTACTGTCCTTCACAACTGTACGCGACAACCTCGGAGTGTGCGTAGTTGTCCTTCACTGGAGTGTAGTAGCCATTAGTGATTGCTTTTGGTTTATCACAAACAATCGCTAAAAAAAAAAAAAAAAAAGTTTATTAATTAGGTTCCAAACACATGAAACACAAGTTAATTAGTGATAATGGATTTAGAGGTGGGCAATATTTTTTTTGAATAGGGATGTCACAATATCGAATTTTATCCTGTGAGAAAAAAACACCAAGATTTAACAATACACCAAACAACAAAGAAATCCTTAAAGAGGGGTACTACACTTCTATGGAGTATTAACTGCCAACACTTGACATATCTAGATCACAATAGTACTTTTTATTGTTTTGAAAATACCATTTGCTGAAAACAACATATTAACATGTTTTATAAGTTACACTTTTGTTTTTAACACACCAAGTCTTCCCTCCCTTTGCTCCCTGTGCCAATCACCCCCCCTTCAGAGCGCTATCACAACTTAATCAGAGTGCCTTCCACTAAATAAACTACAGCACATCGCATCTGATTTGTCAAGTTGCTGTGTCATGTTTTTGTGTATTTATGGAGAACTGTCGTGGGGAAGAATTTTGATGAGGGAACGTTATAACATGGTAGAAAGCTCAAAAAAATGTAGGTTGCATAATACCCCCTCTTTAATTGTCTTTTATTTCTGTTATCTTGTATCTATGTTATTGTGTATGACCTGGTTTATGAAATCAAACATTCCTGAATGATAAACTAAAATTTAGGTGACATAAAGAGCCACATAAAAAAAGCACTTGTAGTTTTTGGAGTATAGATGGAATTAATTTTTTTCATTGAATGATTTAAACTAAAATGATCACAATTACTATTTTTTATCTTTTAGGATTACACTGTGGCCTGAATAATCACAATTTTAGATTATTGTAAATATAATTAGCTAACATCACCCACCCCTAATTGAGTTACTAGGTGTAAAAGAAAATTGTTTTAAAAATTCATAATGTAATAATAAAAAAATCCACAAACCTGCACAAACTGCTAAATGGCCACTCCAGCCATTTACTCCACAGTAGAGCTTAGTGTCGATTGGCTCCGGAGAAAAGCTAAAGGAAAAAACAGAAAAATATAAATGATAAGTGAAAAAATTATACAGCACAAACTTAGAATAATATTAATGCTGATTGTGTTAGAGAATGACTAACCCATCATTACAAATGACCTCAAGAGAATCACCAAAATCAGTGCCTGAGTATTCGACACGTCCATTTGTCACCTCTCCAGCAGAACCACAGGTCCTTACTGAAAAACAGGTGCAAATGAAAACATGAAATTCATAAAAGTAAATAATAATTTGAAGATAATTTTGTAATTATTGTGACAGGACTGAGGTATCATTTTGAGTTTTCACTCTGCCATTTTTTATGCAGTTCATGTTTTTAACCTCATTGTATATTTTGAATAGTTATTTTGTTCATAATCCTACTTAAGGGTTTTTGTGTCAATGGCATAAATTTGTTTCAATAATATTTTTTATCATCTATATTTTCTACAGCAGTATAATCGTACTTCAAAAAATTTTTCCATGACAGGCCTATTTAAAGGAAAGCAACAGTTTGACAACAACTTTTATCATAGAGGGCCCACTTCCTGTATCTCTATGGTTATGGTTTGCCTGGAATGTTCCACAGTACAGCATTAAACCTGATTTACGGATGCTCCGATTGGTGGAAAATACCTCAAAAACATGAAATGTGACTGTACAATCCGGCCTCTCCATAGATCTGAGCTGCAACTTGGCTGGCAGCATCATCTGATTGTCTCTATGAAGGAAGATATGTTTAATGCCAGGCACACTCCAGGTAAAGTGGACCCTTTACCAGAAAAGTTACTTAATGCAGCTTTTTAAGTGTGACATCACAGGTCCAAGAGGTAAGCAGGCCTGTTATGATAATTACAATATTGACATTCAAAAGTCCTATTTGTTTTGTGTTTTTTCTGTTTGTATTGTATTTTAAACAGGGCACCCATGAAAAAGAGTCCACGTGCTCTCACTGGGTTCCCCTGTATAAATAAGGAATATATTTTGGGACGTTTTGTTATTTTAGTTGTGATATGATAAGATATGAGCTGTAGATAGTTGAATAAGTGACTTCAATGGCTTATAATTGTTTCATTGTGCTGGTTATGCGTCATAGCTCAGGCCTTTTAATGATAACATCTATTTAAAAATGGTTTACTGGGATTATCCTGCTTTATTTATCCTAGTTTCAATATTACTGTTTATCATTATATTTCTCTGTAGTAATATATCGTGCTTCAAAATGTGTTATCGTGACAGGCCTAGAGGTAAGTGGTAAAAACTGAAGGGGTTATGATCATCTTTTTTGTTACTAAGAAAAAGGCTTGAAACGCAACTCCACGGTGATGACAGAGAATAGAGAAGTCCTGTATTTGATATTACTTTGAGACCTCGTACTAGTTCCAACATAGAGCAAGACTATTCAAAAACTATTCAGGAGAGAATCTATCAGTACTAGACAGATTGCTTTCAATGCCTTGATAACACAAGGAACAATTCAAACCTCATTTGTTTTAGACTAAATAAAAGTAATTCCGTAAATATTCTCTAACCCCTAATACTATTCAGGAAAGGTCCAATAGTTTCAATACAAATTTTATTGATTAGTACCTAGATATTTATTTTTGTTGGCATCACTACCCTAGATCAGTGGCTCCCAGAGTATTGTTACTCTTACTCTAGCACTCTTGAGTACTATTAATGGTACCAGAGTTTCTGTAGTAATTATACATTTATTTTTATATATTATTTTTTATATATTCCATTTACCAATACAATATATGTAATATAACCATATATTTTCTTGTTTTAATAACACTCCTGCCACAATTATTGTACCGAAACAGTCTTAAGGATGTAAAACATTACAAGAAATTAGCATTGAATGGCATCTAAATGTACCTTGTTTGCTACCCCCTGGCAAGTGCTCACGTACTCCCAGGGATCCCCATACCCCGGGATGGGAAACACTGCCCTAGACGAGCGTTATCACAATGCTTAAATTTCAAACTCAATTTTGGTACAAAGAAAAGGTTTGAAATACTAGATATACTGCATTTGATTCCACAATTATTAAAAAACTATTATCATACAACATAAATCTTTAAGGTCCAATTTTGACCCATCGATGACCCAGTATCAATACTTGTTCAAATGAGTATCAAGTTTCAATACAGTTTTATCGATTAGAATCTTTTTAATGTAGTTTTTGACAACCCCATCCTGAAGTGCTACTTACTTTCACAAATCATGTTCAAACTGCTCCATTGCCCACCAGAGCAGGTGACAGTTCCACGGCCCTTCGCCCTGTAGCCCGTCTCACAAGTGAAGGTGACCTGGGTGTCTTCTGGAGCTGGGAACGTCACATCCGTGATCAGCACCATGTGTTCTTTGCCTGTGGGTCTGTCGCAGTCACCTGTTAAAACCAAATGAGCAGGGTTAAGGTTGTGCAATGGATTGGATTGAACGTTTAGTCCAGTCAATTAAAAGGCCTGTACCATATTCTAATTTATTCTTGTCAAAATAAATGGTATTTACAGCCTTTGTGGTAGAACAGATAAGACCATGGCTGACACGCATTGAGGAAAAATGCACACAATGTTATCAGAGCTCTCAGCTGTGATGTTTTTGTCATGTTAATAAATAATCTGAACTGGAAGAAGTCACAATTAATAAATAAAATATAACTTAGGCATAGGGATGTATGCAACAATATTGATATTTTACGGTTTGTATAGTGGTATTAAAAGCGACCTATGTAACTTTTTTTGTGCTCGTCTCCATTACGTTATTGCTTTGCCTGGAATGTTCAATCCATTAAACTTAAACAGCAGGCCAAGTTACAAGTTAGAGGTGACCCCGTTCAAAGTAAGAATGTATGTCACAAGGTCTATTTTCTTTGCAATGTAATTTAATAAATGCGACAATGGTTGGAATATTCCCTAGTATGGCAAAGTAGTATCATCTCCATAAAGGCAAACTAGCAGACAGCGGACCGCCCCATGCATAGTGCAGCAGATGGCATTTTAAAGGCAATGCAAAAATACTAGGTGCACAGAGATTATTTTGGAAATTTTGGATACATTTTTGGTTCATATCACCCACCCACCCCACCTCACGCACACACACATCTATTAAAAACATGTATATACTGTACATGGACCAAATATATTAGAATCGCTAAGAATACCCATGACCAAAATATTTTGTTGACTTGTTTTAGCTTGTGAAAAACAAAGTGTGAAGAAATGTTCCAATCAGGACTTTCTGTGAATACTTTAAAAAGTGGAATTGTTATGAATCCGTTTGAAGAAAAAAAAATAATCCAATGAACGGTCACATTCGTTTGGTTTAATGGTCTTGGGACTGGGCAGTTAATCAAATTTTTACTGAGATCAAGATTCAGTCTTGTCTAGTAGTCAATGATATGATGTACAGAGAGCAGGGTAAAAAGGAGCTTACAAAAGCTCCCAAAACTGTCTGATCAGTATTAGTAAAGAAAAAAATCATGATTCATTTTTTCCAACATCGCACGGCCTCCTCTTGGGGTCCAAAGTTCCCTCCATCCCAACGTAATTTAACAGGACTGCTAATATTAATGAAGTAGCACTGTATTGCTCCACACAGCATTCACAATTCATGTACTCACCATAAACAGTCCTGACTACACCAAGGAGGAAGATCACCACAAAAGGCTTCATTGCTCAGAATGAGATTAGTTGCCTTTTCCTGTTGAAATCACATTGAGTTAATCGAGCTGATTGTTTATATGTCCAAAGAACAAAATTATCATGTTACAAAGTCAAGTTTTTAAATTTCAGTCCTGAATTTAAGATTTTATTGAATTTGGGACTGTACAAATATGATTTCAAAAACACTGTGTTTTTTCTTAAATGTTTAGTGTCAAGTAACAACTGGATTATTAAATAGAGTCATATTCAAAGTTCAACTACTGTATCATTAACCATTGGATTTATATAACACCACAATTATCTGGAGTAAATTATTCATTCACTCTGTGCAAACTAACTAACTGTAGCCACAGTTGCCCTGAGGCAGACAACTGTGGCACCTGATATTCCCAGGCCCAGTGTTGCTTTGTCATGTTATAAATCAATTTACTCCTTCTGTTATGGTTAAGGGGTAGGTTGTAGACTTCATTTATTCTTGGTTCACACTTTCTAGTTGAAGAAATCAGAGTTATTAAATTTTAAAGTGGATATGACAGGTTTTCATATTTTTGCCTAATTATCACTTAGTTTGATGGGATAGTACCTGTGGCAAATATTCATCACAGTTTTACATCAGTTAAGTGATAGGTTGTGAGGAAAAAAATACAGGAAGTAGTGTTGAGTTCTAAAACATAAGCCAGCCATGATAACAAATTTTGAAGTATGATATATATTACGGAAATATATACGATAAATAATATTACAAAGCAGGATTTTCCCCGTAAAACTATTCTATATGTACAGTGTTGTTAAGGAACATGCAAAAATGAATGAAAAGGTTTTTTGAGTGAAGACGTTTGGCGTTTGACGTTTTTTCTTCTACTAAAGTCAAATAAGTTATCTATTCAACCCTCTACAGCTCAAATCTCTTCATAGTACAGAAAGATTAGGAAAAAGTCCCCCACTAGTACAACGAAAACATAGCCACAATAAATACTGACCACCAAAAATAACTGTTCCATCTATTATAAGATAAGATATGCCTTTATTAGTCCCACAGTGGGGAAATTCCAGGGAATTTACGTACTGAACGGTAAGTCATGACAGAATGGTTATTACCTCGATGTATGTCATTTCTGCTGCCCCTGTTCAACTAAGAAGTAACTAATAAACTTCACCAAAATTATCAGAAAAAAAGAAAGCAAGAATTTAAGTAAAGTCTTAAATATTACGATGTTAAGTATGATTTAGAGAAATTGGCAATCTAACCTGCCATATGCACTTTAAAATCGTTTTTTTTTTCTTGAAATTGGAATGATAAAAACATGATTTCAAAAGGCAATGACGTATTTCCAAAAAGTTTAGTTTTAAGTAACTAAGTAAGTAAGTAAGTAACTAAAATACATAAGTCCTATTCCTATGTTCTATATCAATTTACTCCTTTTGTTATGGTTAAATCTAGGTTTATACCAGGTTTATTCTTGGTACACAGCTTCTGGTTGAACAATTTGATTTTAGATTTAAAATGTTTCCACTTAAAAAGCACAGACTTTGTTGAGATGGTAGTTAAAAGGGGAATTACCCTTTGGTCTTCAGACATAGTTTAGCCCTTTACCCTGTTATATTGCCGCTTTTGTCATTATTTAGAATCACATTTTTGACCCATTTGAGAGTGAATCACCGCTCTGAATCTTAACACCTGACATGACAAAACTTTTAGTAACCTTGGGGGACAGCGACACCAGGTTTTTATGTAGGTTAATCTCGCCTGAAGCACAGTTTCACCTACCTTCAGTACTTTTGTCAGGGAGCTAAGCGAGCGACTATTTCACATTCTATCTAAGCGAGCGACTATTTCACATTCTATCTCTTATATACAGATAAAACCACTCATTTTACCATCCAAAGTAACTGTAGTTTTGATAAACATTGACAATTGCTAACAGATGGGCGTGTGCTAACCAAATTAGGATCGAAGTCTAAAATTTAGCATGATTGTAAGCTAACAAAGTCGAGTTGTAAGAAAAGCTGCCTAAACCTGTTTTCAAACTATGTTAATCACAAGATAACACGTTTTAAAGTTAAAATACAAAGCTTAGAAAGTACTCACCAAAGCAGGAATCGGAGTGAAACGTTGAATGGTTGATCTTTAATGGGTGGACTGTAGCATTGCGCAGAAGCTGTTGGACGGGAAAAGGCGTGACTACAACGTAGGAGTGTGCGTAATGACGTAAGGTGCGTAACGTAATGAGCAACAGGCACGTGAAGAGAATACATAAAGAATCTTTTTTATTCACAATGAACTACGTTTTTGTGTTTTTGAGTTTTTGTTTTTTGTATTTTTTTTTGTATTTTTTATTTTGTGAGCTTGTGAATAAAACATGGCTTATTAATTTCAAAATTCATTGACAAGGACAAAAATCTTACACTCTACAATTAAATAGAAGAAGCGTCGAACAGGATCTGTTTTTGATTCAACATTCTTCAAGGAAATCTGGATCTTACTACAATTGTTTAGCTGCAAAACAAATAAATCTGCATATTTAAAATATCAAAACATAATCTCTTATTTTTCTCACATATTCACAAAATCAAATACACTTAGGCCTACTTAAGCTGCTATAAACTTAACTTTTGACAATCTCTGAAACTATTTTTAGTTTGCATTGGCCCACTTTCTCACTGTTGTCTACACAGTGCTGTTTACATAACCTCCAGGGAGACATTAGAACAGTGTAGCTGGCATAGTTTTTTTTGTTTTGTTTTTTTTAGGGAGTATCCTATCTTGGCTTGGCTATTACTGAAATACAGTAGATCCATTAGAGTATATCTTTCAAAAGTTATTTAACAATCAAATGATCAGTTGGGATACGGAAGTTGGGCAATACATTCATAATTCAGTGCTTACAGAATAAACATTTGATCAAATAAATTACATCACAGCAGTGTCCATGACTAAACCCAGAGGAGAATAGGTGGAAAGGCCCCTCCCGTGAGACACAACTGGAATGTGTTACTCATTCCCCAAACTATCCAAAGTAAAAAGCAGAGAACACGTTAGAAATAGATGACAACTGGGGAAAAGCTGAATTACTTTTATACATAGGGGACATTCACAAGCAGCCACGGACCAGCAGAAGAAATAGTTATCAAAATCAAGTAAAAATATTGTATCTTTTGTCAAATATCAGTAATGCCATAAAAAATACAGTATAGCTAATAGTTCATTATGTTTTCAGCTGTGTAATATGTGCCTGAAGTATTTTGGGTCAAACTCATCATAAGCATGCATGGACTGGAATGCTTTGACTGGTCAGCTTTTTAAATTCAGAGCAAACTTGTTTAAACATTAGGTCTTTATCACATTCTTAGTCATAAACAGTTTATTGGTTTACCCTGGGATTGGTGTGTTTTATTATGGCCTTATCAGCATCTGCGTTGTGCTTTGAACATTTTAGGTACAAAAAATTTATCAAAACATGCATTTTGTTGTTCCTTTCATGAAGAAAGTGCTGAAACATAAACTTTGTACAAATATGCAAGAAAGTTTAATGGTGTTCAACGATGGGCTGGGATGTCTATTTACAAAAGTTTTGATTTTGTTTTTTTTAACTTTCAAAATAAAAGTTCAAAGTACACATCAGTAATAAAGTACCTCGAGTATTATATCTGATCAAACAAAAATATGGCAAACATAACAACAGCAAGACACAGAGACACATTTTATATACAAATGCAAAAGTTATCTTAAAGGTCCTATATTTTGTGAAATTGACTCTTGTGCAATTTAGGTCATGTTCAAATGTTGTTACCTCATCAAACACACACCTTAGAGTTGCTTTGTTTCATTCACACATGAGTAACCCTTTGTTATTGATCTGTCTACATCTCCAAAGCTCAAAACGCTCTGTTCCACCTTGTGATGTCATGAATAGGTAGTTTTCACATTAACAG
Organism: Periophthalmus modestus; assembly: GCA_019594935.1. Classification (NCBI taxonomy): domain Eukaryota; kingdom Metazoa; phylum Chordata; class Actinopteri; order Gobiiformes; family Gobiidae; genus Periophthalmus; species Periophthalmus modestus. The sequence goes on from JAIEZT010000084.1 coordinate 28,463,263, forward strand.
TTACCTTTTGCCGTTTGCTCAGTGAGGGATTGGCAATTCCAGAGCTGAAATTATCCAAATGATTCTAGTGAAGCTGTATGGACAGTGGAGCGCTTCCTGTATTACCATATTACCTCATGGAGTGGAACAGAGAGAACTCACCCTAAATATGCAGGATTTGTGTCTTAAACTTGTGTGAATGAAACAAAACACAACTCCAGGTTTGTTTTTGATGAGGGAACATATATCAGAAACAACATAGATCAGCAAATACTGGAATATGGGCTCTTTAAGAAGCATTTACAAAAAAAAATGAATGAGAACATTAATTCCAGGAACAGACATAAGCATCATAAATTATGTAAATTTTGAATAAAAAGCAGAGGTTATAAGTACAGAAGTTATAAATAAGTAAATTGCTGCTCATTACTTCCAAGCAACTGTGCTTGCAACATAAGTGCGTCACAGGGCGTGGGAGGGGCATTGGGTTTTTCGCAGCCTCCTCCTCACACGACTTACTCTGTGTTTACTTTTAGTGCATCTCACCACAAGGAGCAGAAAAATCAGCATAAACGCAAATAGGCTCAAACGAAGAACTCTATACCAGGGGGTCCATGACCTACAAACAGACAAGTTCATGTAAAGAGAACCAGTTACCACTATTATGTAATTCATGTTTTGTATAACTTTGACACTAAGGGCACAAATTCCTAAACTTGCCACTTTGGGAGCAAATAACTTTTACCTGTTTTTTATTCCAATGTCCAGATAATGGTTATAGTTTATACTTTATATTTAAGGAAAAAAATATTTAATTAAATGCTGTATTTTATTAATGCAAAATAAAAGCATGTTATTTTCATTATGTCTGTTTTTACTGCACTGAAAATAATGCAAAACTGAATGGGTGGGTTTGCATCTCGAGTTATCTGAGAAAGACCTTTACTTTCACTACTTTCCATGGAAATGTTGTTCTATTGGCTGCTGCTCCACAATATTCTAGTTCAGGGAGGATGTTCCAAGTTGGAACAAGCTTTTTCTATTTCCATGGAATCATGCAGCTGATATTCCAGCTCCAGACAGTTACATACTATCACTCCTGAGACCTGGCGTTCTCATATGTGGACAACACATTTTGGGTTGTCTGGGCCACAATACAATTTTTTTTAAAAGAAGAACAGCAAACATGAACAGAAACAATGCAAATATGTTCAATGGTTGAATATTTTTAAGAGTTTAGAATATTCAGAATATTTTTAATTTGTTTTTTTTATTTTTTTGTGAAGGCTTGTGTCTTCCTGCTCCTCTTAGCAGAACTTCAAAAATCCACACTGTTCCAAGAGCCACATTGTTTTTACACTCAGGACAAATGTTGCTGTATTCAGGTACTCAATAAATAGTTTTTGCAGATGATTATTCAAATGTTTTATCAAAATGGTTAAAAAGTAGAATGAATGTCCTTATATGTGGACATCGTTTTTCTCAGAAACTACATAAAGTAAAAAGATAATTCTTTGTTTTTACACTCATTAGGTCCCAATCAGCCAAAATAACAAAGAGAAATTAATAAAGCATGCCCTGCAAGAGCTCGGGTCTCAGGAGGTTAAACTGTGACTTTGAAGTTGATTAAATTATGCAAAATGTCTGCTGCAGCAAGTTTCTGAAATGTGCCAAAACAGTTCATAAAACTGAAATTCATGGTCAGTCCCTTACCAGCTCTGAATCTCTCTCTGAGGTGTCTGATTTGGATTGACAGTTGAGACTGGAGAGGATGAGGAGTTTACTACATTGGTCTGTGAGGTGGTGGGCACTGAAGTGGTGGTGGGCAGAGTGGTGCTAAGTCTGTCTGCGCAGTCATAGAGAGACTGACCTGAGGAGAAGCAAAGAAATATAATAATACCAATAATACTAATATTAATAAGTACAGAACTAGTTAAACACAGAAAAACAGGTGAAAACACTCACAATACAATACAAAACTAGATAACGGTGTGATTGTTCATGTGTATGATTGTCTGAATGAACCATAGGCTGTATATATAAATGGATATTGCTAACCTACTAGCCACTGCGTTCTAAATAGGAAGTGAGCATGGGTGCACTTCCGGCTTCATTGACTTTGGCTCCTGTTTACTTACCATTGAAAAACTGTCACCCCTCTCTCCATAACTCCTGCTCCTCCTGTTCGTATTAAAACTTGGCTCCAAATTTGCCCCTATAACTGCTAATCTCAATGAGCTTCATTTGACTGGAGCCGAGTTACATTCCTGTAGTCCACTCCTTTATAAAGTCTATGAAATAAACAGGTCAGTTTTGAGTTGTGATTTGCAGAGAGGAAGGGAGCTGATGTTGCAGAGGTTGGGTGGGAGTGCGTTCCAGAGCTGAGATTGTGGACAAATAAGTTAAAAACACATTACACTATACTGTCAGATTTCTCACAATCTTCATTTAATTCCCATAATCTGGCTAATATTGAGTGTGCAACCATATAACCTGGTGAAGTAGGGACAAAACTGTTCCTAGATAGTTCTTGGGCAAGTTTGAACTTGTGACCTCTTGGTAAGTGGGTGAAATGCTTAACAAAATGTGCCACAGTTGCCCTAAACCTCAATTTTACATATAGATAGCATAACGCACTTGGGATGTCTTTGTATTTCACGACAATGTCCAAACTTGCCGTCATCTTTCAAAACAAGGTAAACTGATTGATAGGGGTGTCCAACTCATTTTCAATAAAATGGTTGCTCTCAAAGGGCCAGATGTAACTGTAAGATTAATGTGACTAAATGTAACCAAATGTAATGTAAAATAAATGCAACTACTTTTAATCTTGTTAATTAACCGTTTCTATATTTATTACTTATTCGTCACAAATATTGCATATGGATTTGCATAGATATGAAAAAATGGCAGTGTAACTGTGTATCTCCTGATAAACCTATATTTTAAGACAGTCATACCTTTTAATTTACTTTGTCGCGGGCCACATAAAATGCCGTGTCGGGCCACATTTGGCCCACGGGCCTTGAGTTTGACACATGTGGCCTATGACATTTTAATTAGCATCAAGCTAGTATTATTGTGTATTACTGCAGTGTATATGTATTAATTAATTCATTGCTTTTTGCCAAAACATAATCCTAAAATGAAATAAAAAAGTTTTGGACATTGGCCAAATGAGGGTGCTATGCATTTTTTTTTTTTTTTCCTTTTTGAACTTGCTGCTCCTTGCATTAGCACTTCTATAAATACATTGGTGTGCGTTTTCTGTTTGATTTCATTCATAGTTATTACCTTGTATTTTTATCTCATAGATGCAGCTGCTCTCTGCTGTCCTCAGAACCTGCACATACACTGGATCACTTTGCTGTTGTCCCACGGTGTTTTGGGCGACACAGTAAAAAGGCACATCTGTTTGAGCTAGTCTACAGTGCAGCTGTAGATCACAAGACTCTGACACCAGGGAGACGGTTGGGCGAGTTTGTTGATACCAAACATAAGCTACATTTGTGCCTCTGTCTGAACCACAACGGACGGTGACAGGCGCCCCCCAACACGAAGGTCGGCCCACCACAGGAAAGGTGGGCCGGAGTGCAGGTTTGGAAACAGGAACTGAAACCAAGAAGAAAGAATACAATGTCTCCATGTTATAATACTGTTATCAAAAACAAGTCTGGAGTTGTGTTTTAGTTGCATTCACACATATCTGAGTAACCCTGCATTATTATTCTGTCTACATCTCCAAAGCTCAAAATGTTCTGTTCCACCTTGTGATGTCATAAGTGGTAGTTTTCAAGGTATCAGCTACGTTTTATGTTTAGTTCAGTAAAGATGGGCAATTCTAGGGCTGAAATTATCCAAATGATTCTAGTGAAGGTGTATGAAGTTTTAAAAACACAATGGAGCACTTACCACATGACATCACAAGGTGGAACAGAGTGTTTTCTGTTTGAGAGAAAACAGCCTAAAGACGCAGGGTTTGTGCGTTAAACATATGTAAATGAAATAAAACACAACCCTGGGCATGTTTTTGATGAAGAAACAGCATTATGACATTGATCAGAAAACAGTGTAATATGGGCCCTTTAAATACATTTTTAAGCCGACAAAGGTTGAAAATATGGTGACTGGAGGCTTCTAGTTCAAATAGAGAATGTTCACAAATAGCCTATTATTGATAAACTTAGCAAATGGCATGACAGGGAGTTTAAACGTCATTGGTAGGCTATATGAGTCTCAATATGAAAAATGTGAGTGACAGGTTGATGCTGTGAGGTATGACGATATTAGACGTAAGGCGACATCTGGTGTTTAAAAATGTAACTGCAAATTACAGATTTATTTTTGTTAAAGAAGACCTATTGGGCTTGTGTCTGCTATGTTTAATTCTAATCTATAACACCCGTGGATCATTATGTTATAATTTGCACATTTTAAATCGCAATATTCATCTAAAACAACTTAATAAAGAAAACGAGTCCGCTCCTTTCCGTGTTAGAAAACTCCGGTGTCCAATGGGAGCTGACGTCGCCGTGACAACGAAGAAGAGTCGTGTAGCTGTTGGCCCGTCCTACACGACGCTGCCAAACTTTACACGTGTCATTGATTTAGAAAATAAAATTGAAGAACTAAGTAAGTACAGAGCAGTGGGTGTATGCCGGTGGTGATGAAAACTGGATACGCAATATGGTGTCATGAAAATAACCAATTAAAGATTGCTCAGACATGCACAAATCACTCCAAACACAACTCCGAGAGGGTAAGTGAGAAGATGAAAGAAGTATAGCATGGTTAAAAGCTCTGAAAAGTCAATTTTGTAGAAAAGGTCTGCTTTAAGTGTTGAAAAATGGCTTTAATCATGCACGCATTACCCAGATGATGATTTTGCCGAAATATCATATCGTCAAAAGGATGAGATCACGATAGGCCACGATCAAGTTTTAGTGAAAAGAAACATTGTGATTTTATGATTATTCAGACACAGGGGTGGCGTCAGGGGGGGGGACTTGAAGGGGCACAGGCCTCCACTGGAATGTCCAATGCATCCCCAGGGCTCCCCCAAATTTTTGTCCCACTTTCATAGCACATCCAATTTCGACTAAAAATATTCAAATGGCAACCACAGAGTGTTCAAAATGAAACTACAATAAAATAAAGAATTCCATAGTAGGTTTTACATATCAATACAGGGGCTGAATTGGTTTAAACCGCAAAAACAGGCATATTAGTGGGTGGGGGGTATGTTTCATTGTTAAAAGGCTCTAAATGAACATGTTAAGTGAGCACCCACATTGACCACCTTAGCACCCTTAGCTCCTCCAACTAAAAATGTCTCGCGCCGCCCCTGATTCACACATTATCAACGCCATGACCAAACAACAGTGAAAACATTTAATCATACCTTCAGTGACAACAACCTCAACGGAAGTCATGACATCTGCGTAGACTTTGTCGATGCCAACCCAGTAAATCCCAGCATCTTCAAACCGGAGTCCAGTCACTTTAATATACAACCCTCTCACTGTACCGTCTAATACTCTCCATCTTTGTGTGGGTTTGGTTTCAGAATCTGCCAAAACTTCACAGGAATGACGAGAGCTTCCTCTGCACAAGTACTTTTTGCTGAACAGAAATGGTTCGTGTTGTAGGTGCAGGAGAGGATAAATTCACCCCGACATGTACTGTGACCTGGGTCCTGTGTCACACTTCAGCTGAAGACTCACTGCAACACAAAGAAAAAGGGGCTTTTGTAGATGTGTAGAGTGTGCTATTTTCAACATTAAATAATAGTACTTTCTTTTATATGTCCTTCTCATCCTCATCGTCTAACTAGGCTCCACAGTGTGCTCTGATACACCTCAAGATCA